>JAVJGJ010000036.1:5290192-5307807 GCA_035590215.1 Microhierax caerulescens | reverse complement strand
CACATGGGAGCGCTGGTGCTTTATAGGTGTACGGCAGAGAGCCCAGGAGGGTTCTTCTGCAGGCACGGTGTGGTTTGGGTTTATTTTCCCCCTTTTCCTGCCCATTTCCAACAACAAGTGGGTGAGGATGCTCTAACTGGAGAGGTTGGCATCACGGGGCTGCCACCAGCTCCCGTACCCATGGGATACCCAGGTGAGGTGGGAAACCGGGGGGGCTTGATGCAGCTTTGCAGCCCACAACCTTCAGATGCATCCCAGCAGGGAGGGCTCAGGACCATCACGGTTAGAGATAACCCAGCAAAGGCCACATTCATTCTGAAAGAGCCTTTGAAAGTGGCAGCGTGTGTCAGGGTGGCTCTTTGCAGAAAAGAAAAATATATGAAAAATACATATGTATATATAAACACTGCACCAAGCATAAAAGGGCTGTTTGAACAAGGTAGCGATAGTTAAATTATCTCCATGCATTTCAATCATTTTATAACATCAAGGCTCGTTTTTCAGTATTTCAGTATCATGGTCCTTTTGACAATAAATGAACTGCACGATTTCTGGTGGGTTGTTGGTTTGGTTTTTTTTGGTTTTTTTTTCCAGGCTCCCTTTCAAGAGGAATTTCTGGATGAGGCACGTCAAAAGCTATCCATCTGCCTATCCACCCCAAACACCAAGATGTCATGTTGCAGTATGCCAGCATCCTGGGCTGGCCCATTTGCCAGCAGGGTGGGGATTCAAACAAAAAAAAAAAAAAAAGCCCAGGAAAAGCAAATTTCACTGGAAATTAGGCTGTGCCCCAAAACTGCTATTAGTCTGAGCTGACAAGGCAAACCTGCCAGCCCAAGTGGGGTGATGAAGAGGGGCAGATTGCTTCAATTCCATGCTGGGGCTTTGGCAAGCACAAAGTGAGCAGTGGTACCCGAGCAGTGCAGCTTCCCACGGGTGGGAGCATCTCCTGCCGGGGCTCTGTGATCAATGGGGTGCGCCAAAATCTGGTCTTTTTTCTCCAAAGTGACTTAGCTAAATCAATGCAACAAAGTTCTGGCTGCTGTGTTGCAAGTGTGGGATAAAGCACGGCAATGAGTTGCTTTGAAGATGTCCAGGAAAAGAACAGGACGGGAAGAAACTGCCATTTTTTCCCCAAATTTTACCAGCTTCAACTAAAACTTCTCCAAATCTGCTCCTTTTACACTTGAAGGTGACTGAATTCCCATCAAGGCTGCGCTGACATGATGTTTTGGCCGAGACCCCTCTGACTGAACTTTTTGAGGGCTTTCTTTTCATCCAAACCAGTTTATATTCAAGCTTTTCCCTTTGTTTTTTCTTCTTCTTTTTTTTTTTTCTTTTTTTTTTTTTTTCCTGGGATAGCAAACTTCAAAAGGGATTCTCTTAATCCATACAACTAATTGGATGCAACAGCTCTCAGTGACTATCAATAATAACCCAGGCAGTATCTAGTGATCTAATGATATTGTGCTCTAACTCTTTCTGGCAGCAACGCCCAGGAGCCGTAAAAGTTTCAGGAATACTCAAGACTGGAGACAACAGAGACAACACTTCATTCCTCCCCTTGATCTGCACTGGGTTAGAGACACCGGCTCTCTCACTTTTCCATCACCTCCCCAAACATCATCACCTTCTGACTCTCTTGCCAGGGTCAGAGGGGGCCCGTTAACTGCCTCGATGCACTTTAGCATCTCCCCGCATCGCTCTGCAATGCTGCTCGTGCAAAGCAAACCAGCCCCTGAGATATAAATTACAGGTGGCTATTTCCAGCCTCCCGGAGTTTGTCCTTGTGTAAACAGCAATACACGTCGCCTCGGCACGGAGAGCTGGGCACGGGGGAAACCAAGTGTATTTTACACCAGGGTAACAGGTAATATTTCCCCCTGGGCTGGAGATATTGGAACTGCAACGTTTCTCCCCCCCCCTGCAAGCATCCCGAGAGCGACCCTGCTCCGCTCTGTGCCCAGCGTGGCTCGAAGGGAGCCTCGGAGCACACCCCACCGATGCTAGGCTTCCACAACTGCCTCAAATACATCAAAGGAGATGGAGGGCAATATTCCTGCCCTCCACCACCTTCCCAGGCCAAGTGCAGGGAAGTGCTTTGAAAGTTGAAAAAAAAAAAACAACCAACACTTGAACTTCTGGATCCTCTGCCCCGGGATGCGCGCCCTGTCCTCCGGCTCCGAAGCCAGGAATGATGCTCTCCACGCCCACGCATCTCCCCAGCCCATAAGCACGTATACATGTATTTATCCCTACAATCACCAGGTTTTTTTCCTTCCCCCCCTCGATAATGTTTATCACATTTTCTCCTGGCAAATCGCAGTGCTGCCTCCCTTTTGAAAGGAACGAAATGAGTCTGTGAATTCAAGCACTGCAGAGTATCAAGAAGTCTGAAATAAATAATATCAGAATAATGAACCTCTAATAGCACAGATTGTTTGGTGCTGTTGGTTAGTTTTTATTCCCCCCCACCCTGTTGTTGTTTGTGCTGAAAGAGCACCCGGCTGGGATCCTTGTTTCCTTTCTAAAAGCTGTGTTAAAAGGGGAAGTAATTAAATTTCGATTAAAGCTAGGAATCGCTCCCCTGCCTGGCCTCCCATTTCCTTGCAAGGCGAAAATGTACCCAACGACGACGTTTTAAAAGACGATGGTGACCCCGGAGGAACCGAACTGTCTGGATAATGGAGTAGGGAGCCTTTTGCCTCTCCATCAGCCACACAAAACTTCAGCTGGAGCAACTGCCGCAGTTTTTTGCGAAGCTCTTGCTCCTCCACAGGGCACCACAGCCATGCAGATGCCTGGAGGGATTTTTATTTTTCCCCTCCTGTGGGTTTCCAGCACTGCGCTAGCAACTTTCCCCGATGCTACATGTGATTTCTAATAAATAACCGAGCGAAAGGCGAGGTTGGTAATTCCCTCCCTGCATCAGGGCAGGAGGATGCTCGGTGGCAGCGGTTTCCCTGGGATGGACCCAGGGTTGGTACCAGCCCAAGAGCTCTCCCCAACGTGCCAGCTTTGCTAACGAAAGGCGAAGGATTCCTTAAAGCTCCCGTTAGCGTAAGCGTGGAGAGGAGCTCGGGGAAATCGTTCCTTAAGTGGCACTCCCGATGAATAACCATCACCTTTCATATTTATTAAGGCACAGCCTCCTCCGTCTACGCCTGGAGACGCGGGCTGGGAACTCCCACCGCACCAAGGAAAGGCAGCGGCGAAGAAAAAAAAAAAAATATAACCCACATGTAATTAAGTGTCTCAAGTAAAGAGTTGATTTAGATTTAATAAGAATGTTATTCTAAGTCAAACAAATGCCAATTGATTATTAAGAACCTCATTACCGGAGTGTAACACCTGTCACCGCCAGGTTTTTTTTCTTCTTTTTTAGCTGCAGACTTGTTAAAGCTCAACAAATACCCTTTTAATAATTAATTAGCATTTAATTAATAGACAATAACAGTTGAGAAAGGTTGGTGTATCCTTCTGTACCGAGCACGAGCTGCTTGGGAGCTGAGACGCGAAGCAGAGCAGGACTCGAGTACCTGTCCGCGGTGAAGCCTGGCGGTGGTCCGCAGGCTGCTGAGCACCCCCCACTGCTGCTCAGCTCCGTGCAGAAGGATGGTCCACAGCACCCCTTGGGATGAGACCCTGGACCTGGGATGATGCCTGACTAGATGGATGAAGCTGAAATTTTTGCGCTCTGCAACACCTCTCTGCGGCACAGACAGCTCTGGAGATGCTGGAATGTCTCGTCGTAGCCTTGCCAAATTTTCCACGGCTTGAGGAACTAAAACCACAGCAGCCCGAAATAAACAAACGAACCCCACCCCAAGGAATTAGAGAGATTTGTTTTGACACTTGAAGAAAAAGTAACAAGGGGACTTTTCCCCCCTTTAGTTTACTTTTCATTTCAAATTATCCCTCACTCTTCGTGAAACCTGTACACAAACACTCATTGCTAAGAGGGAACATTTCATCCGGGAGTTGAGCAAAACATTGCATTTGATCTTAACTTCTTTTTTTTTTTTTTTTTTCTTTTTTCTTTTCTTTTCTTTCTGAGTGGTTTGCTGAAAATCAGAAAGAATTTTCCATAGGCTCAACCCAACGCAAATGGCTCCTAACCCCATCCTCAGCTGCTGCTACGACCTCTAGTCACCTGCAAAGCAGTCACTCGTGCCATTCCTTTTCCCTCTTCCACTCGTGCAATTCCTTTTCCCTCTTCCCCGGTGCCCTTGACAATCAACTGTAACTCTCCACCTTGTCTGGCTGAAGCAAAATTCCCCTGGGGTTCAACACCACTGCCAAAACGGCGGGGGCATCACCTCCTCCCTCCCTCCCTGGCAGGATAACAGAGGGTTGCTTTGTGGACCAAGCCATAATTAAAGGGCTGCTCTGGCATGAGCGTGCAACGCAGCTCGCTGCTGCAGAACTTGGGTGTTTAATGCCACCTACAAGTCGCATCTGACGTGGCTCTCTGCTGGGTGCAGATACTGCATCCTTAAGAGACACAGGGGTGATGGGGGAAGCCCTTTCCTCCTCATGGGGAAGAAGCCCCTCTCCTTTGCTCTTCCAGGAGTGCACGGTCCTTGCAGGATGGTCTATGGCGAGCCCTGGGGTTTCACCTTGCGTTAGAAATGGGGGTCGCAGCAGCTGTAAGCTGTGGGAATGCAGTGGTTTCCAAAAAGCCCAACGCATTTTCAAGCAGCAACAGGGAGGGCAAAAGCATTGTGCAGGCAAAACGGAGCCCCACGTGCATGTGGAAGGCTCCTCCTGCCCCAGGAGAAGTGCTGCTGGGTCTCTGCATCATCACACGCCAGCGCTGGAACGCCTCGGGGCTTCAGCTCCTTCCTTGGGACTGATGGGTCTTCCCATCCTTCCCGGATGGTCCACTCCACCCAGCCTGAGCCTCTCCTCCCCGGGCAGATAAAGGCCACCGGTGCTGGCTGGAGCCACCTTCAAGGACTTTGTCCCCAGCCCATTCCCCATCAGACCCCGGCCAACAGGTACCCGCCTGGATTTGGCCAGCCAAGGGTTACCTTGTTATTTCCTTCCTGATTTATGTAAACTCCTGCACCGCGTCCTAATAAGAAATCAGTTCCTGTCATCATCTTTATTTCTTATTCCAAGCTGCAACACTAAAACACTTCACGGTGATTACAAATAGCAAAGTTATTTTTTGCCAAGCCTTCGCATCAGAACTTAATAGCATGGTGTAATGCCACCCCGTGCTGATGTGTGGCATATTTAATATCCATCTTTCTTAGAAATAACAGTGCTCTGAAATTAGAAGGGACTTTAGCAGCGAAATAATTAATGTGGATAACCATCATAAATGCCACAAATGGAACAAATACAGATGGCAGTGAACCATGATTGCTAATACTCTAACCTGTTGTGACAGAACTTAAAAAATTGAAACCCTTTCTCCCAAAGGCCGGTGGAAATAAACAGAAAAGAAGGGGGTTTCTCTAATTGCATCGTCCCTTCTCGTTACCAGCCACCCAGCCTGCAAGACACACACTGTACCTGTGCTCCCCAGCCTGCTGGAACCCATTAGCATCACGCTCTCATTAAAGGCAGGTTTATCAGCCCAAGGGTATTTGTGGGTTACTATTAGACAGAGCAGCGGAGGTTCAGCACACTCTGCTTTGCACCTGGACTTTGACTCAGAAAGTTGAACTCACCCCATTGAACCTTTTTTCTTTTAATTGGAGAAAAAGCCTTGCAGTGCGCCCCCATCACCTCTCCCTTTGGGCAAGCATCCCTCCTTGCATCTATTCGCTGGGTGCTCTTTAGACCGGGTACCATTTGGCTCCGAGCAGGGGTTCTCCGAGCTTTAAATGTGCTTTAAAAGGACAAGATTATGGCAGAAATGAGAGGAAACAGCCCCTTTGTCAAAGAGGGGAGCTGCAACTGGCACCTCGGTGGGACCCTGAGCAGCGGGAGGGGAAGCAGAGCCCGTCTGCCTGCCAACAGGAGGGTCACGGACGGCAGGACACCTCATTTTAGTGCTGGAGTTCTCACTCCTTCCCCTGAGACTTGACTTCATCCTTTCAATTATCTCTGTAAAATCAGTAGCGAGAGCATTGAAGGATTTTCTCCTCAGTAACCCCTGTTGTGCAAAAGCCACGCCGACCCTTTTCTCGGGCCAGGGACTCAAGGACAGTCGGTGGCTCGGTGCTCGCCCCGGCGCATCCCGGAGCACGGGGCAGCGCATTAGATGCGGTGCAGTGCCACGGTGCACCCGCGGCGCTCCCAGGCAGGCGCGTTAATGCGACGCTTGGGTAAGTCCTTCAGGTTCATTTCCCCCTGCTGAATGCGCCGAGGGAGAGGAGGGAGGCTTCGTGGCTGCGAGTTAACAGGGGATCTTCCTTCCCTGGGAGTCGGCAGAGTGCCTCTGAGGCAGAAGACGCGAAGCCCAAGGTGTTTTGTGATGCTGTGCGAGAATCGCCTCCCCAGTCCCTGAAACAAGGTCACTGTATATCTATCTATAGCGGCACATTATACTTCAGCAGCACCAGCAAAACCACATAAAGGCTCAAGGTTTAAGTGCCGGACTCCATCTAATGAAAAAAAACAACCCCAACCTCTTGCAAAGTTCACTCCAAACCGCGCAGGAAACAGTAACTGCATCCCTTGGGTGCATCTCCCAGAGCTCATATTCCAGCATCTCCAAGACTAGGACATCCACAGCTCCCTGGCTGCAGCACGGACAAGACCTTGTTTCAATCCTGAGAGCATCAAGGTCACAGCAGCCTGGACCCCGCTCTGCATTGCTGGTACCTGCTCAATATTGGACATTTCAAGATTAAACAGTGATCGATGAGCATGGATGTTCACCCACAGAAACCAAACCTCTGATGGATGTAATCTTTAAATTCCCTTAAAACTCCATTTTTCCACGGGGCAAGGTGGGGGCTTTGCACCCAGCAGAAGCCCACTGGGTCAGGGTGATGCAGAGGGTTTCAGGGGGCCCTGAAAGTCACCCCCATCTGAATTTTGTGGTCCTCTTGCAGGGATGCAGTGCTGTGGTTTGACAGCCTGCTTCCCTCATCCCACGAAAGAAGAGGGAAGGTGTTTTCACACCAAGCCCGTCTTGCAAAAGGAGCCCGAGCTGCTCACCCAGCCCTTGGAAAACAAGGGAGTAAGAGAAAAAAAGAAGCACCAAAGTAAAAGCCAAAGCAGAAAGTGATTTTCCTAACTCGCTCGCCTAATGGACAGGATGTGAAACGAGCTAGCTGGCAGATGGGTACCCTAGGGGTACATCGGTTTGTCACTCCCTATAAGGTGTCGCAAAGAAACCGCCGCGCATCTTCCCTCCCTCTGACCGGGCGAGGGAAGAGGAATAACCCTGGAAAAATTTCAGCAGCCTCCTCCCTCCGGAGAGGGAAGCCGGACCGTCCTCGTGCCCGCTCCAGCTGCAGGAGCATCCCTTCCCTCCTCACTTCCCGAGAGTTTCTGCATTCCTTGTTAAACTCTCTGTACACAACGGAGGGGGGAGAGCGGAGCTGGCCAAGGGTTATTTATTGTGCCAGCGTGAAGTCATTGAGGCAGGAGGCGAGTGCGAAGCGTGACATCTTGTGATGTATGGGTTAGGACAGCTTGGTGCTGAGAATGCCATGAAGTATTAATCTCAAGGAGATGCTACTGAACTCAAGAGAGACTTAACATCAGCACCAAGAGATCAAAGATATGATATCTCTGGCAGAGCGCGCTATCAGAAGTGATCATAAGAAAAACAAAGGGGTCATTTTAGTGCCTTCTGCATTAGCAGAGTGACTTGTAGCCTCCAGGCAGAGGCAAAAAGCAATTTTTTCCTGAACCAAACCAATGTGCACATGGGATTTTTTGACATTTCTTTACATCTCATTGTGGGCTGCCAATAAACGGAGGCATAATAACGTCAAATCGGTTTTCTTTTGTAACTCGTGAGCTGCCCTCATGTTGGGTTTTTTTTCCCTTTCGGAGCTTTCCAGACAGCCCACAATACAAACTCTTAAGACCTCTAAATGCAAAACTTCAGCAGTAAACGAATGCTTAAGCATCTAGGTCAAAACAACATCTGCATGCTGGGAAAATCTTGATAGGAAGCTTTCAGCCACCCTCTTTGCAAGGGGGGGGGAAAGGGAAATCCTGTCCCTGCTAAACCTATGATTGCTTTGAGAAAGGGCCTCACATGGCACTGAGTTTCCACTTAGGCAATGAGAAAAATTAATATGTTTAGATCTAGTCTTTTTCCAAAACAAAATGATGCTTTTCTCTATTAAGAGGCAAGGAGTTTGGCTAAGGAGTTTGCTCTCCCACTTTCCTGACTGCTACAAAGCATGGGCACCCCAAAAAGCCCCAAGCTCTCAGCCTCAACCCTCTACCCCTCCAGCTGAAGTGGGAGAGGGAGCAGGTCTGCAGCCCCCCTCCCAAACATTTGCACTAGTGCTATTCCGGGACAGCTTGCAAGTGTGCCCAGCCCATCAGATCCCAGTTGCACCTGAAATGCTGCTCTCGGTGGGGTGGTAAACGTGCAGCAACGGGGAGAGGTCTTTGGTGCAGGTACCACCCGCCTGGGGGGAGATGGGACCAACCTCCCTTGATCCTGGGCTGCTCTCTGTGGCGACGGACGGTGTCCCCAGACCCTCCCGAGCGGAAGGTCAAACCCTGCCTTGATGGCCCCGAGCTCTGGTGTAGCTTCGATGGGGAAAAAAATATCATCGTGCTGCCCAGGCTGCAAATTGCCTAAGAGCGACTGGAATATTTTGAAGGCGATCGGGCTTGGAAATTGTTAGGGTTGTCCGCCCGGCACCGGAGCGGGAGGTCTCCGATTGCCAGCTGCTCTGGGAAGGAGCAGCCATATGGATATTTCGTGGGTAAAGCCACCCTGAGGCTCACCCCGGCTGCCAGCGCTGCTGCCCAGGGTGTTTCTTGCCTGCTGGGAAAGCAGCAGCATTCCCTGCCCAGCCTGGGAGCCACTGGGCTTGGGCACTGTCCCCCTCAGACCTGCTCCCCCCATGCCGTGCCTCAGTTTCCCCACGTATCAAGCAGGGGTTAATGCTCTCTTTTCAACAGCAGTTGGGGGAGCTGCAGCACAGAAGAATGTAAAAGGGTGTCGCTACTGCTAGGAGAAAACTGGAAAGCCTGGAAACTTAAAACTTCTGGAAGACTGAACCTTGTGGGAAGTTAAATCTTCACGCAGTCTCCCAGGAAGGACCTTCCAAGCCTGAACTATCCGAAAAGCCTCTTATGAAAATACACAGCCAAGTGAAAAAATACACCACCTCCAGCTTTCCTGGGCAGCTGCTCACGCTGCATCCCCTTCCTGATGCCCACCGGGACACCCCGCTCTTGCCACACGTACCCGCTGCGGAGCGGGGTAAAGGCGACCATATACTCCTTTATCCCTCCACAGGCTGCCTCTTAATTCCCTTATTTTGTCTGTAGCTGCCTGAAATTTCAGGGGGTCACCACCCAATGCTTTTTAATTGCTTCCATTAGGTAAAACACCGTGCCCTGAAGGCTAGTTGGGGAAATCCTCTGCAAATCACAGTATTTTCAGGACTTAGGAGAATTTGTCCTCCCCAAGGACAGGGCTATTGTAGTCCTTGTACAGGAGAGGGCAAAAGGCATGGGAATAATTAGGAGATTTGCTCTATAGCCCAAAGGTGTTCAGCGCTGGAGTCAAGACAAATCGGACACTGATTTCTGGCCCTTAATTCAAACCGTGCTGTTCTGCTGAGGGCGAGCAGAGCCGGGGGAGGAAGGTGCTGTGTCATCTCCTGGCTTGGGGAAGGAGCAAGGCACCCACGATGCTGCTGCTCAGCTTGTTTTGCACGGCTTCAGTCCTGACCCATGTTTTCTAATTATATGATGGAAAATCCACCAGGAGTGGTGATTACACGTGGGGGTGAGCACGCTCCGGACCAGAAATGGAGCTGCAGGCATCACCAGGAGCAATGGGTGGCTGCAAGCAAAGGGAAGGTCAAGAAAGCAGTGCTTATCGTGATGTGCTGAACGGACCCAAGCAAGGACGCACAAGGACCTGACCTGGGTCATTTAAAATTAATTAGGACAAAGCGTGGAGAAGCGAACAGCACGACGCAAAGTGGGATTGGCTGTAGGGAACAAAATCATGGAAGCCCCTGCCCATCTAATTTATAGAGGCGTAGTCCCACTGCAGGGCTGAAGGATAATCCCTGGCAAGAAAAAAGGATCCATCCTTGCTCACTTCAGGATCTCTCTCTCCTAAAATCTCCCTGGAAAGAAACCTGCCCTTCTGGCAAGATCCAAGCTCTCATCAGTTTCCTTATGCCAACAGCCAAGCACGAGTCTGGTGGCCTCCTGGATTGTCACATACCATAAAGTCTGAATCATTGCTGTTCTGCTTCCATCATCATTAATATTCTTAAAAGGTTCCTGGAAACATATTTATACACGGCTACACGAGCCGTTTCTGCATTGACTTGCAATTTAAATGTGAGTTTTAGCCAGGCTTTTGATGTGCTGTTTACTTTAATTATTGTTCTACCCCTGCCTGAGCCTTGCCATGATGTCACGTAATATTTTATACATTTCCCTAACTCCCCTTTCTGTCCCCGCTGTGTGTGACTCCAGACTTCCCCCCGCCTCCTCCCTACCCCACAACTTGCACTTCTAACTTTTCAGGGGCTGACTGTAAACGAGATGTGGCATGTCACTGAGATGATCCTCCCGTGGTGATTGCAGAGGGGATAAATAAACCAGTCAACAGATGCTTCCCAGGCTGGCGTGGGGAGCCGACACCAACTACACGCAGAGGCTGACTGGCAGATGCGTGGCTCCTCGTGCTGGCAAAGGCAGGTCTCAATAGCCAAAGGGATAGCAGGATGCAAAAATAACCCCAAAAAAGCCCCCAAAAATGAACAAAAAAGAACAAAAAAGCATCCACTCCCCATGCATCTTTGAAGCATCCACTCCCCATGCATCTTTCAAGGATGCAGTGGAAAATGCAGGGGATCTGCTTTGCTCCTTGCGTCTGGCAGCAGCTCCGCATTACCAGATTGCTCCAGCCACACAGACACGCAACGAGTTCACACACAAGGAGCCAGAAGATGGCACTCAAGAATGCGCAGCGATATTGCCGGGGTTTGCCAGCCCAATAAAGCTGACGATGTCTCCCTCTGGCTGCTTTTATATCAGCTCATTACACTAGGAAAACTTTGGTCTGGGTTCTGCACGTTGCTAACATTAGGGCTGTTAATTAGATATTCTTCCTCCGTTCTTTAACGGCCAATCTAGGACAGGTCTGCACACAGGCAGGTGCAGGGGGATGCGAGTATCTCGCTCCTCTCGTTTCTGAGCTGCCCAGATGTGCCAGGGCTCGACCAGGAGCCATGCAGGACCACTAAGTGTGCTGAGGCACAGCACCACGCTAACGTGGCAGAGGAAACCTGCCTGTCTTGGAGAGCAGAGAGAAGCCTCCACATCCACCTGCACTCCTCGACGTAGGCATGCTGGGCACCCACCGCTCTTGGCCAGAGCAGCTCTGGCTTATTTCGGTTATATCCTGAAGGCTCATTTGGCTGCACGAAGACCAAGGTCCTAACGTCTCATGATAGAAAGAGGCAAGACGTGGTGCCCTCAAGCTGGGCTACCTTGCAGGGGTTGGGAGAGGAAGGATGCAGAGGGAGGTGTTGTACCTGGGGCAGAACCACATGCCCTCACTACTAAACCTGCCCTTGGCAGGGAGGGAACAAAGTCCTCCTGACATTTCCCACTCTCTGCCTTCAGCAGCGAGACTGCAAACCGAATGAGCTGAGGGACCCGAAACCGTGGGGCAAAAGGTGACCCACGCTGAGCCACAAACACACCCGACCTCTGCAGTCACCGTGAATTTGCTCAGGAAGAACGAGGCACAAGGCACAGGAGGCAGCCAAAGGGCGACACAGAAAAGAGCTAAAATAGACCGATGGCAAAAGGAACCTCAGAGCATCCTACCCTGTACCGCAGGCCTGTTGGGGCCAGCGCTTTGTTCACACCTAATACAGGCTCCAGGCCACGGCCGGGTGAGCAATCAATAATGCTGCAACACAACAGAAGGCTAAAAAGTCTGGAGGGACAGAAAACCGATGCTGAACTCCAGGTAACATGTACTAAAGGGAGGTGGCAAGGCTCTGCCCAGGCAGCTGTCATGCCATGACAGCCAGAGGAGAAACTGAAATTACTCACTGCAAGACATCCTGGCTGGATGCTTCTCCCTCCTCCTTCTCTACTTCTTTTGGGCAAAATCGCTGCCAAGGAAGCAGACTCCAGTTCCAAGCTGTCACTGCTTTGCTGGGCTGCCACACCAGATGTGGCTCTCCGAGATTTTGGAAGCATAAAGTCTTTCTCCAAGCCCAGGTAAAAATGCTCTTGGAGCAACGCCAGCGCACCTGGGATGCTCCGAGCCTTGCAAGAGCTCACCGTAAGCACTAGAGAAAGAAGCCGGCGAAGTCCAAGCTCACTCATCCTGGTAGTCGCCGGGAGGACCACCTAGCGTGAGCCACCGAGGCAGAGGCCAAGGGAAATCAATGAGCTGGAAAGGTCTCCTCAGCCCTGTGGCTACGGCTGCAGCGAAAGGAAGGAGGGAACAGAAACGCAAGGAACATCGCAGCACAATGAGGGCTGATGTCCAACGGACCCACCACCGGCACCAGAACCCAAGGAGGGTCCAGCATCACCTCTAGATGCAAGAGGAAATTAATGACCTTGCTCCCCCCTGCTCTCATCCCGAGCTCCAAAACCTCTATTGTTTTCCAGACGAGGACAGCGCAGCGCTTCGGGATTTTCCTCACGCAGTAAACCAACTTCTACGCTTTTTCTTTACTCACAGGTTGTCCCTACTTTGCCCTGGAGTGTCCCACCCCTGCGTGACTTGCCCTGCACAGGCAGAGGGAAGCTGGGCTCCCGCTCTCCCTCCATCACGTGTGCCCACGGTCCTGCTCAGTAATTCTTGGAGCATCAAGCTAATTAATTTATCACTCAATGAAATTGCACCGAGCATTAATAAAGCCATTTAGTATTCACATAGAACTTCTCTCTCCATTTCCACAAGTGCTCCATTGTAGTTCAGCATTTGTTGGGCAGTAATTAATGGTACTTAATCCTTAAATCCTTAAATTGTTTCTAATTTGGTAAGCAGCAGAGCTGCAGCAATCCATCTCTTTGCTGCATTTCGGCAGGGTTGCTTGTGACCCTCCTCTGGGTTAACCGCGGCATATAGAGACCCACCCGAGGCTGTGCCAGGGAAGGAGGGCTCTAACTTTCTCTCATTTCTGTCGGTGACTTTCTGAAAAAATGACTTCATCTCTTGTACACCTGTTTTTCCATTTGTGTAACTAAAGAAAACACTTATTTTCCCCCGAGAGGATTAGTCGATAGCACAAAAAGCTCCTAAAGCAAAGTAATCAATGAGCGGGAGAGCAGAGATTTTCATCTTTTGATGTCAAATGCTGGTACAGAAGAAGCGGGGGGCCACTGAGGCACAAAACAGTAGAAGTGCTCAGGAAGAGACCAGGAGCCTTTCACCTCTTGCTTTGCACGCGGAAAGCGCTGCCTGTTCACCGAGAAAGCAAAACTTGCGGCTCTTTGCACATTTTATAGAAGTTCGGAACGTATCTCCACGCAGCCCCAGAAATAAACACGTCCTAGAGGGAGCAAAGACGATTCCCCGACATGCAAGCACATGCAAAAGCTGTGCCCTTGTATTTCCCGACGTTTTTCTTTGAAGACAACCACAGTTTCACGCCGAATGGCACAGCAGAACTGACGGCGATAGAAGGAGCTGGTGCACGCTTGCACATGCAGCCTCACCGAAATAAGAGGGAGGTCAGGTCACCCTCTACCCCACACCTCCCCAGGGACGGCGTCAAGTACACATAAGCGACCTCGACAGATATTTAACCTGTTCCTAACGAAGCTGCCAGTGAAGGACAGTCCCTAACACCCCAAATTCCCTCTTCCCATGCTCCACCACCCCAGCAGAAGGTGGCCCTTCGCTCCTCTCCCAGCTTTTTTTGCTGAAACCAAGCTGGTTCCCTGCTCTAAATGGATGCCTGTTCAGCGTCTCACCTCCAACAACCTCTTCCTTGAAGACCACCGTCCCTTATTTCCTAGACTTAGCAACCCCCAACCCTCTCAGCTTCTCCTCATTGACAGCTTTCCAAAGAAAATAACTTCTTTTCTGGACACGTTTTGCATTTATCCTGCTGTGCAACGCCCCCGATTGCCACCTCTCCAAATGTTTGGCCACGCTTCGCGTTAGCTTCCTCAAACAACTGCCAAATATTTGGGGTTTCTGGTTTGTTTGGTTTTCTTGTTCTGCAGCGAAAGTAAGCAAAGGAAAGAAAAACAGAAGGGGAGGGGAAACACCAACAAATCTCTCCGCGTTCACTCGTAAAGCTGAACCAGAGAAACACAAATTTCCCTTTATCGCCCCCGTTTCTGGCCACGCACCCCCTAGTCCTGACCCCAGCGTTAGGCAGGAGGAAAAAAGTATTAGGCCAGATTACGGGGATACCTAGAAACCAACCCACAAAGCCGAGGACCACATGTTTGAGTTTTATGTGCCAAATCCGCAGCCCTTTGTAAGTCCCTACTATGGGAATTAGATGGAGAAATGCAGACTCATTTCTTGCACAGATGCTTTCGGTAGAGGTAACCTCCAGCCGTCTCCAAAAAGGGATATGAAAAGGTCTCTGGTTTGCAGTCACCGAGGGAATTGGATGAGAAGAAGCGCTTACAACGTTTTTTGACACCGCACTTTGATCAATTTGACGGATTTAATATTACAGAAATATTTCATTTTTCAATGCGGATGGGAGAGAAAAAAAAAAATCTAATCATCCATCCAGCAGGCTTCTATATTTGTCATAATTCACTGGAAAGAAAAGAAAAAAAATAAAATACCCCCAAACCTCTGATTTAAAATCCAACTTAACCCAAGGTAATTTCTATCATTAGTTCAAACTGTGATTTTTTACTCACTCCTTATTTTTAAAGCCATTGTTCTGTTTTTTCCAAGGTATTATTTAACCAAAGCAGCAGCTAATTGTGTTTTCTCTCTGTATTCATTTTTAAGGAGGTAATGAACGGTACGGGGGGAACAGCACCAGTGATTGATGCCAGGGAAGGCAGCTGGGGCAGAATCCCAGCCCCGGAATTAAATATGTTTTCATAAACACCAGTGGCAAAGGAAGAAAAGGAGCCACCTCAAGAACATCAGGGAGAGGTTTCCACCTGCCACCTCTGCAAGGTGACACCCAGCCTTTGCTGGAGGGGGCACCTTCCCAATAATGCCAGGTAATTAAGGGATTAATGGGATGCTCCTCGATTCTTTGGGAGGTGAACCAGGTCGGGGAGACTTGAGCAAAGCCGGCTCTAATGAACTCGGCAGCGGGAGCTGTACCAGGAGAGCCTGGCTGAGCTTCACGCTGTTAATAGCGCCGGTCACCTCATCTGTTGAAGGGGAACTGGTGACAGAAGACACCCTTCGGTATCCAAATTTTGTTGCAGTAAAACATCTTAAGGATAGTAGACTTGATAATGCCTTGATGGGAAGGAGCAACAGTCCAGGTCCTGCCTGTCTGAGACGTCTTCCAAAAACATCCCTCCGCCCTCGATCCCTTCCCTCCCATCTCCCCGACCTCTTATTTCCTTGGAAGTGTAAAATGGACAACGATGGAAGAGCAGCATTATCATACCTTGACACAGGGCAGAATCCTGAGGGCATGTCTGACCAAGGATCGGCCACGACACTTACCAAGTGGCTGGTTTCTATTTATCTAGTTTCTGAGCCCTCTTGGCAAAAAAAATAAAATAAAAAAAAAACCCACAGAAATAAACCCAGCCGAAGTCTGCTTGAGAAACGAGGTCAACAGGAGAAACACCCAATTAGTGGTGTTTTGTGGCTGGATGTGGTGTGCCAGCTGGGATTTGGGGAGCTGCTGTGCCTCAGGAAAAAAAAGAAGAGAAGCTTAAAATAATAACATCGAGCACTCAGAGAGCATTTTGCATCTTCCCGGTGTGACGTGAACTTTAATTAGTTGGTGAGTCGAGACACCTCTGAGCGAGCAACAGAACTCGGCGCCACGCGACCGGTGCTGGGAGCATGTGCAAAGCCACGGGGGCTGCAACCAGCCTTCAGAAGGGGACACATCCAATTTTGCAAGGTGGCAGAGGGAGAAGAAAAACTCCTGGAAGGGGGAAAGAGCTGTTCTTTGAGTTTGGGAAGGGGTAGTGGCAAATTCAGCTCTGTGGCCGAACTCCAAGATGACTCTGCTTAGATGGAGGTGAGGTCACTGTAAAATAAACCCACCCAAATGCTCTGGGCTTGACCATGCAGCACTTGGAGATGGCAGGGTGAGGAACTGGTCTCTCCTGCTCCCCATCCCACGGAGGCTCGGCATGCTGCTGGAGGTACACGGTGCTGCAGCCCTGGGAGGTGCTGGGAAATCTGGGAGCTCCATCAAGACAAGCAGTTGGGATTGTACTTTTGTCTTTCACCAGAAAACATGTGGGAGAAAGGGAGAACTGCCCATTTTCCCATTGGAAATGTCTCCCTTCCAGAACCGTTTTGTGCCAGATAACATTGTGCCTCATGCGGTTCCTGACTGGCTGTAATGGTAGCCAAGAGAAATTAGATGGCTGGGCGCTTGATGAGGTCTCTCCTCATTAGCAATCCAATAACGTGGGCAAAGACTTGTTTATTCTCTGCATCTGTGCTACTACTGCATTTGTCATGTTTTCTGCTCATGGCTGGTGCTCAGGAGAGTGTGAGGGCTCATCCTGATAGGATATGACAAGGTTTCTCCCGGAGCCCGCCAAGCTACGGCTTGTGCTTTTAGTACTGATGGCCCGGGGTCGACTCCACGCGGATGATTTTGGCCGGGGGGGACCGTTACGTGGAGCTGAAACAGTGCCCTTCGGTGCAAAATCCAATTAGCAAAACAAGTGAACAAACCCCTTTGTG
Source organism: Microhierax caerulescens (assembly GCA_035590215.1). Taxonomy (NCBI): domain Eukaryota; kingdom Metazoa; phylum Chordata; class Aves; order Falconiformes; family Falconidae; genus Microhierax; species Microhierax caerulescens. The sequence continues at coordinate 5,290,835 of JAVJGJ010000036.1, read as the reverse complement.
CTGGCCAAGTTACTGGTGGGGTCAGGCTGGGAGCTGGTACCTCCCACGGGTGATGAGCAGCTCCCACAAAACAAGCACGAAGGTCTTGGCACGGTGGCTAACGGACAGGTTGATGCCCCCAAATTCAGAGGAACCCCAAATTCAACCCTGCGATAGAGATGGTGGTGGTCTCTGCTTAGGTAAAGTGATGAATAAATCACAGCGTATTTATCCCCTCACTCCTCCCTCCAGCACCTCCCAGTATTAACAGGTACCTGGGCTGGGAGATACCTGCCTGTCCACCACACAGTGCCTAAATTGATAAAGAATAATAAGGCTCTTGATAACATCCTTCAGTGTATGAGGAAATCAGTTTGGATCTGACCAAGCATCACATCAGCTGAAACCGGAATTGCCATCTGTCAAAGAGTCAACATCTGGTTTTACCCTGGGTGACTGAAACAACGGTATGCAACATTAAACAATAAAGACATTATTTGAGAAAGGGGCTTCAGATCAGCAGGACATGAGAACCCAAAGAAAAGAGACAGGCACAGGTGCTGCTCAGCTGTGCTCCTGCCTCTCGGATGCTCAAGTCTGCTAAGCTTTTGCCCTCGTCTGCTCATTTGCTTACTCCCCCAGTTACAACCTGGTTTCCCTGTAG
>JAVJGJ010000036.1:5275289-5287688 GCA_035590215.1 Microhierax caerulescens | reverse complement strand
AATTCCGTGTGCTCCGTACCCCATCACACCTTGCACTAATTCCGTGTGCTCCGTACCCCATCACACCTTGCACTAATCCAGTGTGCTCCGTACCCCATCACACCTTGCACTAATTCATTGCTCCGTACCCCATCACACCTTGCACTAATTCCGTGCACCGTACCCCATCACACCTTGCACTAATTCCTTGCTCCATACCCCATCACACCTTGCACTAATTCCGTGCTCCGTACCCCATCACACCTTGCACTAATTCCGTGCTCTGTACCCCATCACACCTTGCACTAATTCCGTGCTCTGTACCCCATCACACCTTGCACTGATCCAGCTGGGCTGTGCTTCCCTGCTTACCCTGATTTCACCCAAAGAGCCACTTTATTTCCAGTGGGGGTTCCGCACCGAAACCACTGGCAGCGCATGATCAAACCAAAGCGCTGAAGCTTTAAGGTTAAGAATTCCTGGCTGCCTTCCTCGCTGCCAAGGAAGAAATTGCTCTCCAATAACAATTAGAAGAGGAGAGGAGTTAAAAAAAAAAAAAAAAAGAATAAAAAGTGAAAATCCCGACACTTAAAACCTTCAAAGCGCAGTCAGACGTGCCAACGCTGCCAACGATGGGAATGAGCCTGCAAAATGGATGGGGGAGGTTCAGCTCTTCCAAGCCCTGGCCCTGTAACTCGCTTTGTCCCCATCTCACGTGCCGTCGGTCCGACCCCCCAGCGTGTCTAAAACTGCTTGGGGAACAGCCACGTCTCAAAAGCTTGCAGCATCAGCCTGCCTGCCAGGCTCCTGGCTGGGAATAAGACCATGAGAGCATCTAAATCTCACGCTCCCCGGAGTGCTTGCGGACTACACGTTATGGTGGAACACCAAATCGGTGCCGGACTTGAAAAAATACTTTGTGAAAAATCAATGCACTTCCAGGTCAGAATAAACACCAAGAAGTTTTTGACCAACCTGCCTTTGCTGATGAGGGACCGCTTCAACGAAATGGTTGTGGACCAGCCCAAAACACACATCCGAGATGAAGTATCGCGCTGGGACCCGTGTCCCAGGATTGTCTGAGCAAATAAATCCCCAGAAGCCAGGGAGACTCAAGGCTATCTCTGACTCAGCGCTCAGCCTGCTCCGCCAGGAGAGATGCTACATTTCTCATTGTTCTCCCATGCATTCGTTAGCACTCAGATCCATTCTCCTCAGATGATATTTTTATCTCTCTAATCTACTGGCTGTGATGGATGAGGAAGAGATTTCTCCCTACAAAACCATTTACAATGGAAAAAAGCCACGAGCACAATATAGAACTTTTGTGAGTGTGTCGCTTTAGACAAATAAACACTGCTCCTTTCTCTAAAACATCTAAACATCTTGTAGAGGAAATATTAGATCTCAGTTGACTGGAAAATGAAACTAGTTTTATGTTCTCTTCCAAAGCCTCTTGTGATATTACCAGTATTTTTTTTCCCCCTGTCGAGAATAATGGCTTTTCTACAGGCCAGCAGATAGGAAAGTGCTTACATATATTTCTAGATGCAAACGCTTCCCTGAATTACCTTGTCTTAATGTACTTCAGAGTTTGGTGCAAGTTCCTTGATAATAAGAGCCTGTGGAGAAAAGCCACGTTAAATAAATCAGTCGCTTCAAAAGCGCGGTAAGATGATGATAAAGGAGTCCCACGGGAGTCCACACGGGTCGTGGGAAGCAGCTGGTTTCGGGCTGTTACAACATCAGTAATCCCATGCAACGGGAGGCCCACCAGAAGCAGAACTATTTAGGTTTTGGGTTTGGTTGGAGGTTTTTTCAGCAAGTTCCCTCCTGCGGATTAAGGATAAAAGGTAACGAACCGCCTGCAAACGCAACACAACCACCTCAGCTCAGCATACGGCTAAAGCCGTATCTGCTTGGGAAGTGCAGAAATTTTCCCAACTGTGCCCTTGCAAAGAAAAAAAAAAATGAAAAAAATTACTTCTTGCTGAAAAGCTGAGAATCCCAAATCAAAGGAATAAGCCAACAAACCAGCTCTGACTGAGTTTATTGCCCGATATCTGTCCTCCCTGTGCCATAAAGCCTGGCATATCGCAATCTCAATCCCAAACAAAGCATCACTAGTTTTTCATCTGCAAATTGAAAAACAGCAAGAAGTAGGAGTTCCATAAAAACAAAATCTTCTCAGAGCAAACACATTATTTATTTTAATTTCTTTTAACCGTATTTTGACAAAAATCTAATTTTCAGCCAAAAAACTGGTTTCAGTGGAAATGCTGGACTAGCCACACAGAGAAGCCCCTGCATGAGGAAATGTTTCCGTTCCCTTTAGGATGGGAATTACAAAACAAAGGGCACGAAAACATCCTACATTGTCACTACTTATCATTCCTGGTTAACAATATAAGATATATGATAGAAGCAAAACAATTTGGTGGCAGAACATCATAACTGAAGTCTGTTTTCCCTAGAAACTGCATAACCATTTGAATTAATTTAATTTGAAATATCAAATTAAATTAAACTGTAGAATAATCCCCAAGGGAAAGCATATTTCATTTGCAATGTCTTCTGATAGAGTATTCTCTGCCAAAAGTTTTGCTATGCATCTGGCTTTGGATCTAAATTTATTACATTAGCTCTGGGAAGACTTTTAATAGAAAGTGAGATTAAAGGGGAAGAAAATAAAGAAAAGGAACTTCTGATGGGGGTGGGGGGGGAAAGACCTCAAACATGATAAAGACCAAAAGAAGTGCTGAACAGGGATGAATCTGAGCTGCTGTATCTCACCTGGCTCTGCCTGGACTGGTTTCAACCCCCAATCAAAGCGGAACGAGATGTGTCATTAAACAATTCGAGTAGTGACATTTGCACGTCTCCATATGCACAAATCTGATGTCTTCAAAACTACCTGACAAGCTATGACATCTTCTTAAACTTGCCAGCCAGCCTAATATCAACCAACAGGGGGGAAAAAAAAATAATAAAAAAAAAGGGTCAGAAGATGATGAATGGAGAAAGATTACGTGCTTTCTAAATCAGCTTTGAAGGACAGAGACATGAAGGAAAGCACTTTCTTGGTCAGCTGGAGCCAGGCTAGGATTTTCATTTCCAAAGGACAATAAAAGGGAGGGGAAAAAAAAAAAATATCAAAACCCACCAGAAGAACACTGTCTTATTAGTAATAGCTACCTTGCTTTTTAAATAATCTTAGAGATAAATACAATCTAGGACAGATCTCAAACACACTTCGGTTCAACAGGTTGGGAGGAGGGAGGTGGTGACCCCATCAGTTTTCAAAATATAGGTCACACACAAAAGCAGCACTTACAAAATGAACGCTCTTGCTTTTCACGGCAAGAAATTGAAGAAAATTGCAGCCAGCAGACGCCAGTAGGTTGATGCAGTGGGAATAATCTATTTTTTATTTTTCTTCTTCTTCTTTTTTTTTTTTTTTTTTTTTTTTTAAAGTTTCCCCTGCGAGCAAATACAGAGCAGCAGATGTTGGCATGGAAGAAGGGATTTGCTTTAAACAAACAACCCAGTCCCTCCAAGAAAATCTTTGCACCAAACCAAACCCAAAGACGCACACCCGCATCCCCTTCCCTCTCCTGCCCCCCCCCCCCCTTAAAATAAATAGCCCCGTTCAAGCGATATCTTAATCAAATCAAAAAGCATTAGGACTTGAATCTCCAGCACTTTAGTAACCTCCCAGTTTGTTTTAAATCTTGATTGGAAGAATTATCCTGACAAGAAAATTAGTGGGAAGTCAATAAGCCTGTAGCCTGGAGATAGAGCTGTGAGTAACCGGCGAGAGAATTCATTTGATCACGCACACCAACGTGCTCCAGACGATGGACTGACTTGGCTGGCAAAGTTCATTACGATTTTAACCATGAAACCATGAAGTGCAGGTAATCATATTTAAAGAGATAAGAAACACAACTAGCGCAGGCCTTAGCCGCGACACAGGAATTCTCATTTATAGCAGTCACGGGTGGAAAATCAATACCCAGGTTTGGATGCAAAAGGAATGTCAGACTTGACAAAGCTTCTTTGGATTGTTCTCCCCCCTCTCCCCTGCTCTTCTACTGCTTCAAAATCAGAAAAACACAAGGAGATTTGCATGCTCGCTGCATTCATGGCTCCCCCCCCCCCCAACTTGGCTTGCAATTCCTCGAGATTTTCTCTGGCAACAGCCTCATTCCATCTATCCTTGTCAGAGCGCATCTTCCTCCCCGGCCCAAGCAAATTGTCTTCACACCATTTGGTCGCAATCCTGCTCTGCCTCCCTCCTGCACACACACGGCTGTAGCCTGCTCCATCGCCCGGGGAGGGGGGTCGTATTTTCAGGGGAATTGGGGAAGCCTGCTCTAAACCCCCACTTGGGGAAGAGGACAGATTATTCTCCAAACTTCTTCTAATTCATTTATAAGGTTATACAGAGGAGAATTCTGCCTCTCTTTTCCCCTTTGCCCTCTAGAAACCCCCACAACAATGAATTATCGGCGGCGCATTGTTCAACGGGCTCCGATGATGACGCACTTTCCGCGCTCAAGCTTCGTTATTTACGAACTGCTTCTTTATGTAGCATTCTTTGAGAAATGGTTGAGGCAAACATATTTCAGCCTTTGGGTTGCTTGCAAATGATTCACTGTGATATCGCTGAGGGCACATGTGTTCCCTTTGCCAAATGAGCCTGCCTTTGATACACGGGGCTCGGAATGATTAAACGTGAGGGCTTCGCTAGGAGAAAAAGCTAATGGGAGCAGGCAGAGAGGAGCTTCCGTGCAGCCTGGGGACCAGCTCACCAGTAAACACCCATCACCTCGCACGACTCCCACTGCTCTGGCTGGTGTGCAAGAGGCAAAGGTGTGTTTGCAGCCCTGGAAATCAGGTAGCGCTCCTTCTGGAGCTCCTTCCCTACTTGGGTGACCTCCACCTTGCCAGGGATCTTCCCAGACATCTTCACAAGCCTTGGTGACACGAGCTAAGCAATGGGGCACTAACGATTCCATCTGTAGGAGGCTCAGGATGGTGTGTTTGTGGGATACCTAGCAGGAAGGAGACCACACAACAGCTTTTTTCTTTTTCTTTTTTTTTTTTTTTTTTCCCCCTCAAAGATCAATCTGCAAGCACAGGTGAGCTGCGCTGGAAGCAAACATGGATTTCCATCACGGCACCATCAAAATAACCTACAAACGTTATCATCCTTCAGACTTATCCACCTAGGAGATGGAAGAACCAGGACCAAGGGCTGGGTACACGCCAAGCGAAACAGCAGTCTGAGCACCACCCAGAAGTGGTTGTTACGTGGACACGTTTACTTGGGCTCACCTCACCCTAATTTTCACAGCTGGGAAGGGAGAGATTGATCCAAGCATCCCCCCACAAGAACAAAGAAATCACCAGGCAGCTCCTTGACCTCTGGACTTGCCTGCTGGTGGGATAACGAGTCCTGAAAGCTCAGTAACAGCCCTGGATTGAACTGCTGCTTGCAAAGGCAGAGTTGAAGATCCAAACTCTTTGAGATAGCTGTCAAATTACAAGCAAGAAAAGCAGGGGGAACCTAAGTTTCAAGTAAGACTCTCTTATTTGTATATACCGCACTGCACACGCCGTTTCTGACTCTCTCAGAGAGCCCCGTGCCTCTCTGAGCACCGGCAATCAAGCAGAAAAGTTCTGGGGCAAGCTGTGAAATCTCTGAAATGAAAATCAATTCCATCAATTCCATCTCCATTTCACAGGGACTAATGTGGCATTTACAACATAAACAATCGCTTCTGTTAGGGAGGGAAATTAAAAAGCTGTGCTACATAAAAAGAAACCATGTTTAAAGTTCTGGTGGAAATGAGCAGTCAGATTGGAGATAATTAAGAAAAGGGTGCCGGGCATGCAAGAACCCGAGGCACGGGGGGTAGCGGTTTCCAAAGGCAGCTCTGCCACCAGCTGAGCAAAATGCCTGGAGGTCACAGCAAGGTGGAAACATCAACAAAAAAAGCTGGTGGGGGGCACATCGAAGGGAGACAGAGGATGGGAGCTGAACTTCACAGGGCAGCCAGGTCACACCAATAACTCTCATCTCAGTCGCCACCAAGTTCCTCCTTTCCAGCTGGAGAGGAGCCCAAGCCAGGGCTCCACGTCAATTTTACATTCCTGTCTATCAGCGCAACCGTCTAGCTGTAGGATGCGAAAGTCCTTATACTTAATTACCATCACACTTTAATTTCAGCAAAGCAGTGGGGCTCGTGAGCTAGCCCCACCTGGATTTATCCTGCCACGTGCCTGAATTTTGGCTGGAAAACTGTAAAAGTGTTTGAACTGTGACAAGGGTGAAGTGGTGGAAGAGCATCTCCAGAGTCCTGTTGGGTGATGCGAGCGCAGAATTTAATTAGCTATCATCCAAACACTGGTAAGTCTGCAAACTCAGCCGTGAGATGCGGTTGCTTGTGCGAGGAGAGGACTGGATGTGCCCCGAGAGGTCGTCCCCAGTGCTACGTCTGCGTAATCTCACAGCCATCTCCTGTGCACGTGGTGCTTTCCAGTACAAGCTGGAAACAGATTAAACGTACCTTCCCCTGCCATGAAGACTTTGCTTTTGCTTTGCACACAGCCAAGTAGGACCTGTAAGAGACTCAAAGCAATCCCTGCGCTCTGCTCGGCTCCGATAAAGCAGCAGCCCAGTTTGCAACACCGTGCACGAAAGGAGACGGGGATGAGCGTCCAGGTGACAGCAGTGACAACGCCTGGAGGAGGAGGAAACACCACCAAAGAGGACGGAGTGAGCAAACGGGGGCTGTTTTGTCTGCAGACTGAGGAGAGCCACAGGAATAATCTTCAAACACATAAAAAGCCAGTGGCAGGAGGGAGGAAAACTACTCTCCATGTCCACAGCAGACAGGATAAAAAAATAATGAGCTTAAATTGCAGCCAACAAAAAGTTAGGAAAGATATTAGGAAAAACTTGCTGGGTAAAAAAAAAAAAAAAAAAAAAAAAAAAGACAAGAAAGCTCTGCACAGTCTCCACCACTGCAGGCTGTTAAGTACAGCTTAGACAAACCTATTTCAGGGGTGGCAAAAGCATAAAGGTCCTGGTCCTCCTGGTCCTGCAATCGGCGATGCGCTTGCTGGTTGGTTGAACCACCATGTGCAGCCACGGAAAAGTTGTCAGAAAAGAGCATCCGCTGGCGAGGCCGCATGGCAGAGAGACCACAGAAACGGCACAGGCTTCACGGCTCTTCGGTCCTGTACCTGACCTGTGCCAGGTGCTGTGAGCAAAGCTTATCTGCCCAGGATTACATTTAACCTCAACGCAGCAGAGACACAGTGCTCTTCTCCCAAACCTCCCATCAGCACCCGAACACGCACTGAAATCTCCCGATGGAAGAGGCTAGATCCTATTTTCCCCGGGTCAGGACAACGCATTTCACAGGAAAAAGATCTTTCCGTGGTAGAAGGGAAACGAAAAAAACACACCCAACAAACAAAACCCACAAAGTCTTAATTTTCCTGTGAATGTGAAGCAGCTTCGGGCATGACTGGCTTACAGATGACACCAGATCATTACACCGCATGGCTTGATTTACCTTGATCAGAACGGCAATTTAGTAAACATTTCTTTCCAAAGAGCGCTAATCACTTTTTCCCCTCCTTTCATGTGCACAAAATAAGATGGAAACGCGCTGTACAAATTGCTTGCCACAGTCCAAAAAATGCTAATAAGCTGCAAACATCTAAATCACGGCTCGAGCCCTCGCATGATAAGGTAAGAAAACAGTGTCAGTGCATACAGAACTATTATTTACTGGTGTCAGAAATAACTATCGCATTTACATAACTGTGAGCCTGCGTGACAACTCCTTCCGGGAAACTGCTTTAGCTGCAGAAAAAGCCGCTACTTGAATGAATTGGGTGTTTTTTTAAATGGCAAGAAAATATGAACCGGGATGCAAGCGCTTAACCTTTCAAGGTCTCTTCTCAGCTACTAATCCACGTGAAAGCGGGGAGAAATGGGTTCTTTAATAAACAAACAAATGTACTTTTCAGCGCCTTCCTCGGCTGTGCTAATTCTTGCTATATTATTAGCTCCAAATGCGGATGCTGGCATTAGCTAATTGAGGTGATCAGAGCTGTTATGGGGTTGCTGATGGCAAGAGTTCCCTGGAAGGAGCGCTGATGGAAAACTGATGGAAACCTTTGGTACCCATGGTTTCTCCTCCTCTCTTTGCTCTGTGCAGGTCCTGAGCTGCCTACAACAAGCATCAGCTTTTAGGAAACCTTGTGTTTTGTGCTGGGACCTGCAGCTGAGCCAGGATGGTAAATTAATTCTGACCATCTCAATGCAAAGGCAGAGATCTGCCTGCCTGCTGGACGCTGCTCTCCCAGGAGGTACCAGGTGCTCCCCTGAGCATCACACGCTGCAACGTCCTCCGGGTTCCAGCACATGAGCACCCACACACTGGGTGTGTTTCCCTTTGCAAGGCCACCACACGTAGAGGTGTTACCCTGTCCCATACCTCTCCTGTGACACATCCCTACCCCACAGGCATCTGTCTCCTGCACACTCTGGAGCTGTGCATGGAAGGGCCGGTCTGGAGCATCCCTCGCACCGGTTAAATCAGCATTTTAGCTGACTCTCCTGCCAGCTTCAGCAGCAGTGGGTGCCTCTGCGAACACCCCGCTCCAGCAGAGCCTTAGCACCTCTGCCAGCTCTTTCCCCTCCTCCAACCTCAGCTCCCCGTGGTCTTTCAGGGAACACTCCCGGCTACACGGGCCATGCCAGGACCATTCCCCCTCATTTTATCATACCCTCTGGGCTGGCAGCTCAAGTTAATACTTTCCTGTTAAAAGGAAAAGGGGTTAAAAAAAAATAATAAAAAAAGCCATATTGATTTACATTACCCTAGGGGAATACTGGTGGAGTTCATACCTAGATTGACGAGGGTGGGAGTATGTATTGACTCAGACTCTCCAAGGGCTTGGGCGCAAGGAAGGGGCAGCAGAGGACTCTTATCTCGCTCACGCTGTGATAAAGCCTGGGTTGACTCCACTGAAGCCAACCGAGGATTTACACCGCAAGTAAGATTAAAATCTAGCCCTGACTCCAGTAAAATCAAGTGAGCTACTAAGGATTAGGGCGCTGCTAAGAACTGATTTTCACTGCAGCCACTAAACAGAAACATCAAGCCATGAAAGCGGAGCGGACGGGGAAATGTCTCTGGGCTGTCCCCACATCAAGGGAAGGCAGGAGCGCTACGCATCCACAGCAAAGGGAACAGAAGAAAATAATCAGCTCTGGCCACTGGCATCATCTCCTTTCAGCGAGGAGGAAAAGTGGGGTTTTGTGAGGAGGATGCAAAGGAAGGAACCAAGGTCTTCCTTTCTTGCCGGCAGATGAAGCAATAAAGCCTTAGCAGGAGTTTGAATAAAGGGTTTCTACACAAAGGTAACGTAATGCTTAGACAGACCCTGGTTTCTGTCTTGAAAATGAGCCCCCTTCAATCTGCAGCTGAGCTTTTCCTGCAGTTTCGCTGCTGAAGCCGTAGTTCCGAGCCGCAGAGCTTGCAGAAAGGTCCCTTGCTCACCCACCCCACCGCACCCACAGCCCCTGGGGGAAAGAGTGACTTTTCTAAGGCATCTCCCCAGCCCCAGAGCCAGCGGAGAGATGCTGGGGAGGCCGACAGCGTCTGTGGTGCCTGCCCCTCCTGCAGCGGGCACTATGCCACAGCGCGCCCCATTTCCAGCATCACCAGCCCCATCCATCCCCGGCAGCCTCAACCTCCCTGCAAGGACCTTTCTGCCTCTACCCTTTTCCCAGAGAAACGTCGAGGTAAGGCTGCGCAAATGCTCACTGGTATTTCAAATCCCCCAATTAATGGCAAAAGAATTCATGCATTTAAGCATTAAAAAGGTGCTTAATCGGAACACATTCCGCTTTGTTATTTTCCAAGATTCCCCTCCCACAGCTGAAGGAACTTTAACAGGGAGACACAACCTACACGCCTGTTCCTCAGTCCGCCTCCCCCGGCCACCAGAAGCCACCGTCACCCCGTGTTCGCTCATTAATGAGTTGCTTTGTAAGACTGAGTAATATTATTCACCTCAGTGTATCCCAACCTGCGGTTGCAGCAAGGGAAGGTTATTTTAAGCTAATTGTCTGGGTATGTCCCTCCACAGATCAAGCATCCCTCTCCCTCTGTGTAAACCAGGCACGATGCTGTAGAGGGGAGAGTTAAAAGCATCAGCAAGGAAGAAACAATCCTGCCTGCATCACCTTTAATAAAGCCCAAACTCCTATTTCAAAGGCTAGCTGGTTTTAATCTTTATAATAGGTTTCCATGTTCCTACAGTTTAACAGGTTTGTGGCTTCTGCATTTAGCACTAGAATAAACAATGCTCCAGTAATTGCCAGGTCACTGTTATTTACTTCTGTCTTTTTTTAAAAAAAAAACCCTTCCCATACAGCTGCCCTGAGCTGGCTAGACTGTAATTTTCTTTACTGTCTCACACTAATGAAGGCAAGAGGGCAGGAGGACCAAGTCAGATGGTGGGAAAAGAAGCCAAACAGCCCGGTTGACTTTCAACACAATTATTAAAACTAACTCCCACCTGTAACAGATTAATTGGCCTGGTCTTTGACAGCCTGATGGGGAATAAAGACAAACCCTAGAAACCCAACGCATCATTGTTTTTAATTATAGCTGTTTTTCTCAGCTGGAAGGATTATTTCCCCACCCGTATGTTTTCTACGCAATTTATGATGAGCAGATAAGAGGGACAGGGACAGTGCAAAGGATGAAGAGGGGACAGCAATTTTTACCTCCTTGAAGCTACCAGCCAAGCCATCAGGATGCAAAAGACGGAGCCAGAAGGAGGTACGGTGCTGCCGAGACACCACCGATGGGGTTATTACAAGAGCCATAGCGTAAGAGAGACAGGAAAATGCTTTGTGAGAGGGAAGGAGAAGAATGTCCTGCCTCTACGTGGGGTGGGATGGGACACTGCCAGCTCAGAGAATCTTCTCTGCCTGTCCCTTTTCAGCACCTCCTGCCCCTCTCCTAAGCTTTCTCCATCCAACCTGCTCGTGGGGTAGCTGCAAACAGCAGGGAACTGATGCATTAGCAGCTCCAGTGCCTGACGCTGATCTGCCGATGCTGCTCTGGTAACGACACCTCTGGCTGAATTCACCCCGCGCCAAGGCACGGTGGGGCGAGGGGAGGAAGAGCAGCACCCTGACGCAGCCCTGTGTGCTTGACAAACCGGTGTCATCCCCTAACGGGGGTGGGAGAGGGGCATTTTGCAAGGTCCCTGTGCAGCCTGCCGCTCTGCGAGGACACCGGTGGGAGCGCAGCGGCTGCAGGGGCAGCGGCTGGCTGGCGGAGGTCGTGATGCTCAGCGGGTATCCCGCACCAGGCAGCGGGAGATACGCCACATCCCTTTGATGAGCCTACAGGCACTTCCCAGTGGGTCCCAGCTTTTAGGAAAACCAATTCATTTTCCCAAAAGACCAAGGCAAAAGGCGGGATGGTATTCCTCAATCCTTTTAAACTGCTGCCCTGGAAGCGCTTTGATCGCATTCCCTGGCTGCTCCTCTCCCAAACTCCTTGAATTCCTTGAATTTGAACAGCAGTCCTTGCTATGTTCTGGCACAAATGTTCATCTTTATCCTGCCTGGGAAGAAAAGGAAAGCTGCACGGCACAGGTCACCCAGCAGAGGCAGAGGAAGCAAAGTCCATGTTCCAGCCAGAGCATCACAAGAATTTGTAGCTCTAAATTTAAACTCTTTCTGCAGGTTGAGCTACTGCTGGAGGGTTTCATGACGGTGCCTATTCACTGACTGAGCTCTCCCACGAGGCACTGGAATAGCACTGGATAATTCATGAAGGGGCAACAAACAGGAATGTTTAGAGCTAGTTGGGAAATTTGCTTCCGCGAGAAAGCTCAGCAAAAAGTGATGTAAGTGCTGAGGATTTCACTACAGCAACATTTTTCTTCTGCAAGTTGTCTTGCTGGAAGCTGGTAGTTCTCAAGAGCAAGGAATGCTTGGTTTAAATACAAGCCATCAAATTTTGGCCAAAATTAGCAATATGTTCTTTCTTTGATACAAGAAAAAAAACAGACAGTTCCTGCTGAAAAGCTCATACTAATAAAAAAACCCCCAACTTATTTTCGGGGGATGGGGGTGGGGGGAGAAAGAACAAAATCTGCTAGCAGATCAACCGTTACTGTGGGGCAAAAATCCTAATCCCATATGCTGCAGTTTACTCAACCATCTCTATTGCATGTACCGACTGCTTCTGGAAGAGAGGGATGTGAACAGACATCTCAGAAAAGAGAGAACTATTCCCCTCCAAACTGCTTTTGAAAACAGAAGCCAAGCAGAGCAGCCGTGTGCTGAGACCTTGTGTGTCGTGTCGG
>JAVJGJ010000036.1:5249511-5272620 GCA_035590215.1 Microhierax caerulescens | reverse complement strand
GGACAGCACGAAACGTGCTGACCTCCGCCCAGCTGCGGCTCACCTCCCTTACACATCGTGCCCGAGGACGGTTCCCAAAAAGCTTCAGCGCTGCTGGAGGGACTACAGGGAGAGAGCCTGTACCCTGGGCTGTGCGTGCCATTAGCACAACCCCTGCAGACCTAAGACTAAAGCAGAATTAAGCCTCCGAGAAGGCTGAATTTTGCTGAACTGCAAGATTTAAGTGCACGTGCATGCTGTGGACCTTTGAGTTCCTCTCCGATCTATAGGTGCCTCATAGCAAGACATAGTTTTGCTTCTGCTGCATTCCCCTTCCTTTCTGGAAACCTCCTTTTTAAAGCCTCACAGGTGGTATGATGCTGGCCTGGCTTTGCAATCCCCCCAGAAAAACCTCTGATTTGAAAGTGCCTCCTCTCTGCACAGCCTGTGGATCTCTCACCCTGGCTTTGGTGCTTTCCCAGGTGGATCCTGTGTCACGGCCGAGGGCACACAGGGCTGCTCACTGAGCCACCTAAACGAGACGTGAAGCACAGTTATTGCCTGGCAGTGCCAGACACGTCAACCCACGGTTCCCAAATAGAGGGAGAGGTGGCTTCCATGAAAGAGCTGAAACGTCTGCCAGAAACTTTTATAACCAGGCACCCCCAGAGAAGACTGCCTTAAGGATGGATGGATACCTCAAAGGAGCCAATACTTGCCAAAACTGTAACGCTGTGACACACAGTGGGTCTTTCCCAATGACATTCAAGGTCTCTCCAAAGCAGTTCAGAGCTGCTGAGCCCGAGGGATGAAGGTCCCACTCCAAAGGCAATAAATCAGAGGTGACAAAGGGAGCCACCAGCATGAAACCTCATGGGGAACGCACGAGGCAAACAGGTAGGAAACTCGGCTAACAGACCCAAGAGGCTGCACGGGACAGAGGTTCGTTACTTTTTTTTTTTTTTTTTTTCCCAAGTCAGTGCTGTTAATTACTTTCAGGGCTCAAAATAAAAGTCAGCTCTAGGTGAGGAAGCTTGACAGGGCTTTGTTGTATTTTTTGTGTTTGGTGAGCTACCGTTCCTCCGTCGCTCACCTGGTGGGGAACGTTTGCTCGGACTGGAGTGACAGCAGATAAATCACCAGCTTTGCTTGCCACCTTTGAAAAATGAATTTAGGGGCCCCGCATTTCTCATCAGCGCATCTCCCTTCCCGACTGCCTCCTCGCCAGCGCAGGAGGGCTGTAGGCTATTTTAAATGGAAAACCATCACAAATCTGCGGCTGCATTTATCCGGGCAGCACCAACTCAGCGAGCTGGGCAGCTTCTGAGGCAGAGTCAGAGCTCCTACCACGTGAGCTGATGCAAAAGCAACTTGGGGGGCTGTCTTACGTTAGCCACGCTCGTTAGAGAAAGAGGTCTGGGCATGGTTTTCGGAGCTGATGGCCAGCCAGGTGCCATCAGCTGAGATCAACTGAGCTTGATGAGCCATAGTGAAACGCCGTCACCGCTAACCGGCTGCTCAGGTGTGCCACATCCCTGTTCTCACGTGCGAGGCGTGCAAGCCGACACATGGAAAAAAACCCAACAAACTCTTGTAGGGTCCCCATAAACTGGGGGTCTGCTCTGCACCACTCTCTCAGCCCACCAGGCAGGCGCCCAGCAACAGCTCAGCTTTTACAGGAGCTGCCCGTGTCCCCCCCAAACCGCCTCCCCCCTCAAATAAACCCAGCCGCTATCAAGGAGTCTGATCCGCCGGCGATGCCGCAACCAGGTGTTTGAAACAAAGGCGAGGGGAGACCAAAATTAGGTCAAATCTGCCGATGAGAGGATGAGTAAATAACAGTTGCTATTCCGGGGAGCTTTTGTTCTCTCTAAAAGGAAAGCAGGTATCTTTGCAGATCTGTCTCCTCTCATTCCTGCTGAAGCGGTGGTTTAGGCATTTTCAAAGTTTCAGGGGAGCATAAAAGGAGGCTGGGGGGAGGGAGGGGGATTTACACGGCGCACGCTCACGGAAATCTGTAGCCGAGGCTCTGAGCAACTGATTAATGGAGACAATCAACAAACAATAGTGAGGATATTATTGAAAGATTTCCTTTGCAAGCGCCTGGACACGACAGACTGACAGTATAGAAAAGTATACTGCTTTATAACTGGAGTCTTTTTTCTTCGCAAATACAATAAGAAAGTAGCTAATAATAGGATGGAGAATATTTTCAAGGTGTGTTTTATTATCCACTTATCTCTGACGCTTGCCAAAAGAGGCCTGAATATTCCTCAGCGCATTTGAGACTTTCTGGCAGGGGAAAAAGACTGATGAGCGCT
Source organism: Microhierax caerulescens (assembly GCA_035590215.1). Taxonomy (NCBI): domain Eukaryota; kingdom Metazoa; phylum Chordata; class Aves; order Falconiformes; family Falconidae; genus Microhierax; species Microhierax caerulescens. The sequence goes on along the minus strand of JAVJGJ010000036.1, from coordinate 5,270,320 downwards.
ATAAAGTCGGGAGCTAATGAAAGCGACTACATCTAAATGCAATATCTGGGTCCCACGACAGAGATTTTCTGCAGACCGACACCATATCCCTCTGCAGCTTGGTCTCTCCAGCCAAGAGGAGTGATGCTCTCTGCCACCACCTGTGAAACACCGCAGGAGGTGGGTTTAGCTGAGTGTCACTGGCAACATTTAATGACATTTCAGTATGATAATTGGCATTATCTAACTTTCTGACAAAAAGGAGTTCCACAAGCCCGTGTTTTCCAGAGGAATGCGGGCAGGGAAGCTGGCGGTCTCCAGCAAAAGTGATTCCAGAGAAAAGCCCAGGGTGCTTTTCTGCTTCATATGTAGGAAAATAAGGTGCCATATATGCTCAGTTACACATCTTCTCTACCAAAGCATCCAGGAATGATCTGAAATCCGATAGATACCAGCAGTATCCCTCACCCATTCAAAGAGTGGTGAGTCTGTAGTGGTGCTCTGCACGTCTCCCCACCCACAGAGGGGCAATGGGGGGTGGTGGGGGGGGGCTCATTTCTCCTCTCATACCTGCCACATGATCCCAACTAAGCTGAACGTGCCAAAGCCAGAGATATGCTTTTTGCAATACCAGCCGACAATAGATATAGATGTATATTTTTTTATAGCAATAAAAAAGAATTCTCTTTATACAAAAATCTATCTCTATATGAAGCATCTAAAAGAATTACCTGCCTGAAAAACAGGGGAGATGTTGATGGGAGCAGAAGCTGTCCTTATAAAGGTGCGGAGATTTAGCACTGCTGGGCCTTAAGAAGTGCTTTTTCGTGGATGCTGCTTCACGTGCTACAGCCTCCCCGCGCTCAGCACCATCACCTCCCTTCATCTGTGCAGCCTTAGAGCAGATGCCAGCCCCGCTATCTCTCAACCCTCCTTGCACCTCATTCAAATTCAAGTAGCTCCTCTGCAACATGCTGAGCAGCAGCTTACCACCTCTTATCCGAATCTTTCAATCTCATAAGAAATATTAAAAGGCAAACATGAAAATTACAGGAAAAGTAACCAAAGGATCGTAACCTGCCACAGTAATGGAAAATCCAATTGGTCTTGAGTGCAGCTGGGCTGATGCAAAATAAAGAGAAAAATAAGTGTTGCCTAGCCCTGTCTCTGTTAATGTCACTGTGTTGGGCAAGAAGTGAAATGCGAAATAAAAAGTCGGATGAAGCCTTTTGGGGGGAAGTTGCAGGATGCACCACACACTACAGGGAAGGCGGTGGGATTATTTATCCCTGGGAAAACAGGAGGATCTTAGGAAATTGGCAGAGGTAACTGACAATTAAGGAAGGAAAAGGGGGTGTCGGGGGTGCCAGTGTCAATAGCCGTGCCCTACTAACACCTATGCCAGGCTGTGCATCCTGATGGACCAGCCCTGGATGGTGCCCGAGGTCCGACCGACAGTCCGATCCCGGATGAGCCGCATCAACTCTTTGTGCCTCAGTTTCCCTCTCAGCAAAATCATTTCAAGCACCACAGCACATCAGATACTGCTCTTTTCCAGCTCGCAGCTCTTCCCACCCCATCCCCTCCAAAGTCATCTCTTAGCCTCAGCTTCTGCTCTACCAAGCCAAGCCAACCCCCCACCCCCACCCCCACCCCTTTCCAAACACCATCGCTCCCTTTGCCAGGCATGGAAAAATGACTCGCCCGTCAAGCTGTGCAGCTTCAGTTATCAATTCAGCACTCCAATACACTGCACCACTTAGAAACAGGCAAGGTCTATTAGCGATAATGAAACTGGGGAGTCTAATTCCCCACACAAATGAACTTGGGGGAAAGGGGATTACATCTCCTGATACGCACGAAGTTGAGGATCTGGCATCAGTGGCTCTGTTTAAGAGTCTGACCTCATTCCTGCCTTGTAAACAAGCTTCGAAGCATGAATAATAATAAAAAAACTCATTTTTCTTGCAGAATCATTATATTGTTTTATTATTTTCCTATTCATGCTGCCAATAATAAATCACATTACCCAAGATGTTCACATTTATTATACTATTTAGAGCTCAGCGTAGCTGGCGTGGTTTTGTACTAGCACTACGTTACCAGAGCGTGGATTTTTGTTAATAACTTTGGAGTCTCTGGCGCATACCTTTTATGAAACAAAGGAAGATGGGGAAAGTAGCCCTATATTAGTAAATGCCATCCAAAAATCTTAGTGTCCTGGAAGGGTCAGGAGGGTGGCTTTGGGCTACAAAGCTCCTGCAGACATTGGTAAAGGAGAAAGACTTAATAGGGGGGTGGGGGTGTAAGTAATGCAAAGGGACACACGCAGCCTAAAGGTGACGCTTGCACGTTTCCCCAACACCAAACTAAAGCTAAGAAACAGCAGAGAAAGCTGAATCCCTCAAAATTATTTCTCTGATCACTTCAGATGCCCCTTCACTCACAGTAATGGATGTACCCACGAGAGCATCCCCTACCCACCAACCCAAACATGGAATTTTTAGCCCATTTACTGATGTGACCCCAGGGAAGCCGACTGAGCTAGAGAAGACCACAAAAGACACCAGGAGCTGAACTTCTACCAAGGCTACAGCCTCTTTATAATAACTAGGTTGCCCTTTGGGCCATGGAGAACTTTAATAGTGACACACAAAGTCTCACCCATCTGTCTGAACTTGAAAAGCCTCATCCTCGGGTCACCAAGAGAAGAATGTGAGCTTGTTGAGGAGTTCAGTCTAGAGCCAGGAGACCTTAGCCAGAGTGTAATGGAAGACAAATTGAGGTACCGAGGAGAGAAGGAATTTACCCGGTAGTTAGTAGGTATAACCAACATAGGTATACACAAATCCAGGGTCTTAACTCTTAGACTTCACCACTGAAGCTTGAGCATCAACATCCCTTGGTGCCAGTGCTGTGGGATTTTGGGACGTACCTTCTCTGCCAGCATCCTTTATTAAAAGTGCAATTTAGCACTTCAGGCTTGTTTCTGCATGCTCAGCCCCAGGGCTCGCTGCACAGTAAGGGCAGGCAAACCTCTCAGGGCAGCAGTGCACAGCAGCGAGCAAAACAAAACTGGGACCTGGCTGGTGCATGCGAGAAAAAGGGAATCATATGGTTGAAGAGAAGAGTAATTGTAGTGGAAATTCAAAATCACTTCAGTGAGCCCATTTCATGCCGTCGTTCCTGCTCTTATAAATCAGCAGCAGCAATTTATTCCTAAACAACAACAATCCTGAATGGGGAGGAAAATGAAATAATTGTGTTTTGACCAGCTTGAGACAATTCCTCTGCATGCAGATACATATTTATAAACACGGGTGTCAAGTATAAAGGCACTTCATCACGCTCATTACGTACTTCAATGTGCCCATCACCAGAGAGAGTCACGCAGAATCACGAGGGCAGGAGGAGCTCCTCCTGCAAAACTCTGCCAAGAATTCGGTATTCGCATCTGGCTCTTACAGAAAGCAAACTAATTAATCAGCGCTGCAGGGGAAAAGCAATGCCAAAATAGCCTGTGCAGACCCCTGCCTGCCCATCTGAGCCCCAAACCAGGACTCTCCTGGTTTGGGCATCTTCTTTGCAGTCCCCAGCTGGTCCACCCTTACTCCTGTGGGCATTTACCTTCGCTCTGCCATTTCACCTATGTCTTTGCTTACAACTGCCCCTACTTCACACTCCTCGGCCCACGCACCACATGTTGGGCTCCTTTTCACCTTAAAGATCTCTCAGGCAGACGCAGCCTTTCGCTATCCATCCACACGTGGCAGGAGACGCTCAGCTGGTCAAGAAAGAAACGCGCTGGAAGAGGCATTGCTCAGATTCGCTGCAGGCTCCCCAGGTCTTTACAAACCTCAGATTCATCATTTTGCAGGGGATGTAACAACCTGCATTGCCTATGGCCATCTTACACTCCTTCATCTCTTGATCAGAAGATAATCAATTGGAGGAACAAAATCTGACATAAACCCACCTTTCCTTCCAGCCATCCTCAGGAACGTGCCTGTCAGTCTCACACGTCACTCCGTAAATCCCTGGGTGATCCGGGGCTCCCTTAGCCTCGGCGTCACCTTCCTAACAGCACTGGCAGCCTGAGTGTTACAGGAGAGAGAAGCCAGCAGCAAAGACCTGTTTACCAAGGAAGACAAAGGTACAACTACATTTGAATAACAACTCTCAAGGTACATCAACCAAAGCCTTTTCTACGGGGATATTCTGCTTCCCCCAACCCTGCAAAATATTTGGCATATAATGGAAAAAAAAAACAACGGTCAAACTTTTCAAAGTTTTCAGCAGATCTCTCAGCTCATTTGCCAACAGTCTCCACTCCACATGCCCCATTGCCTTTATGATCCCCGCTAGGTTTAGCAGGTGGAAAGTTTTCCAGCCTCTTTTCTTCTCACCGACTTGGAACAGGCTGCCCAGGGAAGTGGTGGAGCCACCATCCCCTAGAGGTATTTAGAGGATGTGTAGATGTGGCACCTGGGGACATGGTTTAGTGGGCAGTGCTGGGTTAACAGTTGGACTTGATGATCTCAAAGGGGTTTTCCAGCCTAAATGATTCTATGATTTCACTAATTATTATCTTTTGCTTTCGCCTCATTTTCTTAAGCTGTTCTGACAGCCTTGTTGGTCCGTCAATCAGTGTCTTGTAAGTACTTTTGAATTTCTTGGTGAATCTCAACCAAACTTGACAAGAGATGATGAGACTCACTGTTAAGAGGGAAAAAAGAAACAAGAACTACAACAACAACAAAAAAACCCATGACATAAAAAGAGGCTGGGTGAAGGAAAGCGAGCCCTCTGTCTGCAGCTAAAGAAAATATAATAGACCCCGTGTCTTCCCACCTCAGCGCAGGTTTCTTAGTCCTGCATCCCATTAGAAAGGGGAAGGCAGCGCCCTTCACACAACAAAAACACAGCAAAAAAGAAAGTATGGAAAGATTTCATTAGGATGTTTGTTTGAAAAATACCACACAGATAGGAAAGATCTGCCAGGGGGAACAAACATCATCTCGATTAAGATCCAGCTGCGGTGGAGTATCAGAAATACGCCTCCTATGAAAAGTTTGCCCTCTGAGCCTGCCATGCCCAGAATCTCTAAACAGACGAAAGACAATTCCAATGAATTTTATTTCTTCTTTTCTTTCTTAAGCCCCAAAACATCCTTCCATGCCGCTTTAACCTTCACGTTTTCCTGCCACTATAATGAGCCCCAGGCATCTTTTGAGCAGGGTCCCTCAGCAAACCTTTGGCGTGACACTCGTCCCTCTGGCTGATGACCAGGACATTTCCCCAGCGCTTTGCAGGGACCATCCATGAAACTTCCCCTTCCAGCCTCTGGCTCCACAGGCCTGATCGTGCTCAAGTTTGATGATGCAACAGGCTCCTAAAGACCCAGGAGATCTTTTTATTGTGCTGTGGATGATGGATTGATGGGAGAAAACATCCAAAAGGTGGGTGCCATCCCACTGTTTGCCGGTAGGCACTTTGGGAAATGCACTTTGTTGTCTGGGCTGAGATGGACAGATGAAATGAGGGCATCACTGCAAGGGAAACTATGGAAATAAAAGGTAATGCCAGTTTTTGCTTCACCAGGTTTAAGTAGGTAGTGTAGGACAAGAGGAAAACGCAGCAAGAGACTGGGAAGATGTAAAGCAGCACTATGAGAAGAGAAACAGAAGCAACCTGCTCTCTCCCAAGGCAGAGATGAATTGCTGGACCACTGGCAGCAAGTTTCTCCTGTCCAATTAATATGGTAACACAAGCACTCCTGTTAAATCTCAACTCCTGTTAAATCTCAGCTCTTGCCACTGCCGTCGTGACTTGGTCCCCATTCTCAGGATTCTGTCTGCCAGAATCTGCTTCTGAGCACTCTCATCACCGTTGTGTCCTCACCTTACAGCTCTCAGGGATGTTTTAGTCTCTTTTCCGAGGTGTTCAACATCCCTGCACCAGGCGCCTCAGCAGCTAGCAGCAATTTCTGGATTGCATTTGGAGGCCAGATGCCCACAGTCTAAACCACAATTATCTGAGATGGGTTTGCTTCATGCTCTGAAAACAAAATCTGTTCTCCTGTCTCCTGCTGCTCCCCAAAACTGATGCCTTGATAAAGGTGAGAAATACTTACAAACAAACACATAGCTGTATTATTACTGTTGCTGCTATTTGATTAAGTTATTAAGATAATTGCTTTGCCATAACAGTGGATTTTAGTAGCTGGTAGCGCTGCTTGTTTTACAGTTGCAAGGACAGATAAGTGGGTGAGATTTACACACAGGATGACAGTCAGCTACATTACCCGACCTGATAATTTGCACTCTGGAGCCCGACTGAAGCAAAAAAGGCCACTGCCTCTTTTCCAACCTGCTTGTTTTACGTTCGCTTTGGTTTCACTATCAACTAAATGCACTCAAGGGTAAAGACTCCTCAGGGACCTGCGAAACGGTGCTCCTGCAAACACAACATCTATATTTGTTGCCACGGCAATGGCTAATAACATTAAAATGGAACACGGGCCCTTCCTGCAGCAGGACATGGCAGGCTGGTGCATCTGCAAAGTGGGAGATGATGGAGGGAAGGGAAAAACGCAGCCGCCCAAGTCTCTGTCTGACGCAAGTTGGGGGGCTTTCATGTTGGGGGGCTCCTGTTTTAATAAGGAGACACCAAGGGCAAATTTGCAACCCCACCAGGATGAAACGATGATGGAGAAACCTGGCAAACCCGAGCGCGGTGGTGCTGAGGTCTTCATATGTGGAAGAAATTACAGCCTGGGGCCGTGTGATTTCCCTCCTGGCCATCATGACTAAGTTCTGCAGAGAGCAGAAGTCTCCAGGATGACCTTTCCTAGACAGACGCTAGAAAGCTATTACTGAGCACCAGCCAATTTGCTTTGCAAGTGTAAGTGGCAATTTTCCTTCTTAAATACATTACAGCTGAAGGTAAATGGCTATAAACAGAAAGTTACTTCTCACTCTCTCCACAGAGACCTCTCCCTGTGGTTATGAGCTATGATCTTAAAAAATGCTGTTGTGAGACACCAGCAGCACGGGACATGGCTGTTTTCAGCTGGTACCTTTCATGCCTAGCTTTTATTAAGAGGAAAAAAGATTAAGTGATAATATCCACAGGGGGCAATGACTTCTTCAAATACCCTTATGCAGCAATTTTAACAGGGAGTGAAAAATTAGGGGCAAGGTTTAAGGTCTCTTGCATTTTATTCTGAATAGGTGCGCTGGCTGAAGAACAGCAGCTTGCAAAGCATCTCATGAAAATTCAGCAAGACGGGGTCATAAGCTAAACATTACGCGCAGCACTTCGGTATCACAAGCTGGGGCAGCAGAGGAGATACAGGGACTGTGAGGAGCTGCTTTGCAGTCCCAGGCTCCAGAGAGCTCCCACGGCTGAGGGACACCAAGGCGATGAAAAGGGGAGGTGGGCTGTATGGCACGGGGGACCTGCCCTGCCTCCCCACCACCTGAAGGTCTCACGTCAACCCCAGGAGAGCTTGTTCTCCCCATTGCCACTGGGGGATCGTGGTGGCCAAACAAAGCCATCTTTCCTTCCCAGACCCCCTTAGTGCCTCTTTGGGATGCTTAACACACAAACCTAGATTAAAGCCTTTAATTAGCATTGCGGGATTCCCTTCTTTTCGATCAACTCATTGGTCTTTCCCCATCCAAAACCTGCCTCTAGCTGCTGCGCGGCATCTCCAGCCATCCTAACAAAAAGGCACGGTAAAGATGCAATACACCTCACCGAGAATATAATCCTCCTCATCTATTATTTTGGCTTGACATTCCTGTTCATTAGGAGCACACTGCGTACAGGCACCGTACACCTTCACTGGGAACCCACCGTTTCTACGAAATGTAATTATTTCTCCCTGCGGCTTGCATGCTAAAGACAGTTACTAAAAAGCGAGTGGCTGCTACAGACGGGTATTGCCGAGCTCTCCGACTACACACGTGCACTGTAGCAGTGTTCACAAACTACCCGAGACTGCACCCACAGATTTTCGAGGTTTTGGACCAGCGTCATCACCTATTCCGACCTCTGGCCTCCCCAGCTCACGAGGGCTTCCCCGTGAGAACGCCCCTTGAACTACAACACCTGGATATTAGCAAAACAGCCGGTTGCCACTGCAACTTCGCCAATAACAAAGAGTCTACCACAACCCCTGGTACATTGTGCCAAGTGCTAATTAGCCTCCCTATTAAAGGGATTGCTTATTTTGTAGTCTGAATTTGTTTGGAAGCTTCATCTTCTAGCTGCTGGGGTTTATTACATCCCTGATGGCCGGACCAAAACACTCACCTTCCTCCTGTCGCTCTCCTGGGATCCAGCCATCCCTTTCTCTCTCCTATACATTATCCAAACCCAGAAGCAGGAGGAAAAACGGGGCTGAGCCAACAGCTAAACTTTCCCTTTTTCTTTTCTGATCTAAGTATTTCCCCATCATGTAACATTATTTTGTCTACAGCACTCATTTTATTTGCAAAACTGTTTCCAGACCAAAACAAAAAGCATTTACAAAGTCATTTTCAAAGGGGTGGCACACCCTATTCTGGCAATTTTGTATCAGAAACTTGCCCTGTTTTCTTTTGAAATGAAAGTTGTTTTATTTTTCAAATGTAAGCAAGACTCATTATAGCAGGGTTTGCAAATGTTGAAATGAAAGAATGTAACCAAGTTAAAGTGGTTTGTTTGTGTAGGGTGGTTTTTTGTTTGGTTGTTTTGGGTTTTTTTTTTTGGTTTGGTTTTAAATGATGTTTTCACAAGTATTTCAACATGTTGGCATTTTACCATGTTTCAGGGTGTAATTGCTGTTCTTGACTAAAGAGGGGAGGCTCAGACAAAATGCTTGGACAGGAGTTGCTCATGGCCAGAGCGAGAGGAGATAAATTCCAACCCTTGACATCAAGCGATGGCCAAGCACATCAAAAACCAACATCCAGTTGGCACTGGGACTTGTCGGAGCCTTTTAAATTCCCAGAGCCTCAAAACCAGAAAAAGCGGTTCTACGCTTCCTTAGAATATCTTTATTCAACCCTAAATGTATGCAATCAGCATTAGCTTGATGTGTTCCAGCCAGCAGCGACTTGGGGGACCGACTTGAACAGGAGACTTCATGAATATTCTACAGACTGACATTTGTTTGCAGTATGTGAATATTTCCTAATAACCAGGGGAAAAAAAAAAAATGCATACCGGGAGGCCAAGCTCATGAATGCTTTATCAAGTCAAGTCTCCCCTGAAATATCATAAATGGCAAATATTGCTTGCTACATGAAGATATGCAAAAAAAATTGGGTTTTTTTCACTACCTTCCCTCCACTGGGAGCTCCCCTTTTTGAGCCAGGTGTGATGGGCAGCAGCCCCAGCGCCAGCTCCTTCTGTAGGATGGAGGGGAGGAGGTGGCTGTGACTCCCCAACACTTCTGACATCCTTCCAGGTTGTTTTTTAATGGAAACATAAAACAGATGTCTGGCAGTCGCTTTGTAGCCTTCTGGTAGTAGCTGCGCTACGGTGGGAGAAATCCCTGCTTTAGGGCAACTCCTATCACAGATTAATATTTTTTATGAGCCTTACAACAGCATCTCTGAGCCTCAGTCCTGAAGCAGCACTGAAAGAGTGTTTTATTCTTTGGCTGCTCTCTCTTTTCTCCTTCACATCATAAGTTTCACCCCCACCAAATACAATTTTCAATCTATGACACCCCTAGTACTTGAGCACAAGGAAAAAAACCCACACTCAAGGTAACCACAGTCATTAACGATGTGTGCACATTTCCTCCAGCTCCTTCCCAGTGACCCATATTTTAAAAAGACCAATACTTCAGCCTTTTTCCAACCTTGGCCCGTGCTTGTAGAGGGCAGGCAAAATGGATTTGCATTTGCTACACAGTTTTCTCCAACCGTTCAATCTCTCTGGCCTTATTTATTCTTTTTGCAACGTCAGATGATCGCTATCTAATGTTAATATTTCTTTGTGCTCAAGAAGTACAGGGATTACTCATAAAATCTCTGTTCCTGCATATTCTGAAGAGTAAACAGTGGGATTTTCAAAGCCTATTTGGCATCGGCCTAAATCTGCCTTTCAAAACTCCTTCGTGACCAAACCAGTTGTCCAACACACTTCTTGTTGTCTCAACAGCTTCATAATTACAATCGCGCTGTCTCACTAGAAACAGATTGCTCCCAGCTTGAGGATTAATCTAGTGACGTACAGTGAAAGTCAGGAAATCCAATTCCTCTTAAAATACTCAAAAGCACCAAAAAGCTTCAAAGTTGTTTGAAGCAAGCAGGACAGATATCTCAAGCCAGACACTGAAGAATGAATCAGTCACCTGAGATTTCTTTTACAGTCAAAAGAGAGAAATGAGCACTTTTAGTAGGCGAGTCTCCTCAAATGCCTATTTTCAGCTGAGACAAATCATCCGCTCAGTCTGCCCGTTTCTCTCCATTGAGCAAAAAACCCCGACCCCAGGACCACAAGCTTCATAGCTTGCACTTTTAGACCCCGCCTGAAACACGAACCCATCCTCAGGAGGACCAGCACGACACAAAATACCAACAAACCGCAGGGGATGCTTTCCACCAGAGCTTGATTTCAGGTGTCTTCCCTGCATTCAAGGGATTCCCCAATCCAATCAAGTGCTCATTAACTGCCCTGAACTGGTATCAGCAGACATGTACGGCTGTAGCCAAATGAATGCAACGACAAAGTCATTCCTGGTGCTTAAGTTCTATGCTGTGAGACCTGTGCGCGCGCCCTGCTGAGGATGTCCCAGTTCACGCTCCCGCTGTCGGGTCCTGCCAAGCCGATGGAGGTCCAGCTGCTGCTGTTGTCACCGCCTGCTCTGGTTTTGGGTCTGACCATTTTCCACCACCATCTGACTAATTAGAAGCTCAACCCTGAAAACTTAATTCAGCAAAACTCCTCTGGCGTCTCCGGTAGGAAATCTGAACCTGGCGACCCCAACTATTGTGCTCTGCAGGTCAACAATATGCTGCATTAACAGGTAGTAAAGATTCCTTTGCCTTTACTTGTAAATCAATTTTAATTACGATGACAACAACATCAGCAACAAAAGTGAGCCAAACTGCTGGGCCCATTCTTCTCGCACACTAACTATCACAAATTAAACGGTGAATTGTATTGCGCTCTGGGTATTGTCATGCAAACGAAGAAAAACAACTTCCTTTCCAATTTCCTCATGCAAATATAGACTGAATTGTTCAGACAGAGAATACATTTTGCCATCTCAGTGGTTCTGCAGAAGATAAGAGGAACTGCAAAAGTTTTGCAATTTGTAAGCTGGCAGCTTATTAAATAAATAAGAATACCACCCTGCAAAACCAAATGTTTAAATAACATTACAAGTAAACTGTCAAGGTCAGCAAATAATACGTTTAAACAATCCTGTATTCCTTTTGCCTTTCTGCAAAGGCTATGCTATAATTTATGGGTTTATTTCCTTTTCAAAGAAGTTTCTCGATACAGTCTCAAACTCTACCAGAATATTAAAAAAAAAATAATAGCAAAACTTTCCAGCTTGAATGCTATCGCACGGTGCTCTGCGTTCACAAGCCGGTGCTTGTACCTCCCCACCACGAGGCAGGCGGCACTGCAATACTGGTTTCCGTGAAGATATACTCCCACCCACTAATTATATTAATTCAGAATAAGGCAGGCAGACCACAACCTGCGTGTGCAACACCCACCACGAGAAGAAACGCGTTTCTGTAGCTATTCAGAAGAGCCAAAGGGAAGGAAAAAAAAAAAAAAAAGAAAAAAGGCAAGTCAGTTGTGAACACCAAGGACAAGCCATTATTTTTACCTTTTCAAGACTAAATGAAAGCTCGAGAACAATTACACAAAAGCTTGGGCTCTCCTCCCAGTCTCCTTACTTGTTTCACCTCCACGGCTCCAATTCTCAACCCCTCCTTGCTATTCTACATCCCAGAGGAGCTCCTGCTCTAACAGGAGTTATCTCCATGCCCGTGTAGCTTGTGTAAAGACTGCAGGATCCCCCTTTGATGGGTAAGTTTTTGTGGTGTCACCTACAGCCACGGACAATGATACCATTAAACACCACCCGCAGCCACACATCTTCCAACTCCACGTGGCCTGGCTGTGGCGGACAGAGCTGGATGGTTTCCACGCTGAAGTCACCCCCAACACCCATAAAACTCAAATCTCCATTGCTGGGGACACCAACAGGGGTCAAAGCCCTAGAAGAGAGATGCTGACACATGAGGCAAGAAAAGGAGATGTCCCAGCCACAACACATCCCCTTGCCTGGGCCACCTCCACTTCTTCCAGCCCAAGGTCACCAAGCCAAACTTGCCCAGCTACGTCTCTCTTCCCCTTGATTACATGCTCGCTTGCCCTGGCATGTTCTGCTGTTAGAGATAAATCGATATAACTTCATAACAGCCCCTCCCCCCGGTTCGGTAGGAGGATGCTAACGCCGAGCCGCTGCCCATACGTGGCGAGCACGAGGAGGAAGGTTTCTGCAGAGCACTGCCAGCCCACCCCGCTGGTTTGCCAGGGACTAAAAGCAAATAATTCGCAACTTCTGCACACTGGAGAAGTTATCATTTGGAAGTCGTTGCTCTGTAGTGGCTTGACAGTCTCACAATACAAAATAAATCTATTCACGCTGCTTTGGCGAGACCGAATGCCGGGAATGTGCCGCAACAGCAGAGAGCAGTGATAAGTTCTCGTAACTTACAGCAACTCGGTGCTGTCCTCATTACCATATATTATCTTACTGCGCACACAAGAAACCTTTGCAACGCTCTTCACTGGTGCTGAGCTTTTATTCCCTCCTCTGAGTTAAAGCTGACAGTGGTTTGTGCAAGCCCAAAGCCCTCCTGGTATCGCCGGGGCTGCAGCGCTTTTGGCAGTTCTCTGGCCGGTGTGCTGGTGTTACAAAGGGTTTCTGAAGCCTTGTAAAGAGGATACAGGGCTGGATTTCGTGCTCTGTAATGCACAGGGACTTAGCACATCAGCTCCTGCCCGTCTCACCACGTCACACCAGCCTAGATTGGGTAGGGCTTTGTAGCAGAACGACGGTTAAAAGGAGGGGGGGAAACTTCTGCATCAAGGGGAAGAGCAAAACCAAGACAAATTCACAGACTCTAGAAACGAAGCGCTGAATTAATCAAAGCGGACAGGGAAGGGAAGAGCGCTCTGCCTTACCAGTGGGATCTTGGATGCTCCGCTGTTGATGAGAAAGGACGGCAAGACATCTTCATTTCACCTGCTCACGCTCGTGGAGACAGACGTGGCACGTGTCAGCGTGTACGGACTTGCGCCGGGCTAACGCAGATGCCGATAAAGACGCATCCAGCCCGTTAGCGAAGTCTGCCTGATGCCGTTCCTTGCCAAATCTCCTGCAGCTCGTGCATGATGGAGCTCTGGAAGGGTACGTCCGTGCCCACTGCTTGGCCCAGTATACAAAAGCCCGTGCCCACTGCTTGGCCCAGTATATAAAAGCCCTGCTCTGTCAGCTAAAGCAAAGCTGTGATGCTTTTACAGCAGCTGAAGAGCTCAGCTTAGAGACGTGCCCACCAGCAGGCAGCACACGCAGGCGTTTAGCTGTGAGGCTCCCTTTACAAAAAATAAAATATTGTCTTTTAAAAACTGACTCTGGTTTTCCAGCTCAGGAAAGCTGCTCTCTCAGGGTGCTACGCTAAGCCCCTCCCCAACTGAAAACACCCACTCTCACCCCAAAAAATGAGCTTGAGTTGGTATGGGAGCTGCATGTGTCCCCCCTTGTATATAGCCCATTTGACAACCTTGTTTCTTTCCCTCGGGATGGATTTTGCTTCTGGAAAGTCTACCGGTGGTGCTAAGAGTTCCAGTTAGGAAACTGCCAAGCAGCAGCTTATCTCCAAAAGCTCTACTTGGGAAAGGGCTTTTGGAGTTTTTCTGTTTGGCATTTAGGGTTTTCTCCCATTTTTCCTTTAAACACAAACTCTGCTCGCACCGATGTGAGGCAGAACTTCCACTGGGGCTGGAAGAGTGGCTTTAGGGAACAGAAGGAACCAGCCCCACGGGCAGTTTAACGCTTGACATACCTGCAAGAGAGCCACATGCATACACTGCAAACTTACTTTTTTTTTTTTTTTTTTAATCCACCTGGAACTGAAGACTTTCAGCTTATTCCCTTGCACCTAACCCAACCATCTGATACCGACAGGATGCAAATTTAAGTGCTCTTCCCAAATTGAAGAGGTTAAATCAAGTTTGATTTTCCCCTCTGTTCCAGCGAGGCTAGAAATCACCCTGCCAAAATCCACGGTGCCACACAAGCTGGTGGAATCTCATCTGAATTCCCCCCACCCTCTAAAACCAAGCTGGAAAACATGTTTTGACTCAACACTTTCCACATCAGCAAACTTTTGCAGCTCTCAAACCTCCAGTTCCCCCGAGTTCCTGTCCGACGCAGATCCAAGGTTTGTGTTTGGCTGGATTTTAATTGAACAGCATCTCCTGGTTAGGGGATCAGCACATGAGGAGCGATTCCCAATTTATTCCTGGAGCTGGATGCTCAGTAAGCAGGCGACAGCCGTAAGCGTTTCTTGACAGGCGCTTGGAAATATAATGCGCCGCGGGTTGTTTCTCCTTCCTCTTAATAGGATGCAAAGCTCCGTTTTCAAAAGAATATGCTAACATTTTAAGCTCTTTTTGTTAGTATAAATGATAATGTAGTCAACACAAGGGCCTCATCTCTCCTTGAAGTGAATATAATTCCTATTCACCTTAACACATATGCATTAGGCTTGAGAATAGACCTTAGACAAGCTCTTCTTGAGTTGGCCTCACCTGAAGGCTTTGCTGCTGGAGAAGAGCCGGTGGAGGAGTAAACGAAGCTGTCCTCTACTGGACAACCAAAGGGTGGACTCGAGGCTTCTTAAATAATACATAAATAATAATTCTAATACAGCTCCTCCTTCAGTGCAGTGCAAACTGAAATCTTTCTGCCTCAGGAGGATTGGTTTTTTTTAGAGGAAGGCTGCAATAAATAATCTGCCTGAAATAGGGAGGTCAAGGTGTTTTCCAAGAGGTAAGGAGACTTTTGCTATGGACAAGCTAGAGAAAGCCTGGAGTAAAGCCCTAAGAGATGAAAGCTGTGGGTCTTGAGGTCTCTCCAAGCCCCTTTGATATCATGACTTAGGCTCACGGTGCTCACCTTAAGGCTCAGGATCAGCACCAGGTACATCAGCCCCTCTCCGAACAAATTCATCCCGCTGGCTCTAAAAGACAGTCACGGAAAAATACACAAGCAGCACTCAGATACGGGAAGAGAGGAGGTGTAGAAACCCTACAGGTTTTTCTCCTTGTGAGGTTTATGAAACCGCTGTTCTCCTTGTTTTCAGCGCACGGGTTCCTCATCACACCTGGTTTACATACAACCCACTGACAGATTCAGAAACAAACACGTCTCACTTCTCCGGGATTACAAAGGAAGGATCAATTCCACCCTGTCAATCCCTCCGTTTCACTAGCAACTGATTGGGAGGCATCAGATCCTGTCTTCCAAGAGTCAAACCCATAAACAAGACAACATTGTTAAAACACAAAAAAAAAAAACCAAACCACCAAAAAATAACAAAAAAAAAAAACAACCAAAGCCCACAACTGCCAGATGCCAGAGATTGCTATGAGACAGCAGCACGAATAACAGTTTGGGAAATAATTGAGCTATTCCTGTTGGTGATGAAACCACAGCCCCGGCAGGACAGGTATAAAAGGTTTCCCAAACTTATTAACAACCTTAAGAGAGCTTTTCCCCTACAAGATGAAAAGGAAAAAAATGGTGTCAGAAGGCGAAAAGGGGAATTACTGGAAAAAACATCCTTTCCCCAAAAAATTTCAGCACCACCTCACCATTTCCAAAGCCAAGGAGGTGCTGGCTGGGTTCCTTAGCAAGGACTAAACTCATCCATGTTTTTTCCTAATGCACCAACTGTCAATTCAGCTCCTTTCATGGAGAATTCATTTGTAAAAGGAAAAGAGAAAAGGGGAAAAACATTAAAAAAAAAAAAAGAGAAGAAAAAGAAAAGAAAAGGTATTTAATTGGCAACTGAATTCCTCATGAAACAAAGAGAGGGATTCATGCAAAGAAGAATAGGGAGAGCTGTTTTGATATCTGAATTTTAATGACTCCATGGCATCCCTATTTGTTATGTATCTGCTTTCAAAATGTCACGGCTGGCTCTAGTGGTAATTACTGAATTTCAACATTTATAGAAAAGCAGCACATACAGTATGGAGATAATTGCCCAGTTGGATAGTTATGAAGGATCCAGGGTCCCCCCCCCCCCTCCCCGCCCTCCTCCCTCCTTCTGTGACTACAGAATTTTGGTAATTATCACTAGAGCCACTTGTTAAAAAATCAGAAAGCAGGTAAACAACAAACACCAGTGTAGTTTATTCATTAAAATTCAAAAAACACATCATCATATTGATCTTGAAATTACAAACTGCTGCATCTTGTAAAAAGCAGAGCCCTTACGCTGCGCCAACGTTTAGTACCGCTGTACATCATGCAAGAAGACATTTTACTGATGGGAACGGTTATGTAATAAACACTATTGTGTGGCATTTGCAGGTAAAAAAAATCGATTCATAACCAGGTTATAACATCAGCAATGATCGGACCGCAAATCATGAGGCTTGGGGTGGATGAGATGTTAGCACAAAGCATGGACCATCCAGCAAGGCTGCAGCTTTCCAGGGAGCAAGGTGATCCAAAACATTTCAGGGGTTTGCTGTTCACGTTCTGGCTTCAATTACGTGTGCCCTATAGGTATAGCCGCTCCCAAAATACTCCTGCATCCACCAAAAAAATCACCATGGAAAGGGCAGCTCAGCTCCCAGTTCTGCCAGTGGCCGCCCTCTGCAGCACCTTTCACCCACACAACTCTTTTGTCTCTGTAGGAAATAGTGCCTCCAGCTTGCAGACAGGCAAATCAAGAGCCAGAGACACAAAACCGCTCTTGATTTCATGCAACCCCCCTCTTGATTTCATACAGTGCATCACTACAAGGGCTGCGATGGCTTTATATTTTACATCTCCTGTGTGCACCACCCTGAGTCGCAGCACCATTGAACGTGGAGAAAAAAACGTTGGCTCGATGCAGAATTCGGGTTTAGCTTCAAAGAGCCCGAGGTTTTGAGTTTCCAAAACACGGGATTTTGTTACGTCCCTATCTTTAATCAGTGTTGTACAAAGAAAACTCACCTGCTTAGAAGTAGGATGTGTTTGAAAGTAGGGGGCATGGGTTCATGAAGGTAAACACACAAGTAGATAATTGAAGGAGCAAAGACAGTTAACGATGGAGAATCTCCTGGCTTTTGCAGAAACAGTAAAGGAAAAGACCATTAAATATACACAGGAGATAAGTGGATACAGCAGAGATAAGAGTGACAGAGGGAAATTGAAGGCAGAAGAGGATAAGAAGCTGACACCGACACTTACAATATTTACTTTTGCATCTGTGTTCCTAAATGAAGAGGACGAGGATTTGCCTAAGTCAGGGATCAGATCCCCAGGGAGAGGAGAAGAGGAATTAGGGAGTGTGCACAGAACACAAGAAATGGTCAATAAAAGCTTAGGGGAACTTAAAACTGACACAGAGCATTAGGGACCAGATGGTAACATGCGCACAAGGGATTTAGCGAACGGGAAGCAATGACAAGGCACTAGTTCAGTCTTACATATTTCCCTTAAAACGGGTAAGACAAGGAACAGAGGGTGCAAGGAGATGGACATTCATACAGGAACCACCAGTGATCTCTCAAAGCCCTCATTGCTCTGATGTCTCTCTCCCGGCGCTGCTACAGGCAGCAAGGTGGATTATCTAAGATGCTAACAGAATGGGGGTTTTTTTTTGGTAGGAAAAGTCACTAATTTCATTGCTCTGAGGGTTCCTCTTGAAGTGCTCCTCCCATCTTTATTTGTACTATTCAAGGCTTAGCCTCTCCAGAAGGAAACCAAGATCGGGCTATTTTCAGATGGTTAGCGACTCAATCTTAGACATCCTTCAGAAAAACGAGGCCTGATCCTGCTTTCTCGAGCCACCACTCAATTAAACAAGTTAGTTGTAATTAAATCCATCTTTATTTAGGATCAAACGTAAGCTTTTGCTTAACTTAGCCCCCTCTTCAAAACCAACGCTTGTGACCATCACGGAAGCTGGAGGGACGCTTCCTTCACTGGAAAACCTTCCTGCACACTGGGGAAATGCAGGAAGAATCAGCTGCCCATCGACTGGAAGAAGAGTATTTATTTGGAAGCTAATTTTTAAGGGGAAAGAAAGGCTTGAAAGTGCCCAGGTTCATTAAGAACAGTCAACATGATCTCATGAAAAGCAGATCAATCCTTATTAACTTGTTAGAAGCCTTTGAAGAGATTACTTGACTCGGTGGACAAGTGAGCTGCAATTGGCATGCATCTCAGATGGACTGGGAGCATTGGACAAAGGCCAGCCCATAAGGCTTAATACTAATGGTGAGCATCTGAAGTGCCTGATGATGAGGAAAGTGATGAAGAAAGTCAGGTGTGAGAAAAAAAGATCCACCACAAGGACGTCTCAGAGAGCCAGGGGCTGCCTCCGAGATACTGCGGGAGGCTCACCAGGAGGTCGGTGAGAAGGAGCAGGTTTTACAGCCCGCACTGCTCACAGCCTGCAGGATAACTGAACTGCTTTATCGCCTGCCCTGGACACACGTTTCTGCTGTAACACCAAGCTTCACCCCTTTTATTATAGCTCCCAGCTTTCTGCCTGACCCACAACTCAGCTCTACAACCCCCTGGCGGGACTGAGCACCCCCTTTCTGCTGATGTCACAGCGAAAACTTCTCCTGGAGCCAAGAAAACAGAAATCTGGCCAGAAACACCAATGGAAATGCTGAATTTGAAATATTACACATACCAGGCAGGATCCTAACTATGGACATCCTTCTCCCTCATCTTGCAACCGTCAGTCCAGCTCTAGCAACCCACGGTATCTTGGAAATATGCCCCGTTGCTGTTCCAGAAGGAACAGGGAGCGGGTAGGTAATAAGCAAATAACACTGCAGAAACTTAGTATCACTTCACCATCATTAAGGATAAACGCTATCCAGATGAAGCAGTCAAAGTGGATAATGAGGTGTGCAGTGGGGGAGGCTGGGAGCCTGCCAGCCAGTGGGAAGATGCCACTTCCCATCATTTTTCATTGGTAGAATTGATGGATTGTGCTGCCAGCCTCTCCCCCAATTACACATTCATCCCAATTACGGAATCGCAACTGATCTCCTCAAGGAATGAAAGCATCGCAGTTTTCGGCTACGAAGGGGCAACATTGGCTCTCACCTCCTACAGCTGCTGGCCGAGAAGCCCTTGCCCCACCTCATGTCCCGTTTCTTCCACACAACAAGGACGGACCTCATGTCCCCAGAACGTTTCCTTGTCCTTGCGCGGAGAAGGAGCTGAGCTCATGCCTTTCCCCTTCCCGTGTTCATCTGCATGCCCACCTCCGCAGGAAGATGCCTGCTCCTTGCAGAGAGGATGCTCCAAGCACCCCCCTCTCGGAGAGCTGCTCAGGCGATGTCTAGATTATGGTTCCCCAGTGTGGGTGAACAGACTCCAGCGAGGCAATGGCCGTGCCAGTGACGGGCACGAGATGGGATAAAGGAAAACAGAGATCTCAGGCTTATCATTAACTCGACTTCGTAACGTACACCCCTATAAACACCCCTCGGAGACGCACTGCAAACTCAGGGCTTACTAGACAACGGAGACTCCCTCTCTCACACCTGAACAAATACCGTAATCCCAGGAAAAGCTTCAATCAGAGCTTACAACATTCCCACAACACAAATCCATACGACGCTGCATTAACGCTCGCAGTATGACTTGTTATCCACAAAGGAAACACTGCTGTGTGATAATGAAGGCGTTCGATTGGGATTTCTAGATGAGCAACAAGAACTGCCTGGTTACTAGAGCGTGACACTCGAAGCCGGGATGAATATGCTGCTGATTGCGAAGATCGGGCTAAGTCACCTGTGGCTCCACTTTGGAGCCTCTACTTGTCCATCACTGTCGTCAGCTGTCCGGGATGACCACGGAGCCACGGCTGTGGTCACTCTCTTGTGTTTTTCAGCAAAGACCTGCTCTTTCAGGGCACAGGATTCACCCGATTGCATTACCACCACTGCCATGAAATGCAAAGAGGTCACAGGAGATAGCAAAGCAAAAGCAGCTCAATGCAAGTGGACCATTATCTTGATTAATTGAGGTCGGATAAGAGCTGTATGGGCCAATTTTTACCCATTCTTCTATCAAGGGGAACAGCTCACCTCTGCAGGCTGGCGAGCTAGCATTAACGTGTTCAGTTTGTTGGTTTTTTTTCCCCCGGCTTAGGATTCTTCATTAAACCACACTGGCATTTCTGCCAGCCCAGGGTCACAATTACGCCACACAGACTCATTGTCTTTGCAAGAACAGCACAATCTCTGCAACAAAGGCGCTTTTTTTGCACTTGGAGTAGAATTATGGAAATTCATTGTTTTGCCTGACACCAGGCTGGGAAAGAAGATGGCATTCGATGACTTGACCTCTTCGCTGCTGGCTGCAGCTGCGCGTTGGAAGGCAGGCTGGCCTGTGCACCATCAAGCATCAGTGTTTCAGCTCACCCTCCTGGCTCGGGATATTAAAAAAAAAAAACCACCTTACTGAGATTACACTGAAAAGAGCCTAATCATTCTCTTGACAGCTGGAGTCTGGACTGGAAGCCTTATTCTATTGTTTTCCAACTACCTT
>JAVJGJ010000036.1:5235014-5249411 GCA_035590215.1 Microhierax caerulescens | reverse complement strand
GTGGCGGCAGCTGCGCGTTGGACGGCAGGCTGGCCTGTTCACCATCAAGAATCAGTGTTTCAGCTCACCCTCCGGGCTCGGGATATTAAAAAAAAACACAACCTTACTGAGAGTACACTGAAAAGAGCCTAATCATTCTCTTGGCAGCTGGAGTCTGGGCTGGAAGCCTTATTCTATTGTTTTCCTACTACCTTTCTCTTGGAAGAAAAGGAAAACATCAGGGAAGTTTGCAAACCCTCCTGGTTTTATGTTCTTTGGCCCAGAAAGAAGTGAACTTTCATCTTCCCTCGACACTGTTTTTAGGTTAGCTTAGCTGGGGCGAGTCCAATCACCAAATATGTGTATGGCCAGCATTAATAGGGGAGAATTTGGGGCTAAGTGAAAGCAGATGAAGAGAGCAGTGCTCCTCCAGGCAACAGTCTGCCACCCATGGATTGTCCTTACTTTCTCTGCACAGATGAAAACCAGTTTGAAAACCCGAGGGAGACATTTGGAGACAGTCTCCATTCACTGCCTGTAAAAGGGGGATTTGTCTCCCCAAAACGCCAGCTCACTTCTATCGGTGTCAGCAAGAACATCGACTTTGGATGGGTTTGGAAAGAATCTAAGTTTTATGTGGGTGACGAGGGCAGGTGAGGGCAGTTGATGCTAAAAGGGAGGAACAGTTTAGGACAGACAATAAAAACTTCAGGCTTCAGGTCTTAAACCAGTGTCTAGCAATTAAGATTTAGGACAGGACTTGTCTGGAGGGTAGGTGACCCTCATATCTGCCTGCTGCAGGATTTTTCTTCCATCTTTCTTAAAAATACCTAATGCTGGCCACTGGCAGTGACAGGACAGAGGCAGCTTCTCAAGTGCACCGTCACTGACTCTAATTGCCGTCCTCCCTGGCAGCTCAGCAGAGGGGGCCGAGGGCTGATGGGACCCAGCACCACCACCCACCCACTGGCAGCGAGTCCAGTCCCCGTGTATTGACACAACGAAGCAGCTTTCCCAGAGATTTTCTTCCCCCCAAAGCCACGCTGGTCGTGGTGTAAACGGATGCCCTCCCTGATCCTACAAACCAGAATGCTGCTAGTGCATTAACTAGGCATGGCTACGTGAGGTGGAATACTGCACCTGCAACCCCACACATGGCGCACGTCCCTAATTAGCTCTAAAAATAAAAATAAAAAAATAAAGCTTTGAGCCTTATAGGAAGGACCAGCTGAACAGCTGATGGGGGCTCTGCCCCATATACCTGCAGGCGCTTTACTCACTCCCCTCCTTTTATTTTTTTAATATCGTCACTTCTCTAAAAATAAAATCAACTTGACACTGATTAAAGCTGAAAAACCCCACCAGACCGGTTTCTCCATGTGCCTGACTCCAGGGCCCCTTGATCAAATTGTTTTCCTTCTCCCCGCTGCTCCCCATGAACTCCTCAGCTCGGCTGGCTCTGCCCGGGGGGGACAGGGCTGGAAATGGAAGCACAGGTTTCCCCCCGGCACCGAGCTGTCAGAGGCGGCTCCGTGAGCATCAGTTCTGCGCGCCTGCTCTTCGGGAGCTGAAACGCAGCTTTGGAAATGGAAATGCAAGATTTCTTCCCTATTCTCTTCCCCCCGCCAAGCCTGTAACAAGGTGGAGATGGAAAGTGCCAGGCATGGATGAAAATCCGAGGAAAAGAGTTGACACTTTCAGCTGAACCAGTCTAAGGACGAGGCAGAGAGCATCTCCAAAGGGATGCCTGCCCCTGACCCTCGCAATAAGGGGCAGTTAATGCCCTGAGAACAGGGAGGTTATTTTTCCCTCAGGAAATGAGTCCTGCCTCAATTAGCACATTTTTCAGCCCAGATGGAGCAGGATTATTATCTACCATAACCATCACTGCTGCCTTCATCTGCAAAAAAAAAAAAAAAAAAAAAAAATCCTGCCTGGTTTCAACCCTTCCCTCTCCTCCACAAGCACGTCCTAGCTTTTCAGGCTTCGCCAGGTCCTTCTCCTTTCCAGGCTGATCAACCTTGGCTTGTAAATGAGGTGAGGAGCTGCAACAGTTGCTGCTTTATGAGCTCAGGCCAGCAGCATCTTTAGGAGGTTAGGGAAGAGTGAGAAAAAATAATACATTCTGCTGCCACTGGAAACCAAATTATTCCCCAGCCAACACGCAAAACCCGCTCATGAATTAACCACCTCTTGCTAATCACTCCCACTTGATATTTATCACGGGTATGTTTCACGAGATGAATCCTGTCACCAGCTTTTGCAGGCGGTTGCCAAATCCCAGGAGCAGCTGCA
This sequence comes from Microhierax caerulescens, assembly GCA_035590215.1. Taxonomy (NCBI): domain Eukaryota; kingdom Metazoa; phylum Chordata; class Aves; order Falconiformes; family Falconidae; genus Microhierax; species Microhierax caerulescens. The sequence continues at coordinate 5,247,137 of JAVJGJ010000036.1, read as the reverse complement.
AATCTTCATTAATAAAATTTTTGGGTTCACTTTGTTTGGGCTAGAGACTGCCACTTCCCATCCTGCCACCCAGTAAGTACGAGGCAGCATTGTTACCGAAAGCCATGTGCAAAAAAAAAAAAAAGAAAGGCTTGGAAATTTTAAATGAAAACAGATGTTGAGAAATGCCATTATCCAGCACGTGCTACAGTCAATAGCGTTAATATTTCTAAGTGACTGGCCTTGGAAATTGGACGCTGTGAGGGATGCGTTTGCAATTAACATCAGGGGTTTATCCTCACACCCACAGGTGGCGGTGGGTTCGTGTCTCCTGCCATCAGCGGTGGAATTGGAGGTAATTAGGTGCACGGGATGAAGCCTGAGAGAGTCCTGCATGCTGGCAAGCAGCAGCCGTGGTTGTCTCTTCAAGCAGAATGAGCTCTGCGGTCCCACAGCTTCAGAGTGGTCCTGCAACCTCAAAAAGCTAGGTGTTCCCTTCGTGCAGAGACAAAGAGGAGTTACTAAAGGATAAACAAGACTATTCCAAATGTACCAAGCGACTATATCAAGATAGTGGGGAGAAAGCTACCAAGCACTGGACACGCTCCCTCTGCCATGCCCGACACCATCCGTGAGGTAAGATGGTACCAAGCTGCTGCTCTCAGGCTGAATCTCCCGTCATTGTATTTCTGGCCCGAACATACGTCCTGGTGTAAGATACTAAAGGGCAGGTGGGAGCTAAAGCAATGCTCCCAGGCAGCCAGAAGGCCAGGACTTTGCTTTGGGGTGGGCTCACTTCAGTAGCAGAAGAGAATGGGTTAAACCCCTGGCACCAGATGCTCCCAGGTGCTGGTTCTGGATGCTGCGCTGCTAACGAGCCAAGCACAAAGGCTCCTTTCCCAAGCCCTGAAGCTGGGGTAGAGGTTTTAATGCGGAGCAGAGCTTTGCAACTCCTGTCCACAGCCACCCTTTCAGGAAGCTTTGCTGTTTAACGGCAAGAGCGTTCTCGGGCAATGGATCAATTCCTTGAAGAGGTCGACCCGTGCTTGTAAGGTCAGCTCTCTATTCTCCTCCCAGTGCTCAGGATGTCCACACTTTCAATAAGCCGGTGCCTTTACAACATGTTTTATTAAGACCCACTAGTGTATTTCATTGTGCCCACATTGTGCGTGTGGAGCGACATCGCTTTTTAGCAGGGAGCTGGGTAAATCGCATCCTCTTGCAATACACCAAGCACGCTTTGTTCGGGTCTGAATTAAACCAAGCCAAACCAGGGAATTCTGAGTTTAAAGCCGCAAACACTGCCTTTAAATCAAGGTAATGCTTGTATGTGCAGCCAGGAGCTGTCTCTTCCCACCGCAGTTACCCTGATAATAGGATCATTCAAGTGCTCTTATCAGGTCTCCTGGATGCTTTGTTCTGACGGGTTCCAAACAGCAATCGTTGGTCACACCGCGCTGCTCTCCCCACGCTGCTCCTGCAGAGCTTCCCCCCTTCCCTTCCCCACCAGGCACCCGCTTTGGAGGTCCCTACGATGAGTATGACCAGGCCTATAGGATGCAAAAAGCAAAGAGGCACAAAACAAGGGGGTAGCATGAGGAACCGGACACATCTCCAGCGTGACCCTGGCTGCATCACCACAAGGCGCTTGCCTTTGCGATCTGCCAACCACCAGCAGCTTCTTCTCTTCCTGCTTGCTGAGAAAGTCAAAAAGCTGGGAAATTGAGGAACAGAAGAAAACATTTGCTAGTTATCCAACCAATTAGTTGGTTGTAAAGACAGCAAACAGAAGCTTAGTCTCCTAAGCACCACATTTTTCTTTTAAGTGCTGTAAACAAGCTAATGACTCTGCAGAGTACTGGAAAAAAATATTGTAAGCTACAGCATTTTTGAAACTGTGAAAATAATCTGGGACTCTCTGGGTTTTTTGAGGTCTGAAAAGTGGTGATGGAAACGTCTCAATTCTGGGCTACTGAGCTTTGGGAAAGACGTCAAAAAGCTTTCTTTTTTTTTTTTTTTTTTTTTTTCTTTTCTTTTTTCTTCCCAGCTAGTTGCAGCAGGCAGACCTCCACAGGGCATCCCCATAACACTCAGCAGCCTCTATACATATCACATATGCCTTTTTACACCATACCTGTTAATTAAGGGGAGCATCAATATTCCCCATGTATTGGAAGAACAAGATCATTAATGTCCCTGAGGACACAGACAGGGTCCTCCTGCTCCCCAGCTCTGTTTCAAAGCAGGAGGTAAGTGAAAATACACTTCACACTCCCCAAAATCCTGATGCCACAGCGGTCAGAAGGGTTGAAAACCACCATGCACACATTGGCCCACCTAATTCCCAGGAGAAAATTTGGTTTCGGGTCATTATTGGTTATTCAAGGTGGGAAAACACTTCATTACCAGGTCCAGATTTGATACCACAAACCCGCATGCTTTTCCCACAGGTTCTGACCAAAATGCACACCCAGCACTAACGCTATCGTAATCCTGATGCCTCTACATCATGGGTGTCATACAGAATTCAAATTATTTATTTCACTATATCCACAGCCCTCCCAAGCTGCTTCTGTCCCAAAATTGCCTCTTATATTTTCTGTATACAGATAGTAATAACTAAAATAACCATGTGGATGGGTATCACAAGCCTGGAAGGTAATAAGAGGCAATGACTCCAGTGACTGAAATGAAGGAGAAAGACAGTTAATGAAATAGAGGTGCCTACCAACATGTTTTAAATCAATTCACAGAGGCAATTTAAACAGCCGATCCTGCCATCATGTTTAAAATATGTCAATTCTGCTACTTTTTCCCCATTTCCCTTTTTGGCTTAGTTTCTTTCAGTTTTCCCTTTTGGTTTAAAAAAAAAAAGGAAAATAAAGAAAAGCTCACCTTCTTGGGTTCGCAGCTTGAGCTTGCAGAAAGACAAAAATCTAATAGGACACAAGTGAAGTAACTCCAATGACAGAGTGCCCTGGTTAGAAAATTCTTAATAAATCACCAAAAACAATTGCTGCTCCAATGCCACGTTTGACAAATTGAAAATAAATTGCATCAATTGCATGGGAGCCAGGAGAGCCCAGTTCAATATTTTCTCCCTAATATATCTACAGGTAGTGGTGGTGGTGGGAGATTTTCTATTTATTTATTTATTTTGAACTACAATCGATAGCTTATTCTTTTCCGATACACCACGCTTGGTGATAGTTAAATACTCAGCTCTCCATGTTATTACTGCGCATGCCGGCATACCAAAACGCTGCGTTTCCCCCGCTCGGTGCGGCGCAAGCATCGTTGTCATTCAGACGCGCCCAACGATGAGCTATTAAAGTGAAATGATTTGAAACCTGAAGATTTCATTCAAAGACTCTCCTCCACACACGTGCTCCTCAACACACGCCACCTCCCTCATCTCAACGCCCTCCAGAGTCACGCGTAAAGCCAGCTTCTTCTCCGGCACTCATTCCTGAGGTGTGTTTTTCTTCACCCGTGTAGCATTACTGATAGCCTAGCAATATATATATATATATATATTATATATATAAAATTTCTTTGCATTTTTGTAGCTCTGACAGGCCCCACCTGATAACAAAACTCTTTTGAGTCATCACAATATTTCCACTTAGAAATACTGTCTATGCATGAATGCCAGCCAAGGCCAGGTAAAAAAAGGATAATACAGTAATTACTCCTATACAAAGAACACACCTCTGATCCCCCTACGCAAACTTCTGCAGAGGCACAGATGCTTAAATTGAAAGATCGCGGTCAGATAACGTGATCATTCATACCAAATTAAACATTGCCAAAGTTAAGACTACTAAAGCCTTCCCCGTGCGCACCTGTTACACCACTTCATTTCAGGATCCACAGCGTGCACGTAACAGACACAGCTCCTTTAATAAGGACGTGTTTAATATTACGATTTCTCCTCGCTGCTCTGTGGGTGGCCCCAGGCCTTATTTTGCTCCACCTTATTCTGAGACAGGGTATTCGTTTTCTCCTGGGCTTTCCTACGGTGCTCAGCGCTGCAGCACCTGAGTCAAGCAACTCGTTAAGCGAACACTGTCCACCCTGTGCAATCCATGAGGGCACGGCCCTGGAAAAAACAAAGATGCTCTGATCATGCAATTAAGCCTCTGTAATTAAAGCCTTTTATAATGCAAATACAGACTGCATTCAGACATAGCTGCCGCCGCCTCCTCCTCCTCCTTGTTTCGTGACCCTGCAGATACTGTGAAAAAAAGGCAGACTCTGCTCTGGTTTACCTGGCAGCCTTAAGGCTGCGAGGGGGGGGGGCACAGGGAGGTGGCCAGTACAAACTGCCTCCTTTAGGGGGCAATTCCCAGGCAGATCCAGCCCGTTTCTATCCCACCTATCAACCTGCAGCGCATCACACTCTCAATACCATGCCCAACGCAGGGAAGAGATTTTTTTCCAAGGTACAAGGGTTTTTCCAAGGTAAGAAAGGCATTTTCACGACCCTGCCAAAAGCATCACGCCCTGTGTCCTGAAGCACTCAGGCTCTGGAGTTACTCGTAGGGCATTTTTGCAGTGGGCAAACCTAGGGAAGATGTATTTCCCTCATCAGCCTCAATTTTTGAAATGATTTAAAATGTCAGCTATGATTTCAGATGAGAAAAACCCAGAGCACCAAACAGCTCTGCTGTCCCCATCCCTCCTCGTCCACCCCTCCCTGCAGGGCAAACAAACAGCCTGGGCAGGACATCTATCTGGCCATGGAAACTTTGGCCCAAAGAGTTACAGCTCGGCACCGTTACAGGGAAGGGAGAGCAGAACCTTAGGGGAAGCAGCAGGCAGCCTTAGTAATGAGTTGTGGGGTAACACAGCCGTACACAGGGACAACTGCACAATATTCAACCCCTTGAGATACTTCCATCTACAGGTTTCACATGCACATACCCTAGATCTCACATATACAACTGCAAACATTTCATTCCCGAGTGGGACCTGTTACAGTCAATGTTCCACAGTGCTGAGAGCCCTCGCAGTGCTACGTCACTTGCCCAGCTGCCAAATGCACAGCCCCAACACCCTGCCGTGCCCCCAGCCCTGGGGCTGCTATCCGTATGGCATGCGGCGTTCCAGGTTTGGAAGCCAAACCCTATTTCCATGGCCTAACCCTTTCTGTGGATACTAATCTGCACGATTATTATCTGGAAGCAAGTTAAAAATGGGATATTTTGGGGTTACGAGGATGCCTTAAGGAAAGCCACATGCAGCCATGTCACCCTGAGGGATGCAGAGGTTAATTAGGGGCAAGCAACTCCACCGCTGGTGTAAACGAGGTCGATGCACGGCAAGAGCAGATCCCACGCTGCTGGATCGATGGTGTGGGGCAGGGATGCCTCCTCGCTCCATCATCCCTCCCAGGCACCGGTGAGACGATGCCCAGCTACAAATCCTAACCCCATCCCAGAGAAACGCAGAGTAACTCAGGGAATTCAGCAAACCCAAAGGGAGCCCCTGCGGAGAGGACTGCGAAACCGCTGCCAGCAAAGGGCTGCGGCATCACTGCGGTTCACGCTCCAAGAAAAGTGGGCTTTGCCACGGCCCTGCTAAAAAAGCTGTGCCTCTTTCATTAAGGGAAGCATAATTCAGAGTCGCCGAATCCCCGGCAACAAGCCCATGCAATTGTGTTTGTGTCTCTACTCAGGGTAAGAAATTAGTTATCTGCCTAAAACAAGCAGGCAGTTTCAAATGCTGTATTTGTGTAATTTGCATGCCTCAATAATGTTTTATGTATTACGCTACTTATAAGCTAAAATGTACATGCACGCTCCTGCAAATTTAGGTAAATTATGAATAAATTAAATCTTATCTAAATAAACAAGTGTCTTTTTGAACAGAAATGCAAGCTGTCATGAATATTTAAGTGGACAAGGATAAATCCTCTTCATACAGTGTTACTTCAAAGAGGATTTTAGAGCTTCCTGATTTTTAGTTAGGGGAAAGTAAAGAAAAGAAAAGACGAGGGGAAGGAAACCTCAGGCCCAGCTATTCTCAGGGGAAATTGCTATTGAGAATTCTGGCCTTGTAGGGAGAGGCAGCAAAAGCTCCTTTTCTGGAGGCTTGCAAGAGCTTTTTTTTTTTGTTGTTGTTGCTATTTTCTACCAAAGGAAGACTTTGAGACAGGATTTGCAGAAAGGAAACTCAAGGAGAGCTGAGGCATGGAGCCCAGTGGAAAACCAACACTGGGAAAGGAGGAGAGGGAGACTTTGAGGGCAGAGTCTGCATCGGGCATCACCAACGTACTTCTCATCCAGCACGTAGCAGGGCTAGAAAAGGGGACCCGTGAGTTTTTAGCCTGGTGCGGCACCGAATGAGGACTTTGGGCAGGCAGAGCAACTTCTGGGTTCACCTTTCTCAACTGCACAGGGGAGATAAACATGCAAATACGATAGCAAAAAAAAAAAAAAAAAAAACAGCCAGGAGATCATCTATCTTATCTCCCTACCAGAGCTGGATTCCTCCTAATTGCTCCTCTGCCGCTGCTTAGCCCTGGTCTCACCCACGGCACCAGGGGGCAATACGAGGCTTAATTAACTGAAGTCTGTACAGAGCTCCGAGATCCTCAGATAAAAGGCGTTATGGAAGGGCAGAGTGTTATCAGCTGGAAATAAACCCTGGATAATCTTCTCTCATCCAGAACTAGATGTCTCTTAATAATATCCCTCCGGCACCGCGGCGGTCCTGATTAAACCCCATCTGGCGCTCCAGCGAGAGTTGTGCAGGAAACAAGAGGGCCAGGGGTCCAGGCAGCAGCTTGCATTTACCAGTATTTTCTAGCACGTGTCCATATCCCCTCGCTGTCTTTAACCTGGAAGTCTGAACTCCTCCTGATGGCCCACGACGATGCTAGGACGGCTCAAAGGATGGAGATGGGTGTACAGAGGACTAAAACCAATTGCAGCGTTCAGCTGGAGAGAGAACCGCCACCGAGCCATCAACCTGCCACTGGCATAGGGATACAGGAGAATATTATTTTATGTATTCTCAGGAAAAGACAAAGGCTTTTACATAGTACCTTGGAGAAAGCATAGGCAATTTTATTTGGGGAAAGGAAAAAAAAAAAAGTTAATAACAGAAGGACTAAAGGACCCAGTTAGGTGGATTATGCTGTAGGACGTGGAGGTTTACCCGCAATTTATACTGGGTCTAAAGCAATTAAGGACTGAAGCTGCAGGTCCTCAGGAACATGGGAAATAGTTCTAGGAGGCTTCCACCCAGCTCCCACCTAAAACACGGCACCTAAACCAACAGCAAACACCATCGCTGATGAGCTTGGCCAGGGTGGCCACCCTCCTCGAGCCAAAGGTGGGCACGACGCGATGAGCTACCGATGCCAAGGGTTAGAAGAAGAGCTTCTGCCACCAGTGCCGAGGTTGGGGTACACCAATGGGAGTGGGGGGTGCTTCCCCACTAGTTCCACTAACATCGAGGCAATTTGGCTGGCCTCAAGCTGCCACCCCATCTCAGTGGAGACCCTCCACTTTACACCAGCGGAGGCTCTGGTAGACGATCCCTCCCCCTGACGGCAACCCCACTTTTCCCAACAGCAGGCACCCCACTAGCACATGAGCCTCCAGCATTTATTTGCTTGTGATATTCATACCTGCTGTCACTTTGGCAGTTTTAAGAAACAACAGTCAGTAGGGACAAGCTAAAACACCCCTAATGAGCCATTTCAAAACACTAGAGTTGCATATATTAAGCGAACACGTACGACAGGGTTATCGTTTAAAGGTGTAGAATAAGCAAGCCAGCTTAATAATTAATGCATGTGTTATTAGGAGATAATGGCAGCAGCACTGGAACGTGCAAATCAACTAATGCCATTTCAGGCTGGGAAACAGCAACCACGGGGATGCTTAATGAACTGCAAAAGGCATTGCTACACGCGTACCCCAGCTCCAGAGACAGGACCAGCACCCTGCAGTAAACCATCACATCAAATAACCACAGACTCATCGCTTGCCCTTCCAAAACTACAACTTCAAACCCTGCACTGCCCCTTCTTTGCACTCCCCTTCCTCCTCCCACCTACCCTCCACCCATGGGGTCACCCATCCCCTTATCAACAAACAAGGATCTGGCTGCGGGAGGTGGATGCAGACTGGGGAAGCAAAGTCCTTGTGCAACCACCTGAAACAGCAGCGAGGAGCAGCAGAAAGCGCTTCCCAAGTGAACTGCTTCCCACCCTCCCCATACAGATGTTCCCATCTTTCAAAGTTTGAAAGGAACTGGTAGGAAGAGAGGAACAGGGCGGAGAAAAGGTCTGTCTTTAAGATCTGTTGGCTTGTCAGATCTTAACCTTTAAATCAAAAGCAATTTTTACAAAAGCAAAAAGGCTTATGACATTGGTGCAATCGAATATGCTGGGTGTTGGGTTTGTTTTTTTTTTTCTTTTCAGTGCATTCTGCATTTTTGCAAGTTACATGGATCAGTTTTGGTCTGAGACCTCGGTGCTGGATAACAAAAGCAGAGGCCACTGTCTCAGCCCAGCATCCCGGGAAGTCATCAAGTTTTGCCCTTCCTGAAGGATCTGCAAAACTCATTTACCAAAGGTACTCGGTGGCCTCCCACCTGTGCTATTTCAATTCCACACTAATGAATTAGTCCCAGCGCTCCTTCAGTCCCTCGGGAAACAATCACCTCCTCGTTCCAGCTCAGTTCTTTATGAAAGCGTAATTAAAGTTCTAGCTGGGGATTTTAGCCCAGGATACTCCTCCTCAGTACCCATTTGCTGCCATCCTTATAAGAAGATCACAGCACGCACCTGGTAACAGCAGCTCAGAGCAAGCACTGCAAATCCCCTGCCCTTCGTGACCGAGCGGCTGCTGAGACACCCTCGGAGAGGCTCCTGCGAGCAAGCAGAAGGATTTGAGCTCAGCCTAGCATCACAGGTCCGTCCTCCAAAGGGAAAACAACTTGTCTTGCTTAGCAGAGATACAACCGTGCCACCGAACTTCTCTGCGCGTCATTCCTCAGCAGGCATGCACGGCTTCGTGTTCCCCGTTAATTCTCAGCAACCTTAGAGGTACCGGAGCTGGTAGTGGTGGGGTTTGCTCAGCCCCTGCTCTCTACAGAGAGGCCGTGGGCTCCATCAACCACCTCTCCATGCAGCTCTGGTACTTCCCCCCGCCAAGCCCCAGGTAAAAGCAGTTTGAGAGGAAAAATGCTGACGCTGTCGTAGTTATAGAGCAGCGCACGGCAGAGCAGTGCATGCAGCGGGTCTCTCTGGAAAGCTGTTCAGATAGCTTCTGCTTATCCAGTTTTGTCCCCCCCTGACATTTAATCAATCAAGCTAAGTTGGAAGCAAGCTTGGGAGGGGGGAAAACAAAACACAAAAACCTTAAAGATGTGTCCCATTTACCTTCCTCATAGCTTCCAACGAAAACAAATTTACAGCAGAGGGAAGGAGGGCAAGGGAAGATGAATGAAATTGCCTAAGAGAGGGAAATGAGCAAACCCAAAAAAGCAATGCCTTTATTTAAAAATATATAGTTGAGAAGTCTAATCACAGAGCACTCAGCTGTGAGGTCTATCCATTATCAAGAGACTGACAACACATACTAGTAGCCAGTCTGGGAACGTTACTTAATAAATCAAAGCTGACAAGCGCTCCCAAACTGATATAAAAATGCTCTTTAATGTCTGTGACCTGCATAAGTTTTATTCATTTTACTTTCTAAAATAATAGATGAATAGCAATCGAAAACAATCTATTCTCCTCAAGTAGGAGTCATACATCTTTATTCTTCAAGCGGGTAGGGAGGCTGGTTATAAAAAAAAACGTGTCTGGGTGGGGAGGCACAGGGCAGAAGGGTGCGCGCGTGCCCCTGGCTGCTATCGGGAAGGAGCAGGCACCCAGCAGATAAATTATCACAGAGTCCTAAGGAGAGAAGGGCCATTTCCAGGTTTTTAGGCAGGTTTTGTTTAACAGACCTCCTGAACATCTCAGGGACCAGCCCTCATCGGGTCACCCACCGGACCACTACGGCGAGCACTGCTGAAATTGGTCCTGCGGTACCAAAGCATGCCAGGAAAGCCGGTGCTTAAGGAGACACTGCCAAAAGGGGACTTCAAGGCTATTTTCTTCAGACAAATCCTTCGATCCAGCACGTTTCTTCCCCCTTTCTGAGCAAGTCAGCAGCTAATTCAAGTAAATATTATTGACATGTTACAGGGGCTGATAGGATGCTCAGCTCCGCATATCCCACAGCTGGGCTAAAATAGGCTCCAGATGCCAAGTGCATCGCTGACGCCCATCTGTGCACTCAGCCAGGGAACAAACTCCTCGACAATCAACAGGCTCAGCATTTTGGGTCCCTACCGAAGCCCGTGGCTCCACCTCATCTCTGCTGAGCAGGTCTTAATGATTTCATGTCGCAGGGCTCCTGTCAGCGTGCATCTCCCCTGCACATGAGAGGCTTTTATATCCTATATTTGCAGCATTCACAAAGTTTCCAGGACAGAGCAAAGAACTTGAGACCAAAGTAATGAGCAGCCCCAAGAAAAGAGCTGACCACCTTGCTTCCAGAAGACAGAAGCTGCAAATGAAGACATCCTGCTAGCCAGAAATGTTGCTTTGAAAAATTAGCTACAGCTGCTTCAGAATTAGTAAAAACTCCCCAATAACTTAGACCATCAGCTTCTCTACAGTGTTGTTGTTTAAAAAAAGGAAGAAAAAAAGAAAGAAAATAGTTTCTCAACTGCTATCAATTTCAATCAAATTATGTATCTTGCAGGATAGCAAAAAGGAGATTTAAATTGCTGTGTGCATGTTGCTTCCCCCACCCCACCTCTCAGCTTTCAGAAGAAATAAGGTTTGATCTTTTCAAATGTAAATTAAGCAATTTGCAAAATATGTATTTTGGCATATCGGCAACTTGGCTTTCAAAGCAAACTGGGTTTTATTGATTCCACGAACCACCATCAGAGTTATCTGCAGACCATAATTTTCAGCTTTAATAAGAAGAGATGCTTTTTATTTAGAATAATAACTGCCATGCTCCTGTGTTTTGGCCCATGCCCTCCTCTCCCATCACTGTCTGGCAGCCAGGGACCCAGTGGAGTAGAAGCAGAGAGGGATGCTCCCAACAGCCCAATCCAAAAAACCCAGACGAGGCAGAAGGGAGCTTTCCCTCAATTTTAATCAGCCTTAATTCACACTGTGGCTACAAAGTGATCTGGAGGACTGGACTGGCATAAATCACCATCTCTTCCTGCAAGTTTAGCCAACTTCCAACCAAACCGACTTTCTGGTGATGAAAAGGACCATAAACCACAGGAGAGCGATACAGAATCACAGAATGGTTTGGGTTGGAACAGATCTTAAAAGGCACCTAGTTCCACCCCCCACCCCCCCACGGGCAGGGACACCTTCCACTAGACCAGGTTGCTCAAAGCCACATCATCCAACCTGGCCTTGAACACTTCCAGGGATAGGGCATCCACCACTTACTTCTCTGGGCAACCTGTGCCAGCGCCTCACCATCCTCGCAGTAAATAATTTCTTCCTAATATCTAATTTAAATCTATCCTCATCCATCCCCAGGCTGAGCTCCATGCACTCCAGTGGGTCTGTGACATAGAGGACGACACCCCCTCCTCACCTCCCCTGCCGGTCCTTCCTAAAGAGCCTGTATCCTTCCACTTCCCAACACTCTGGTCATAGCAGCCACCCCACCACATCTCTGTGAGGCCGGTAAGATCAGAACCTTGCACCTGACTAATTCCTCTTATTTATTCCCCATGCCACGTGCACTGCATAGAGGTATTTAAGCTGGGCTCCCGATGAAGCTGGCTTACTGGCTGGAATTGCTTTTTGCTGCTCTTCAGATGTTCTCCTGCTGATCTGTGATCCCTCTCCAGGCTCTGCACACTTACTGCTGGCACTGGCATCCAGCTTCTAGGAGTGGGATGGACTGAAATTCCCCTGCCCCAGCAACTTTACTTTAAAATATCTGGCATGCCACTGCTTCCATGGCGCTACGCTCTGCCTGCGTCTAGGAGCAGCAGTACCATAACACTGACTAGAGAACCTTTCATCATCTCAGCACCTCTAAACATTAATTAGACCCCTCTCTTCATGGGGGGGGGGGGGGGGGGGCCGGG
>JAVJGJ010000036.1:5176647-5220495 GCA_035590215.1 Microhierax caerulescens | reverse complement strand
GGAAAGGGGGGGGGTATGGACGGACCTTGAAATTATTTGTATTCTTCCATATAATGCCTCTTTCAGAGACACATCAGAAAAGTCCTTTACAAGTGAGGAAATAGCCAATATTTTAGAATCTGCAGTGAGGCGCTTCAGCTAGGCTCACTTTATTGTAAAATTAGATGTCATTGTGAGAAGTACCGATATAAATATAAGTGCAAAAGGGCCCTTCTGCTAATGCAGAAACCAATGTAACAATGCGCTATTTCTCCCAGTCGTCAAAAACTTACCTTGATAGCTTTGGCCATATAATACGCAGCATATTTACATCAAGCATTAAATAAATATTATGCAAAGAGTACTGCACTCTAATATCCAAGCATATTTATGGAAAGCTAAATTATATCACCAAGTTTATTTTAGCCCAGGAAAGCCCCATGAGGAAAAGATACTGCACATCTTAAAAGGTAAATGTAAACTCTTCAATAGAAAGGAGCCTTTACTGAAAGCAGCACATTGTACCTGGGTAAATCTTGGAGCAATTACACAGCAAAGTTTTCTTTGATGAGGCAGAGATGTGATGACATGTAATTACTTTTTCAATGCTGCACTGTGTGTTTATCAAAATGTTAATGCAAGCATAATAACAGGCTGTATGTTTGTGCCGAGAATGTCAGAGCCTCCAGATGTCAATCACATCTGAAAATAAAATTGCAAATAAGCAGGAAGGCTTGATGGCACAACTGACAGCCCGATACTCAGGCGGCTGACAAGCACACAGCTTCCCTCTCCCTTGGTGCTTTGTCACTGTAATGCACCTAATAGAACGGATATTTCTTTTATTAACCCAAATGGAATAGGCTGGCACTAAAATGAAATAAGCCATGCATATCCATGTACAGAGGGATCCTGTTAATGAGCACTTCTGTAGGCAAAGTTTGATGGGCTTCTAATTTCCCTTTGGCCCTCTCATTCTGCACAAACCAGGAGGAGATGCTACCAGGCGGCTGCTGCTGCAAAAACAACCCGGAGCACCTGCGTCCCCATGCGAGGACCAGAGCCTGGTCAAAGAGCCCACAGCACGCTGAGAGGCAACAGCCCCCCCAGGTACATCATCTGTGAGGCACTGCAGGCACCGACTCCAAGATGTAATACATCGAGCTGGTTCTTTTGTTTGTTTGGTTTTAATTCTGTTCTTAGCTCCTACCAAAAACACAAGTTGTTTTGGTTTTTTTTCCAGAAGAAAAAAGAAACCACGCCAATGAGAATGCAGTTACAATGGGCAACAGCTGGATTTCCACACTCAATACAACACCAGGTGTCAAAGCACATAGGGGGAGAGCCAGGCACCCCCCCCAGAGCCTAACCAGCCAGATAATCAATGGGGTAAGTGAACAGAGAGTTTTGTGAAAGCAGGCTAATAAAGCCACCAGAGATAAGGACCAAATTGGAAGAACGCTACCTGGCCTTCACAAAGCCTGCTGCTGGGGGAAAACGGCAATCTTGGAGAATGCGACGGCAGCGTTTGGGTCCCAACATCTTGAAGGCGGTGAGCATCTTAGAAATACAGCTGACAGTTGCTTGGCAACTGCAGTTACAAAAAGATTTTCAAAGTAAGCAGTAGGCTGAGGCCAGTGTATGGGAAGTTTAGCATCACCAGCAGTCAATAATCCCAGGTTTGCTTCTGATAAAAGGAGCATGAGAGGAATTTCGAACTCCCCCCTTAAATACTGCAGACACCTAGCAGAGATCCACACAAGGCCATTTGATCAGAAGGAAGAGGAGAGAGTTGTTGGGACAAAGCAGCGATGGGCATGTTGCCTCTGTCTTTCCGAGAGGTCAACAAGAGCATCGTGCTTCAGATGCGGCTCCAAAGGCGTTATGTGCTCTGTAAATATGCAGCTGTGAAGCAAAAACTTCACCCTGCCAACCCGCTCATCTACCTGTCTTTGGCTCAATACGTTCAAGACTTTTGGATTTCAAATGTCTCTGTACTTCACAACACCCATGGCTAAAAGCATCCCTTCGAGAGCAGGAGGCTTCCCGAGAGCTCCTGCCTTTCAGGAGGGACAGAAGAGTCATCAACAGTTAAGTATGCAGCCAGCTCTGTAACAAACCTAAACAACACTACTCGAAACCATCAAAACAGCCAACGTGTCTTCTGACACTTGAGCAAATACGATACTCAAAAAAAAAAAAACAAAACAAAAAAGGAAACAGCAAAACTCAAGTATTTTCCATGTTAAGTAGCTTAACCCTCAGCAGAGGGGAAAAAAAAAAAAAAGTGAATAACCACTTGCTGAGGGGGAGACAACGAACTGTGCTGTGTGCTGATGCCAGGTTGGACAAAGCACTGAATCGTTGGTTTCATTTTCCTTCCAGCACGGTGACAAAATTGCTTAGCAGAAAATTATTGCCTTCAGAGGGCTGATGGTGATGGCTGATTGAGCTGATGTGGAAATCGCACCTTAGATCAGTATTAAGAAAAAAAAAAAAAGAATGGAATAAGAATGGAAAAGAGAAAAGCAGCTTTTTCTCTCCCCTCACTTGTTTCTCCTCCTCATGCCAAGAATGAGTGGCAACAGACCTTCAGTAGACCACTGCACTAACGTCTTGGCTATTTAACCTTTATATTTATCACTTTAGCAGCTGAAAAATGAATCCTAATTTTTTTCCTTAATTTTTTTTTTTTTCCTCCCTCATCCAAGAGGCTTTGGGAGTTGGCAGCGAATTGAGTGTCATTTGGACACTGACATGAAACGTGCAGTGCCGGCAGAATTCACCGGGGCCTTGCAAAGTACATCATCATCATCATCTTCACCACCACCTTGGGAGCATCTGATTTAATGTTTGGAATACTGCTTAATTGGCTCCTTGCAGGTAGAGCCTGCAACATGACAGCCTCAATACCCTGACTAAAAATAAAGGATAGAGATTTGTCAAACGAGGTCTTGCAGCCGCCTCTGGGAAGCTGCAGACACTAAAAGGGATCTAAGATGTGTCTGACAAGGCACTTCAGCTCTCACTCGCACAAGATCTTGCATCCCTTATAGCAAGGGCCTTACAATGCAAAATGTATTTATATTTTGGTGCTGCTCTCAAAAGCAGGTGTTAGATAATTCAGTAATTAGTATGCACATCTAACTTCATTGCAGCCTCTGTTGATCTCTCAATTATAGTTAGCTGGGTCCTCTGAAGTTTGCAGTAGTTAATTAGAGCGTTATTGAACAGGCAGGCTCTGCAGGCGAGCTTCACAGGCAGCTGACAGCTCGGTCCCACGTAGTCCCTGACCCGCATGCATCTGGCTGGAGCATTCCCAGTTGCAACCAGTCACATCCAAACTGGTAAGATACAAGCTAACCCGAAAAGCTCTGGATTGCTGCCATTAACATTTGAGGCGGGGAGGGGGGAAAGCAAGGTAAAATAGAAAATTGAAAACCCACCAGCACCGCTGAGACAAATAGGAATAAAAAAAGTTGTTCGCTGTGCAAAACCTATTGCCCAGTCTCAACAACGCAGGGAAGCACACAGAGGGAGAGTTTAACAGTGGGATACAACACAAAAAAAAAGTTCAAAACCTGGACAACATACATCTGAACTGTTCGGTGAGCCTCTGAATGCCTTCATGCCAAATTGCAGCCGGCAGTTTGAAAACAGTTACCAGTAAATAATTGAAGGTGTCATGTCATCTCCAATATCTGAAATCTATTTTTCAGAAGATCATGGTAATCACTACAGTACAGCTTCACATTTATCCTATAAATATTAGAAAAGGTGTGTGTGTGTGTACATCATTTCACATTCAGAAGGCAAGCCTGTTAGCTGAGCTTTAGGGAAATCCACGCGAAGACTACATGAAGCATTGGAGAATGACGCTCTGCACATGATCAAACCCAGGGTTTGTTTCAAACACTTCTTGCTCTAACACCAGGCGATGATTTTTACAAGGGCTTCCTGCAGAAGCACAGGCCTTTGGGGACTCGGTGGAAAGTATTGTCCAGGTACAAGGTAAATAAACAGCCTAAAAGGCAGCACCGGTGGGAATGTCAAAGGGATGCCAGAAATTTCGTTACAGAGAATTAGGATCTTTGATACGGATGCACCACAGACTGCAAGGATGTACAAACGCTTCCGAGCAAGACCCAGAAATGCAAGAACCAGCAAAAGCGCAGAGCTTTGAGGCAGCAAAACTCTTGCAAACCTCGAGGAATAAATAAATAAATCGATCAAGTCTGATGCACATCCCTGGCCAAGCTCTGGAGCTGCTTCCCAAATTACCGGTGTGGTCCTGCCTTTTACACCATCACGTGGAAGGCATCTTCTGTGGAGAAGCACCGTTACTGCGGACAAAGAGCCCACGTGGCGCACCAGGAGCTCCAACACTCACTATCATGAAAAAGTATGTTTCCAGGTGGCTTTATCGGTGACCTCCAGATGGAGGTGAGCTCCACAGCAGCCTCTAAGCAGGGCTCCGGGAAAGGCATAAACAAAAAGCCATGTTTTGAAAAATTAAGAAAGCAATTTAGGAGTGGATAATTAGATCTCCTTTTCGTGCTGCGCTGGGAAAATTAAATTACTTTTTTATGAAGGTGTGCGTATCAGCTCTGAGAGTATTGTGGGGAAAGATTATTTTTCTAATATTCTTTTTCCCTCCCCACCCCCCGCCCCAATTCCCCAGCTCTCCGCTCCTCGCGCATCCAAGGAAGTGGCACTTCTAGCCTTCAGCTGTGGCAGGCGTTCATCTCCAATAATTGCATTTGCTGCATAAATTGCCAGCGACATGGAGAATAAAATTAGCTTAAAATGAACCCAAATGGCAAATCTCGAACAAGTATCAGATGGAAGAACTCATTAATCCTCATTTCAGAGCAGGCAAAGCATCGGGGCAACCAAGCTGGCCTGGTGCCCAGCAGGAGGGTGGGTGCTCTTTGGGGATGGTGGTGGTAGAGCTGAGCGCTCTCCACCTTAGAGGTGGACCAGACTCTGATATTCAGGTGTAAATGAGACTGCAGCCTGTCAAGGCACTGATTTCACCCTGCTTAGAAAAACCCTCCCCACAGCACCACCAACCTGAAGAAGGAGCAGGTAAGCAGCTCCACCTCGCATCGCCCAACTCTTCTCAATCAACAGGAGACAACAAACCCATCCAAACCCCTCCGCTGCCAGAGCTGCCCATGCGCTGCTGGGGTCAGCCTGCAAGGTAAGACTCACTGGCATCGCACCCAGGCCGCTTCTGCATCCCAAAGTTCCTCGGAGGGCATGCTACAGCCTGATGGTGATGGGCACTCAGGTGCACTCTGCTCCCTGCTCCCCGTGCAGCATGCACACGTGTTTCGCTACCGTGTGCCTTGGACCCGGGTTAGAAAGCCCCATGGCAGTCTGTTCCGTGTCCGTTCTCCACGTTGGATTTCTGTACTGCTTTTGCTGACTTTATTTAATGAGGTTTATTGTTTGCGCTGCATAATTTTCAAAGGCACGTCACCCACTTTGAGATCGCCTTCAGATCTCCAGCTTGGGAAAGGGGGGAGGGTCCTTTGAAGCCACGTTCATTAATTCAGGAGCTGGTTTCTGCATTTAACAGCACACGTGTTTGAAGCACACAGAAGCCACCATGGAGACATCTAAGAGGTGTCCCATGATACTGCACATTAGAAAGAGTGATTATAAAACTGCTAGGCCTGCCGTCCTTCTCTGCTTTGTAACTTCCCTCCAGATATCAAAAAAAAAAATGTCTAGAATATCAAAATATCACTGTCTGGCTCTGATGATGGCTTCCTAGGACCAGAGAGCACATAGAACAAAGATTTCATTTTAATTGTCAGCAGATCAATTTTTCCTAACCCGGTTGCTGAAAAACAAGAAAAAACCAAACCAAAACACACAAACAAAAAAGCCCAAACATCCCCACCAAGGCAGCTGGGGAAGAAGTGGTGCAAAGCAGCGTTTGGAAGTCAGCAGTTCAGGTATGCAGAGCCACTTCAACAAGAAGCTTTGGTGTCTGCAGTTGTTCTTGGTTGTTATTTTGTTTTGAACAGCCACGGCTGCTTCCCTCGATGGCAGAACCCCACCTACCCCTTTATTTGTAGTTATGGAAGGAACAAAACCGGTGCATAAAGGTACTATCCTGGGCACACCAACTCTATTTCCAACACCTTTTTGTTGGATCTGTTCACTCACCCTTACTTTACACAAACTGTTCACCAGCAAGGCAAGCTGAAGATAAAATTGTTCTTTCTTAAAACAGTAATTCATTTCCTGCATACACAAAACCACAGCCAGTGCCTACATGGAGCACAGCCTCCCGCAGAAATGATTCCTTGGTCAACCCATCGCTTACTCTTCGCACCAACACCTTCAGCCCCAAGACCAGAAGTTTTAGCTTTGGGGAGAGGACACGTAGGCACTTGGAGGTGAAAACCTCGGTGTTTCCCTTTACACAACCTTGGCAGCACAAGTGAAGGCTCTGACCCCAAGCCCATGGCCGCAGGCTTGCGCGAGGCACTGGGACCAGCTTATTGGCACATCCACCGCTACCAGTTGATGCCAGTACTCCCTGCACTGTTTCCACCCACAGACTCCAGCAGCCCGATCCAGCCTCATCAGGGGCACTAGTGAAACCCTACGGTCACAACCCCCACATGAAAACCTTCGCAGACAACAAGAGACGCATTAACAAGGTGCCAACGAAGGCAACTAAATTACCGCTACTCATTATCACAGTGTATTTCTCTTCCCATTTAAAAATGGGGGCTAGCCTTAGCGTTGATGGTAGCTGGTATCAATCATGCATTTATTTTTATATACCTCAGCAATATGTAGCAATTAGTAGAGGTAACACTAATTAGATTTTACATTGTAATGCAAGTCCTTCTAAACTTAAGTCATAACATACCTAGCTCCTAATGACTGCAAGGTCATTTTGGTATTCTGTGTAATAGCTTCGATGCTAATGAATACATTTGCTATGCATGGGAACATCACATGTTTTCCCTGGGTAGTTTTTTACCATTTACCAGTGGACACTTGGTTTAAATTGCTGCCAAGCACAAACGTGGCCTAGAAGAAGCCACCTAAACACCCAGAGTAATCGCGGCGCTTCGTAGCTCCCAAGAAAGCAAGACCCCCGACCAACCTGCTCCAAGGGCAGACCGCGTGCCTGTTTGAAGGGATTAGCTTTAGATTAGAATGGCATGAGACTCCAGGAGGCAGAAAACCTGAATTTCCTTTGTGTTTCATAATGGAAAAAGCTGGAAGACAACAGGCTTACAGTCAGCTTAGTGCTGTTCCTGTGTCTTTTCGATCATATATGGCATAATCTCCTTAGAAGACAGCACAGCACCATGCCACATCAGGAACAGATGCTTTGTTTCCCCCAGTTTCCCCACCTACTACCACCACCAGAGCTGAATAAATCAGAAAAGGTAGCAGTTAGAAAAAGTAAATTCATTTTAAAATTCAAAAGCAACATTCACAGGCTTTAAAATTAGCTTTTTAATTAATTTCCTATTCCTCCCTAATTACCATGCCTGCAAAGACAAATTCTACCAGCTATAATTGTTTTACTAAAAGCAAGTGGATTATTCCAAGACTGACACCATCCCGGTTGAAGGCTGTGGGACTGCTGGGAGCTCCAGCCGTGGACCTGTTGACTGGGGCAACCCATGATGGTCCCCGCACAGCTGGATGCTGATGGGACCCCATTATCTCTCATGCTCTGGAGCACCAAGCATTGCTGCTGGCAGTTTTTAACTGGGAAAAGACACTGCCCAGGTTGCAAGCTGCGTGACACTTCAACCCAGGCCAGACCTCACTTCCAAGGACTTTCCTTAAGAAAAAAAAAAAAAAAATAAAAAAATCTGCATCCTGTCTTAGACACACTGTGGAAACACAATGGGAAACTATACATCAAACCAGGAGGGAGGGAGAGCATAAGGAAGTTTTGAATTGCTGGCTGGAGGCTGGGTATGGCAGGCAATAAAATCAGAGTGAACAAATATATCTCATGATATATCTACTGAACTCAGATTACTCACTAAAGAAAAAAACCCAAGGAGAAGCCATGCTGTGACTCATTTTACAGGCCCCAAGAATCAATGCCTGCAGTAACTAAAGGACTTTAACATTAGCTGAAAATAGCTGCTACCGTTCAAGACTACGCAGCATTTGGTCTTTAAGCTCTGAATTTTACTTTCTGCTGGTGTGGCCGGATGGATCACACCTGGCTGCTGGCCACACGGGTCAAAAAGTCCACGTTCTGCAAAAGCTGGAAGCCTCTCCTTGCATAAGTCAATGGGCTTGAACTTGCTATGAGAAATGTGCCAACAAGAGAAAGGAAAACATACTGAAAGCAGAAGGAAGAAATTCTCCCACCCCAACTACAAGCTCCCTGGGGCAGAGATTTGGCTTTGTGATTTTAAAAGTAATTTAGGCAGGTCTACCTACTCATCTTGATTTTTAAAAAAATAAAAAAAAATAAATCAAGGGCAGGTAGACAGCTAAATCCCTCAGATCACTTTATGAATCTCAACCTGCGTCTTGCAACATGACTTAAGCCAAGACTCTGCACATTGCAAACACCAAAATAATCACATGGCAGGATTTTGAAATTCAAAAGAAATCTTTTTTGCAAGCCACCGACCTAAGGAAGTTCAGAGGCTGCTCTGCAGAATGCCACTTGGGTTTGACGCATTGGGGAGAGGGTGCTGCAGTGGATTTGCTGGCTGAGCGAACAGTCTATTCTCATACTCAGATAATGCAGAAATAAAGTGCATTTGTAACAGACAACAAAAGGATTATCCCCCATTCATTTCAAAGCACCCTTCATTCCACTCAGGGATTACATTTTCCTTTACTTATCTTGCAAATGGTTTTTCATAAGAGCGCATAGCTTATGGCAAATACCAAAATGTGGTTGGGACAATGAGAGCGTGTACTGCAGGAGAGAGATCCCATTCAGCGGTACACACTTACTGCTGTAATCTACTGCCTCGGAAGGACCACTCTGCTGAAGAGCAGAGGCGCCGGGCGGATCAGCTTTGAAACACGCAGCACGCTTCAGATTTGGGGGAAGTTTGTTACAAGTGCATCTTCAGCTTTCACATCTTGTCATTGGAGAACAACAGCGCTTTGCACTTCTCTCGGGTCCATCTGCCTAGAACGTCAAAGCACTTTTGCAAACATGAATCCCATCCAGTAGCAAACAAAATTAAAAAGCCCCTCGCTTTTTAGCTTGCTGAAAAGCACTAACTCCTTCACTTCTCCATGTCTCAGAAATCGATGCATCGCAGCAAAAATCAAGTGCTTATCACACACAAGAGAAGCTAGGGCAGAGGAGCCCAAGCACCTGGTGCAACCACCACACAACCCCCTTTCTCCAGGAGAAATCAGAGGAGGAAACATAGAAATGAGAGAATTAAGCAGGAGCTGGCACAACTCTGCCCCAAGGCAGACCCAACGCTTGAACCATCAACACCAGCCTAGAGCTCACAAGAGCTGGGTCCCCCAGGATCAGCAACTCCCACCTCATTGACTCAAAAACTTACGATTTTAAAGACCTACACGGAATGAGTTTGCTTGGTCCCAACCCAGACGGGAGCAGCTGGGAGTTGGGAACGCCGGAGCCGAGCTCCACAAGCCACGGGAGCAGGTCAAGGTAGGCACAACTCACTCAGCTCAGCCCCTGGTTACAACTGCCCTGCTTCTTGCTACGAATGCAAAATCCAGAATTTCTCTCGAGAAGAAAATAACCTGAGGATGTAGCGAGCAGGTGGTTTCATGCTGTCTGTAAATTGATGACTTTAAGAGAGTTATGATTGATTTGGAGCTGGGGAGGGGACACTTTTCACGGCTCTGAAGAAGCTAATAAACAGATAGTCCCTGCTTACTCCATCTCAGCTTTCCAAGTAAAAGTAAAAAACACGTTTGCCCATCACATTGCCACTCAGCCAAAAAATAAACCCCCGCTGTTTCTGTCAGTTCCCCCACCCTAATAGAAAGCATTCAGTTATCTCTCCTGTCCTGCTGTTCCTGATAGGGTAAATTACAGTGTCATCGAGGAGCTGAAGAAGCAACCCTGCTCTTCACTGCTGCTCCCTGATGATTTATTCCCTGTGGTTGAATTCAGTACCCCCAAAAATGCCGGTCTGTATTGCCCTGTCCCGAGAGAGATAACAGCAGCATAGGTGTGTAAATAATGCTGCTTTCTGCTGGAAGAATTTGATTTTCCCAATGACGCATGAGCTGCTCCTTCTAATAACCAAGGGCAAGTGGAGGCAGCGCGGAGCAGCATACGGTGCACGGAAATAAGGAAAAAGTGGGGAAATGTCACACCGCAGCGCACAGCTGGGGAGCTGCCACATGTACCAGCACCGCAAGCTTGTCCCCACACGCTTGTCACCACACTTGTGCACAGCAGCATCGATCCCAGCAAACCCTGCCTTGCCACTGCAGTCCACGCGAACCATAATTTGGAGGCTGCAGCTGATAAACAATTGGCCCCATTTGCCTTATCATTGATTAGACATTTTGTGCTCTTTGTTTATGGAACGATTTGGTATTGTGTAAAAGCTATGGGTCTGGGGTTTTCCCCGCCTCTCCCTCTTTCTAATGGACTGAAACTTTTAAAAGGAAAAAAGAAATCTAGACAATATGACCGCACGCTGCAAATCAATGCATCTTGTAGATAAAAATACTTGAGATTTATGTAACACTTAATGTTTGCTAAGTGCTTTGGGAAAAATAAATTAACCTTCAGAACTG
The DNA here is from genome assembly GCA_035590215.1 of Microhierax caerulescens. NCBI lineage: Eukaryota > Metazoa > Chordata > Aves > Falconiformes > Falconidae > Microhierax > Microhierax caerulescens. Next base: position 5,209,755 of record JAVJGJ010000036.1, on the reverse strand, counting down.
CATTGAAATAGGTAAGCATCATTAATACAGCTTTACCGTTGGGAGAAACTGAGTCAAAGGGATTCAAATAGCAGAAGAAAAGTACCCAACAATGCTTTGACCACTGGACTGGACTGTCATGAGGATGCTACACCAATCTATACAGGTTGCACAGATTAAAGGTTATGCTACAGATGCCCAGTGACACTTGTTTAAGTCAGGGGACCTGGGGTTTAAGTCACATTTAAAACCAAAACCAGGAGAAAACACCCAAAGCATTAGAAACCCTTGAATAACCCAACACACCCTTGAGTTATGGCCTTGTTTAAAACCATCCAGGCCTAGGGCAAGCCAAATGCCAAAGCAACTTGGCTGACTTAACCCAAGCGTTGGGGAAAGAAGGAACAACAGACGAGAGCCAACACAAAAGGTGCTCAAAACCATTGATCCTGGGAAGCAAATTCCTGGCTTCCACAAGCAGTGCTTTAGGAGAAACACATTTTGCACCTTTGGCAAAAGCTGGCAACTCCCTACAGATCTGCGAAGGAGCAGCTGGAGCATCCATATGGACCCAGACAGATGTTCCACAATGCTACACAGCAAAGCCTTGACAGCCTGGGAGGAGGCTGAGCCCTGGGCACAGGACCCTCGTGACTCCATGCTCCCCGTAACTGGGACCCAGAGGTGACGTACTTACATCAGGCATGGCCCTTTGGAAAACCACTGCATTGGTACATGCAGAGCTCATTGTCCCAGGAGAGTACTCCCAAACGTAAACAGGAGATCAATGTGCTTTCCAGAAGACAGATTATTTGTGCAGATGTTGGTGCTCTTCGGAGCACTTTCTATTTCAAGGTGAACAGAAGCACAGCACACTTCAGCAAAAGCTCATTTAATTCTCATCATTACCAGGTCTCTAATGTATAATTGATCCTTAGCTCGTATGATAACTCAGGCACCAGTAGCTATAGCTCTAAGGGATAGAGTCTCCTGCCTCCATCCAGAAAAGCTGCAGAGAACAGAAACCAATTCAAGCGAAACAGGAAAGTCACAGCCCAAGATGCAGGACATCTGGAGTTAATACACTTCCCACAGCCCTGAGGCAAAGCCTCTGCTCTCCTTTGCTCCAGCACCCCACAGATTTCGCAGTTAATTACACTAATGTGAATGAAGGCTCACATCCCCACGCTCTGGGGAACCACATTTTGCTCTGAATTGAAAACCAGCTTTCCTAGGTTTTGCCCCTCACTATCACAAAAATCACTTCTGCTGAAAGCTGAGCTTGGGTTGCGTTTCTGACCTAATCCAAGAGTTTGCCATGCTTTAATCCAAGGCAAGACCGATCCTTGGGTAGAATTAAACCCAAAGCAAAGCTTTTTGCTTGATTTTGAAGTACCATCACAATACAGGCTTATGACGCATTGAAAAATTCAAGGTTGGCTGAGTGTTAACAACAGGAGGTTCAGCAGCTCTCTGCTCTGTTAGTACTGAGCGAAATCAAAACCTCAGGAACTCAACAGCTGTTCTGCTCTGCACATAATACACCTCCACGGACAAGTCCTCACCCCAGGTCTGATTTTTGGCATAGCTGATGAGAACTCTGCAAAGGAGGACTTGCCTGTCATAAGGAAGTCTTGCCGATGGAGGCTTCCATGCTGCAATTGTTGGCTAACACAGAGAGCGCATAAGATACTGCTGGCCATCCTTCTGGCTTAGTCAGGGCACAGCCCCAGCGAAGCTACAACACTGCATAACCTGAACAGTTTCCTCACTGAACATGAGCCCACAACTTGCTAATCCTGGAGCAAACCAGGCTTAGAGAAGGAGGGGTTGGAAAGAATACCAACCCCAGCATTGTCTGCGGAGCAACAGGAGACGTGACAAAATGCAGTTGGCTCCCACCTCCCTCTAACCTCACCTTCCTCCAAAGGGTTAAAGGAGTAAGCAATTAAACAATGATTTTTGCCATAAATACTGGACTTCAGAAACCTGCTTTTTCCTTTTTTCTTTTTTGTAAGAGGAGGAGGGGGGGGAGAGATTTAAGATAATGGCCTTTTTCTCTTCAGAATAAATTAAGCTCAAAGATAGAGAATCCCATTACTAATGCCTTTTAGCAAAGCCCAGACATTCTTTTAAAGTCAAACTTTAAAGTATAATGTGCAGTGATCTCGTTGAAATCTTTCCTGTAATGATATTTAAGTGATGGCCAAGTATATCAGTGGGTTCAGAAGTATTGATTGCGTATCTTCAAGGGGATGAGCCACTGCAGAGAACTGTGGCAAAGGGAACCCACGCTGCTAATATAAAAGATGCTTTTAAAACCACACACACAGAGTTGCTAGTAACTAATTATTCCAGGAGTCATGACAGAAGAAAAGAAAAAGGTAAAGAAGAAAAATCAAGGCAAAGGATCCGCCTCGAGGAGGGGAATGTGGGACACACAGCTCTGATGTGCGATAGGAAAAGTTGCTCCCATCCCTTCTGCACACCCTTCCTGAATTTAATATTCTTTTCAAATCCTTCTTCCCTTTTTTGAACAGGAGGAAAGCTGACAAAAGCACAATCTTCACATCTGCTAAAGGGGAAGAAGAAAAAAAAAAAGGTGATGCTGGGGGGAGGCTTGAGACTGCTCACATATCTACTTAAAAAAGGTAGACACACACATACACCCTTATAAAACCCAGCACCTGAGAGGTACGGTGCTCCAGGCAGGGCGATCTCACCCCAACACCAGCCCATCTCGTTTTGGGGGGGCACAGGCTCAGGTGGCCCCTCGGGCTGCAGATACTGGCATTTCTACAGAGCATCTCTGGGAACCAGGCTGTAAAAAAAAAAAAAAAATCAGAGCACCCCCCTTCCCCAGCCAAGCCCCAAAGAGCAAGTGTCACATTTTGTCACGGAGGTGGCAGAAGGGCAGACCCGCAGCCCAGTCCCCCGACACGGAATGCCAGGAGGAGATGGCCACGGCATGGCACCGACCTCCGAGGGCACGGGGAATTTATAGCAATGCCTCCAGTGACGGGGACAGCCTCTCCATCTGCTGCAGCCTCCACAGCTGAACCACTGCTCCAGGGGTGTGCAGAAAGCAAAGTCCCCCCCTGACTTTAAAGGGGAAGGGTCCCAGCAAAGAGGGAGAAAACACCCTCCCCGTCTGTTTGCTCTGCAGTTGCCATCCCCTCTCTCTCCACCTAGACCCCAGCCCCTTGCCCTGAGGGGTTCAGGGGGTCTGCTCCTGTCCCTTACCCCCAGCCCAACTTGACAAATTAACAAAAGAGAAAGGAAGCCAGTATTTAAGAGGCAAGGAAACACCAGGAAAAGCACCAGGGAAACAACACGGATAGGCAGACACAGCGGTACACACCACAGAGTTTTCCAAACACTTCTTCATACGGACGCGACCATGACCTGCAGTGCATCCTCGTCTACGTCTCTCAGCCTTTCCAAACCACAGGCTTGAAAGTTTTGGCCCAAAGCTTTTAGCTAAGCTCACACTTTATAAACAAAAACTTAGCACTGGTTTAGCTCCGTGTCATGTATAAGCATCAACGCTCCAGTTGCAAACCTTCGTCCTTTTTCTGTAAAGAAGTTGTTCTTATTTTAGGCAGCATGCTAGAAGAGGTTAAAGAAAATGCCTGTGCACAGGTAGGGGTGAGGTGTAATCAGCAGTACTTCTGCAATCAGGTTTGAGCAATTTAGAAGTTACTGCCCTTCCGGAGATGGTGTGATCCTGTCTAACCCATTTCAAAACTGTTTGCTGCTAAACCAGTAGAATAATGTAACATACAATAGTTACTCCACCCTAAACACATACCCTCGCTCCTGCCCCCAAATAATTTTCCCCCATGGACCACCTGAACACAGGCTTGACCCCCAAGAAGAACAGAAACGAAAGCAGCGCTGAACATCTTTAACCCACCATCAAGACAATAAAACATTTCAGTGCAGTCAGGAATTCACACGTGCTTGAGCATCCCTCAGTCCCCAAAGCCTGCAGAGGAAACGTCAAGAGCGGAAAACAAAAGATAGCACCTCCAGCTCCTGGACTCTTCTCCAGACAGATTAATTACCACCTTGCTGCCTGATGGTCACATACAGAAGCCTCCACTCCATTTTTATTTTTTTTTTAATATGCTTTTGATTTAAGGAATTACCATTTAAAAGATACTGAAAGCCTAACAGTCATATACTGCGCATTTAAATGGGTGGTGGGGGAAGCGAGTCCCTCTGGCAATCGCCATTCCCTGAGAACTTCAGGCTCTCACATTTTTCTGGTTAGCAGTATGGAGATCATAGTTACACATTTATTAAGAAAAGGCCACTTACGTTCAGCTTGGCACAAACACACTGTCTGTGATGGTGTTTAATTAGAGGTTAAAGCCAAGGAACTGGATAATCAGGCCTGCTAATGAATCAGGAAGCTCAGTAAAGTGAAGAGGTGAAGATTTCGGCAGATTTCCTTTATCTGTCTGTATTCCTCCTTTATCATATCCTCCTCCTTCGATCTAAAATTGCAGGTTTGGATATGCTGGAGCAGAAAGACACCAAAGCTTTACTTTGCCGTACGGTCCAGGTGATGGCAGAAAGCCTCCATGGCATCAGTGAATATTCACAGTTTGCTCCCAGATCCCAAAATAAACAGACAAACAAAACCCATCGGTTATTGCATTGCTTCCAGGGAGCCCCAACAAAGAAAGAGATGTTTAACTTCTGTAGCACGCTGCCAGCAGGAAGGTACAATATTTAAAACAATTTTTATTGGTTGGACACTGAGCATTGGGTGATACATTTCAAGCCTCATTTGGCACAAAATTGAAATAGTTTAAGTCAACATTCAAGGTAAACGTCTGCATTTTTATGGCCAAAGGCCCCAACTTATTATTGTTTGCTTCTGTGCCATTGCTTAAATTGAGCTTTCATATATTTACTGCATCATCCTAAACTCTAATCAGACCGACTGCTGGCAGGGATATTATGACTGGGAAAATAGGTCTTTTGCTGAGGCAATAAGAGGGTAACAGACTTTGCTTCACAAAGTCTTTCATAAATAAGAGGTCATATCTAATAATGTTTGCTTAAAACTTCTTAGCAGAGCTTCTGTTCCCAGACCCTACTGGCTTTTTAGTTTCAACTTTAAATAACGACGTGGGTATATATTCGCTGGTAAGAACAAAAATAATCCCCTTCTAAGCCATCATCTGTTCTACCACTGAACATAGAGGGAGACTGGGGATACTGAGAGAGCAACAAGGCAAGAAGGAGAAAAAAAATCAGTTCATTCTAGGACGGAACATGGGAAAAGTTCATCACAAGAAGACTCACAAAGCTGGCAGCACCCACTCCCTGCTACACCTCCACCTAGAAAGCACGTGCATGTGTAGATACTCATATGGGGGAGATCTCCAACCTCATTGTCCTATCTTCCAGCCTCCTTCTCCAGAGGGAAAGCCACTATTACTGCCCAAGTTGCTGTGGATGCATGAAGCCTGGTCCCAGGGAGAATGGAGGAAAAGAAACTCCCAAGGGAATGGAGGCAGATAAGCAATTCTGGCCACTACCACTCCCTACTGCAACCAAGTTCTGAATGCAGTGCCCATGACAAGCTTGATAAATGACCACTATCTGCAAGAAGAGGCCAGGTGGGCTTTCTAAACTGTCATTCAGCCTCTGAATTCCAGAGCAATATAAGTAGTTAATCCAGTAAGCACCTCTGCCAGGGATACAACTCTTGCAGGAGACAGGAGGTCTTACAGGAGATAGCTAGGATACACGGTCCACAAGTACACAGCCAGATAGTCCTACCAAACAAGAAGCTGCCAGAAAGCTGAGGAGGGATCTTGGATTTAGAAACACACATAAACTGAAATGGAAGCAGAGCACAAGGGCCAACACCCCAAGCTTTGCTATCCAAAAGAGTATGCCACTAGAATGACATCTCTGAATTATTCCTTGGCATCAAGACAGCCATGGACCTAACGTGACTTGCAAAGCTCCTGACCTACAGAAAGGTTGAGAAGACATCCTGCTCAAAGCTTCAAACCAAACCCAGCAACCAACCTCTAAAGCAGCAAGCCACAAAGATGCCAAAGCCCTTCAAAGAAGAGGTCGTGGCCAGAAGCCTGGAGTTGAACACATGCACCAAGCTGAGACACACGAGGATGGATGCCGACTGACTTCTGAGGAAGGGAGAGAAAGGGGCACTGAAGCAGTTTCCTGATGCAAACACATAAATGTCAGTAAGCAGCATGGAGATGAAACAGGCCTGACAGATGGAGCCATCCTGGTTTTTGTTTGTCTCCAAAGTTGTCAGTTCAGGTCTCCAGGTCAGAAATCATTTTATCTGTTAAACCATATGCTTTGTAGAACAAAACGCCCGGCAGACTTCAAGGCACATGTATTTTAAGGAGCACAATAACATGCTGAACATCCCTAGACACTTGCTTCCTATTTATTACTGCTATGCTACGAAAGAGGCTTTTCTCCTCTTGCCCTGACTGTAGCCTGCAAATCACCATGAGAAAGAAAATCACCAGTTCACCCCGCTCAGACTTAACCATTTATGAACATCTTGTTCTAAAACTCCAATATATAAAAACCCCAACTCCTTGGCATTGACAATAAAAGCTTTTACTTGAACAACAGTCATTTGGAAGCAGCACAATAAATCTATTGAGTGCCCACTCCAGGATGCCATCCCACCCCGTGACCACTGGGCATTTTTACAGTTGAGAGTTGTTTGCCTGCAGCAGAAGGCTTGGTTCCACTCGAGATGGTACACCCTCCATCTAAACTTCAAGTCAGCAGAGTGTTTCCCAAGCCTCAGCTCTTGCGGGACAAGCCACTAGGTCTCTGTAAAAGATCTCCCCAAAAAATCACCACTAAACAGATTAAATTTCTTGCTTAGCATGATCATACTGAACATTGAGCAGTACATGGGCTGGGACTTGAAAATACCTCACCATTTTTGCTTTGTTTTATGGCCACCCTGCATCCTAAACACCCCCTGGTTTATTTTAGGCTGCTGCAAGCTCCAAGCCAGCTGCTGTTTTCTACTGCTACACATCGCTGTCCAGAGTCCATGCAACAAATTTCTCCTCTCCAAAATACAAATAGATAAAAATAAATGATGGACAGTCTATCAAACCAATTAAGCCAGACACAGAAAAAGCATCCCCAGTAGTCAGGCTCACGGCTATCAACTTCAGTGCTCAGAAGAAGCATCCAGGAGAAGTCCCCAAGTACTATTCAGGGCCAGGGGTTCAAAGCACACAACATCTGAGGCAGCATAAAAGACGCTGTTGAAGGTTGCTTGATGGAGTCACATTAACCCATCTTTATTTTTCTTCAGCTAATAACGCAAAATCTTTAATCCTAGCTTCAGGACAGCCTAATTAAGCAGTGAGTAGAGAAGGTTGGATTCTCACAAATCATAAAAGCTCATCACCCCACCCAGCACAAACCCTATTCCTCCTTCTGACAACAGAAGATCGCTCCAAGCAACACCCCAAGTTATTAAAGCTGGACACTGAGGGCATTTATCATCCTTTGCTGCAAAGAGGTGGATTATGCCCGGCCGTGGATGTGCCTGCCTGGAGCACGCAAGCCCTTGCCGGAGCAGCTGAGGGACCACAGAAGGGCCACTGCTGCTTCACATGTGTCTGAGCCTCGCTGACCAAAAACAACAGAGGCAGGTTTTCAATAGGGATGATCAATTTCCCACCATTTTGTGCTGAGAAACAGACTTTGACTGAAAAGCAGGTTTTTCCACTCAAGAAAGGGATTGGCTTTTTTCACCAAAAAAAAAAAAAAAAAAAAAATCACTAAATGACAACGGTGACAAGTTGGACTTTGTTTTGTCAAAAAGGCAGAAAAACCCTAAACTATTTAGCCAGAGAGTGAAATATTTTGATAAGCTGCTCTATTTTATCCCCAGGACTCCTAAAAGCTTTACCTCCCATCTACTCCCCCTTACCTTTAGGCTATTTAAGACATTTGCCCAGTGTTGTGCCTATATACTTCAAAATAAAGGCAAGAAAAGGTTCAGAGAATGGGGTACCGAGTATCCATCACAGTAAAAAAAGAGCAAAAAAAACACCCAGATGGCTCAGACTGGCTATCTCTTGCTGGGGATGCCTGGGGTGGGGTGGAGGGGACAAAGCATCTCTCGGGACTGATTTATGAGCAAGCAGAATGGTCAGCAAAGGAGATTTTGGAGGCCAGCACAAAACCTGACTCCAAAGCCACTTACCATTCCCTCCCTGTACAACACAAGCTGTGCAGAAGACACACAGCTCCAAAACCACACAGACGTGCCCCGAGAACATCAACACTTGGGGGTTTGGCTCAAGTAATTCAGTGCCTCACTGTTTATAAACATGCGAGCTTCTGTAGAGAGGAAAAATAAACACTGTGTTTCCTCCCTCCCCCTTTCATCAGTTGCAAGCAGGCACTGTAAATAAAACCATCCTGTTCCTAGCAGCCTCTGTCCTTACCCTGCACTCTGTTAGTTCTTGTTGCATACCTATATCCATTTCTAATCCTCACTGTCAGCCCCTGGAGTTTTCCAAGACTCTTCCTTTTCCCTAACAGCACTTACATTTTAGTACAAACAAACAGAAAGAAAAAAAAAAAGATAAGGCCAATTCAAATTTCATGGTAGGCAAGAGATACGATCTCTTTCCTCATAAATGAAGCCTTGCAGTCCTCGAGAGCTCCCCAGCCAAACGCTGATGCGCATCCACAGCCAGCCCTGATAACGAGCAGCATGACCATCACCAGGAGGAGGTCTGTTAGCACCCAGCCCCAGGAGCACGACAACAGATCCAACACGAATCGTGTCACTCCGCGCTTGCACAGCCACGCCAAGTTTATTAAGTGCCATTAAAGACGGCAGTGCCGTTCACAGATTGAAGCACAGCCCAACCGCTGGCTCCCCGGAGATGCTGGCACTGGGGCAGCCCTGCCAAAGCACAGAGTCCTGCCTTTGCATGGGCATCCCACCGCCGTCCACAGATGGGCCGTGTAGCCAGCACGGATGCAACAAGCTCATCTTCACAGCCACGGCGATCTCAGCAGCAAGCCAACGCCAGCAGCCCTGCCAGCCGGGAGGGTCTGAATTACGAGATGACAGAACCCACCTGAGGGACTAATAGGGACAGGATTAAACTCCAGGCAGCCAGCGAGACTTGGGCCCTTTGCCACCCATTTGGCAAAAGGGTTTGAGTTAATAGAAATCTATTACAACAGAGCCATCCAAGAGGCACCATATTTCACTGGCACACAGAACAAACAACTTTTGGACAACTGCACCAGAGATCAACAAACCGCGGGGCTGCTTTTACGCATCCAAGGTCGGGGCTGGCTTTAAGAGTGTATTTTCTCCCTCTTTACAGGCTCCGATATGCTGACATAGCTTTAACTAATTACCAGCTCGCCTTTCACAGGGCACTGTCATACCCTCCGAATGGATAGCCTGTTAGGACCAGAAACACTCATTATTGTAATAAAACAATGCAAGCCATCCATCTCGCAGGCAGTATATCTGTACCTCGTAGAACATCTACAGTGGCATGGATCTGCATTTAATGTGGCATTGTATCTTGGTGACATCCAAATCTCCTGCCTGTTGAGTTTTCAGATACCAAAGCAAATGAAGTACAGAACATCAATTTTTCAAGGAGCAGAGATGCTGCTCCTGGCCACAATGCCATCTCAAACTTTACACCAAAAATCGTACCTTGCAGTAGACCTTAAACCCACACTACATCTCTGGTCCCAAATTAGCTTAATTCTTAGGGCAGAAGGATGGTCTCATGGTTAAAACCAAAGGCTCAAACACAGCTGCTCTGAACCGAAGTTCAACCCGAGTCATAGATTCACTTTACCACCCTCAGACAAATTATTTTCCATCATCAAAACCATGATAATGCTACCTTGTATCAAGGGAATACAGAGACATTTACCACATGTACAGGCATAGCATGATGATAAAGGAGGATACCAGGATGCTGACAGAGACTTTCACATGGAGATTCTGAATTTGCTCCAGCCTGAAATTCAGAGCAGTGCTGCCCCAACCTGGTATTTTCATAGAGCTCAGGGTTTACGAGGGCGGGAGGGGGCAAATAAAAAAAAGGCAGAGAGGGGGCTTGAAGTCATTTTGCAAATCTGAGTTACATTCAGAGAAACATCTTCAGCTCATGAAATGGGAATATTTTCAACCACCAGCAGCTTTACTTTTTATTGCAAGGGGGGAAAAAAAATGTTGTCCTCATTTTTTGGTTGCTTTGAGATTTAAAAGGTAAACATTTTGTTTGCAGTATACTCAAGACAGATTAACATGAAGCTTCACTTTGCTTTGGTGAAAATAAACCACCTCTATTTAATATCCAACCAAAACAGATCCTCCCGTTCTCTGGGACCCTCAACCATCTACAAAAACAGAAAAGGCTGTAATTTCAAAGAACTCTACCTTTTACCTCAGAAAAGGTCTCTCAGTAACACTTAGTTCTCCAGGAAAAAGCCTACCTACCCACGGGATACAGTAACAGTCCTAGCCCTCCTCCTGTAGGGGAAAGGAGAAAAAAAACATACCCAAAAACTTCTGACAATCTTCTGCGTACCTAAAACCACACACTGCAAGTCTAAACATGCATGGAAGTAGCAACATGCAGTTTACTACCAGAAAAGAAAAGCCTTGAAGCATGCATTAATGCCAGGGAACGCAAAATCCCATTTGAAGTTGAAGACTGATGAGCAAAAAGCCCAGATGCGGAGATCAATTCCTCTCCTCCCGAGACGATTAGGAAGATGCACGTTCACAAAGCAGCTGTGTCTTCCAGCCCCGGTGCTGAGAAAAAGCGAGGACCACGTCTCCCATTGATGGTCCTACTCTGCTTTTGCAGCAGAGTGCAGAATCTCCCTCATCTGTAAGAAAAGCGGTGTTGATGTTTTCACGTCTCATTCGTCTTACTAAGCCATCAATCAACCAGTCAATAATTGGTAAACATGCTTCAACTTTCAACTTTGGCTTCCTTGAAGGAACAGTTTCACTAGCAGCTACTTCAAAATCCGTTGGGCAACTACTTCACTGTTTCACATGTTTATCACTGTCAGTAAGCAGCTTCTAAAGCATTTTTGCTGTGCCTTGAATTCAGTTTCTTCAAATTGGTCTCTCAAGCATTGCATGTATGAGTTCAAAGACTTGAGATGTTAACAGCAGCAACACATCTTGGCATCTTTCTGTAGTCTTACTTGAGAATTTTATTCAAAAGAACAGAAACTATTTCTTAACAAGTTTTGGTGGTTTTTTTTTTTCCTTTTTCTACTGACATGAAGCTTTACGCTTGGTGTCTCTTCGCTCATCTTGATCACCGGTCAAAGAATCAAAGCCTGGTTCAGGCACTTCCAAGCCCTCACGCTGCTGACCACCAAGCATCACAGAGCTGTTTATAAATTTGGTCCTGGGGAAGGAGAAACACTTCCCAGCTGTCAGCAACCAAAGCAAAACACGCACCACTTTACAGCAAGCCACAAGGAGAAAACAGCCTGTACGCTGCATGTAAGCAGCCCAAAACCAGCTTGGGTTAACAAGCACCCATAAAAAGGGAAAATCCTCAGCAAAAGCAGAATTTTCAGCTGCCTTGCAAATCTGTGCAGGGTTTTGCTGCTGCCTGTGCATGGTTACACACCTGACCCACAACCAACTGATAAATGCACACCTCTGCTTTGCAAGTGCCTTATCTCAGGATGTGCACAACCATAGCTGCAAACGATGAAGAGGTGCCAGGTTTGTTTTGCCTGAGAGTTGGGTTTGCTGTCATGCAGAGGAAGATTTAGCTAATCATCACAGCCTGCAGCAAGGTACAGCCCAACCTCAACTAGGAACAGGTTATTTCTACCATTTCATCTAAATAGAGACAGACTCTGCCCTCATCCATGTAGTAAAGCACCTGTGGATGAATAGGAGTCCCTCCACCAGCACTTGCTGTTTCCCTCCCGTGCTCCGTTAAATGACCCAGGCTAGCTAAGTAACTCTGAAGTTCCTCAGCAATTTTCATTTTACTGCAATCTGACCGTCTCCTCAGAGCAATGAGACCTCTCTGTGCCAAAAATTTAACAACTGCAACAATTCTCCTTAACACCTCCTGCCAGCATTATTGTTCATCGCTGAATTGCTTCATTAATTCCAAGTCGATATAACCAGCTTCTTTTTGTCAATCTCTGTATATTAACATATAACTTCAATGTTTGGGAGCATTTTCAGGCTTGGAAATGAGATTAGCTTCCAGTGATTAAAATAAGTTCTCCAGACCAGGCAAAATAACCAGCTTAAAGAAAAAGCTATAGACTGATCTTTGCAATGGTAAGTATAACAACCATTCCCAAACCACAAGTTTTCCATTATACTAAATTTTTGAAAGCTGTTTGCTTTCAATATCTTGCTTTTGTTTTCTCACGAAAGAAACACAGGCAGACTTCATAAAAATTGCAATCCTGTTTCCAGAGGTTTGAAAAGCCTTTACTGTATGGGTAGGAATGCAATTCGTTGCTAATGGGATGTCAAAACTGGCTGCGCTGAAGGACATGAAGTGCACGGCGGTTGAGAAATCCTTGCAACCTTCGCTGTTAACATCCCCTTCGCCACTTGCTGTTGCAATTGCACGTGACATCATCAACCACAATTAACGAATTAAACTTGTCAGAAGGAATATTTTTTCCATGATAGGATTGGTAAGTGACACTCCCAAAGGAGCCAATTCCAGCAGTGGAGTGATTCAGTTGTGGGAGATTTATGCTCTTACCCTTTCCTTCCGAGGCTCTCCTCTGCAGAGGAGGGCTTCCACCAGGCACATGGCAGACACATGCAATAAAACACAAGCGACCCATCATCCACCGAAGATCTGGCTGGTGGGACAATGACATCAGACTGAAGCCTGCTTTCCATACAAAGGTTCAAGTCCAAAGTGATCCATGCATTTAATTGCCTGGCAAGTAGCGATGAAAGCACAGACTGCCCTTGAGCACGGATGGATGGTGTTTTCTGTAGTTGCACGTTCAAATTTTGCCACAAATTTATACCCGGGGTTAAAGGATTTTCATTACACACATTGTACGAGTTCTCCTTTGCAGGTTCTCCCTTTAACATTGCCTGAAGCAGCTTCAGAGCTCGTGTGGCCAAGCTGTTGAGGTGACTTCACCTCTGGGACTTCAAAGATCAACAGTATCAACATGGGGAAGCGTGAAAACATCCAGGTCTGCAAAGGGGGGAGAGGATTAGGAACTAACAACAGAAGTTTCCTCAAGAGTTGGGAGAGAAACGCACAATTCAGAAACCAGTGTGCTTGTCTCAAGAATACCTAAAAATCAGAGGAATCGACTGACAGGAAACCAGAATTCAGAGCTTTTTGGGAGAGATAAGGAAACTAGTAGTAAAATGGAGATCAAAAGATGTGCAACTGACAGAGCTGCTAAGGCTCATTACATCTGGAGTGAAATCAATGCCACTGAGCTTACCAGGAGTTTTGCTAGGATCTCTTGAAGTTTTACCCAAAGCCTGAGCTCCACAGGTCAGGTGAGTCCAGTCCTCTCAGCTGTCATTTAAAAGTTTTTAATTCTCATGGTTGGAAAGTTTAGAAATGTGATCAACCCCCTCCAAAGCAGCATCAGGAAAAAGGAAGGCTAAGCGCATCCTCAGTGCTGGTTAATGCAAGTACTGCACGTAACCCTCTGCTTCAGTGAGGTTTTGTACAAAGGGGAAATCACTCCCTCTCCATCCCTGAAGATGTATTTATGTACATGTATTCCATGTCTTAGGCAGTTTAAGACACAATCCATTTCTCCTTTCATTTATTTTTTAAAAAAGTATCAAAAGAACAAATCAATAAAATCATGGGGTTTGTTCGCTGTGGAGCTCCTCTGGCACTGGCATTTCCTCCCACCTAAATCAACATTTGTTTTTCAGCTTTCTGGATAAAACGATAGTGCTCTGCGATCCGCTCACCCCCCTCCATCGCTCGTCCTGCACTCCTCTGCCAACATGTAGTAGTGCCTCTAAAAGGTCCCAGGGGTTCACGTCACAGCAGTATCAGCGCAGGTGCTGGGACACCAACTGCGCAGGTTCAGCCCATTCAGCCTAGCACCAAAGAGGACCAAAAAGTTCTCCACAACACACAGCAAGTCATCGACGGTTCAAACAGCAAGGTTGTGCAAACCAGCTGTGCCAGCAAGGTGCAAAAGAAAGTTTGGGAAATGTGAACCTTCAGACCTGCCCACAGCGATGCTGAGCTTCTCAGAGAGCTACCTCCAGGCACAGAAGGGCGGATGAAGGAGGAAAACACTCCAGTTAGAGGGACGGAGAGCCTTCCCAAAACCACTGTGGCCAGTGAGCCTGAATTGAGATTCCCCTCAGTACAGGCACGTCTCTAAGCCTCCTTCTTCCCTCTTTCGTGCCCGAGGCTGTTAGGGCTCTGAGTCTTTTGCTTTCATGTTGAAATGAAAATATCATGATGTACAAATTATTACTTTGTAATTAATTATGCAGAATAACTAAAGTGAACATGACTTCAGCGTTATGACAGCTTTGAAATTTACCACTTCGTAAATTAATAAGTAATGAATCCAGCTTGCTGAGTATATGTTTAAAATAAGAAAAGGTTACCTAAACAAAAAGAAAGGCTTAAGCTAATTTAGCTACAACACAGCAAGAAGGAGCCTCAATTTTTGTTGGCAAGGAGGAGAGAAGAAAAGGTAGCTCTTGGTTTTTTTCCCCTGTTCAGCTGTATGAGAAACACTGGCAGGGATAAGATAATCCCACTCCACACAATTCCTTGTTACCAAGTGACTCAGGTTTCCCCAGCCTTGGCAAGAAACTGCGGCCTCACTGCGACACAGCCAAAGCACAGCTGAGAACTCCAGACAAGACAACGTCTGTAAGCATGATTTATTTAAGCCAGACCGCCAAATTCAGGCAAGATTCTGGTCTCAATGTTATTTCCCCCCCCGCCCTCAAAAACTCCAAGAGTCATCTATTCCTCAGCCACCTCCAAGCAGTGAGCACAAGGCAGCCTGCCACGCGAGCATCCCAGCCAGGAGGCTCACGCTGGGCAGAGCCAGTAGCCCACCGCTTTCCCATCTGCAGGCTGAACCCTGCATCCCAGGCTCCGATGCTGCCGTCCCAGTCTTGACCAATGTTTTGAGCCGGCGAGGTACAAGGTTACAAGGATAAGCATCCATCTTCAGCGCTCGATGCAATCTTTGTTGCCGAGCTCCTGCTGTCCACCTTGGGGACATCTTCGCTTTGGCTCCAACGCTGGGAAGCCAGCCAGGGCTTTTGTTATTTCCGAATTATTTCTGGGTCTGACTACTTAGCTATCCATAGGCTGGGGGGATCATGGCACAGCCACCGCAACAGCAAGCATCAGCACAGTCAGTCTCAGCTCTAAATTCCCTTTAGTTCCTCTATTCCTCCCCAAGAAAGCTGTTGGAGACCACAGGAGCATCATTACGCAAGTGCCAAATTTCAGCATCGCAATAGTGTGGTGCTGCAACACATGTATCAGATTTTTCTCCCCCTCCCCATCCCATCTGACTGCCTGCAGTCTTCCAGTGTCATTTGAATCACTCCCACCAAACTGGCAGAGCTCTGCCTGAACAACAAAGGCCTAGAACTACAACTGAGAGATAACCTTGGCAGTCCTGGGCAACAGTAATTAGACTAATTAGTGACACATCCCTAGATGTCAGCCTGTTAGCCAAGGATCTACAGGACACATGGGGTGCAGGATGTCCTGAGCTAATGACCATCAGCTCTGGAGCAAGTTTTTCCCAGCTCTGGCCACAGCAATAAATCATATGCACATATAAGAGAACACCAGCAAGGGGCTAGGATGTGGCCCCAAGAAGAGTAAACCCTGCTTTGCTTCATCTGGCAAGGCAGTGCAGTCCAGGAGTACTTTTCTTGTTGCACTGGACAGGATCAATATAACTCTGAGAGCACACAAAGGTCTCCAACTAGTGCCAGATCACACCTTTATAGGGGACAAGACAGGTTACACCTACGTGCTTTCCCAACAGCAGAATTGCTGCCAGCCTAAAACACCATAAACATGTCCACAAGCAATGGGGACAAACATTAGTTCCACTCACGGAGACAGCGCAGCCATCTTTCTCTGGCACAGGGACATGCTTACAGTAGTCACGGAGGTTTAAAAGATGCCTCTTTGCACAGTATCTTTCCAACCGCTTTTTTTATGTCAAGTGCTGCAAAGTCAGCTAATTTTGTGAGGATGGAGGGGGATAAAATCTCAAGGCGGGGGGAATATCACACCAAAGAAACATAGATACAATGCAGAAGTTAGCTGATAAGATATTTTGTAATAGCCTGTTCAGTTGGCTATTCTGACAAGGTGTTAAAGAGATGACGAGTGGCACCTCAGCATGTTTTGCATATTTTTATGGAAAAATGGTTAACATTTCCTTCCTCCTGAAGGGCCTCTCCTTTCCTTCAGGAGGCCCGGGAAATACACGAATAATCAGCCCATCAGTGCGCAGAGCTGCATCAGCCTACGATTTGCTTGGTGGCTTCCACATACCGTCCCGAGGAACCCAAGCAAGCCACAGACTGGCACACGTGCATTTGAAAACAGAAGTGCTTATAACCTGACAAGGAATTACATGTGTTCCTTGGGATGGAAACAGCCTTGCAGCAACCACAGATATGCCTCTCTCCTCCAAGTAACAGCACTCGCCTACCAAGCAAGAAACCGGTGTTACTCTGCTGCTCAGCCTGATGCAGGACATGAAGACGAGCCTCCAGCACCCCCATGGCATGCCCCCGTGCAGAAGGGCAAAGGCTGCCTGCAAACTGTTGTCTCCGTGCAAAGTTTGTGTTTCGAGAGACTGACATTTTCCAAAGGAGAATGCAGGATTGCCCCCTAAAAACGGCACATCAGCAATAACAGCATCATAAATGAGAAGGCAAAAAGATGAAGGTCAAGGCCTGCAGAAGAGCACTGGTCAAGCCCCAGCACAGTGTTTGGGCCACCTGCCCCACGGGGAAAAAGCTTCCCGGGATTTTGGCTAGTATGTTTTGTGGTTTCCAGTGGGAGGCCAGAGAAAAGAGCCCGGAGGCTGGATTTGCAGGCTGACGATTGCTACCCTCAAACCAGCCGAGCCCCACCACTGTCTTGCAGGCAGCCATCGGGAGTTACTCCTCACAGCATCCAAAGCTTGTTTTGATTAATTCATGTCTATGCCTCTATCAGCCAGGTGGGGAAAGTCATCAGTGTTTGACAACAAGGCCAGTGTCTCATTTGGGCTGTATCATGCAAAACAGCTGCCTCCCTCACCCTGCTGCAGGCAGACAACCCACTAGCCGGCAGCGCTGGGGCAGGCAGATTGCACGGAGATGAAGTGTTAGGGTGGGTGGCTGCAGCAGATCGGTGGGATTTAAGGATTAAGGGGAGCGGATTGTCAGATTCAAGGAGGGATCAGTGCGAAGGCTGAGCGCAAGAGCAGATGCTGGCTATTTCCCCCACACTGCTCATCCCCACCCCAACCATCTCCCCTACACGCGTTATCCACTCTCAGCATCAGAGATCTCGTCATCCCTTTTTTCATTTGCCAGCCTGGCTCTATAGGAGCCAGCAGCTTCCCCCAAATCCACAGGCAAAAACCCCCTCAGTTAATGTGAAAGATTAAAGGTGTCTATCTGACTGCCTTCCCTTGTTTCTTTTGCTCTTTCTCTGTGACACAAGCTCCCTCCATCACTCTACCAAGACGCGTCCTTATCCCCACAGTGCAAGCAGTGAAAATCTCTCACCTGCAGAGTCATTCTCCTCTTTGCCCAGGGAACAGCACATCCTTCATACAGAAATATGGAGAAGACAGCCCTCTGCTTCTGCTCTTAACCTTAAAGCTGAAAGTTCCCCATGGCCACCAACCCTTCTGCTCCCAGAGCACCCCACAGTCTTGGAGAGTCGCAGCAGTTACGCCAAGACCCACAACGCCGGACTTGAGCCCCTGTTTACATTTAAAAGCAGATCCACAGTCAATTCACTCCCTACAACATTGGCAGCGGATAATGAGTCCCTAAGGCCCCCCCCTCCCGTTTTTCTTTTTTAAGGGGCTCCAGCAGTTTCCTACAAAAGCCCCACTTTAGCAGCTTTCTGTTTGACCTCTCTCGCTCGCTCCTTGCTGAGCACGCTGGTGCAAACCTGGTTAGTGAGCCAGCCTTTTGCAACGGGGCTTGGATGGGAACTGAAAACCTTCCTGCTGCAACCCAGACACCACGCATTTGTCACTGGACCAGGTAGCCCCAAGGCTGGCGTAAGAACAGCCTCAGAAAATTGGGGAAAGGGCACCAAAATGTCTGTGCTGAGCAAGAGCAATGTGGAAAAAAAAGAAAAAAAAGAAATCACAACTGGGGACCCTGTCAGCACAGGACCATGGCAAAATGGGCAAGGCAGGAGTAAGGGGCAGCAACTCCGCCAGCAAGCAGCTCTCTTCCAAAAAAAATCTTGCACACCGAAAACTTCAAACAGCAGTGACATATCAGCTGCTTATGGTGGCCACTTTCCAAAGGAGCTGAAGGGGATTCAGCACTCACCTCACACCCTTGACAGCAGGGAGGCGAGGAACCGCTCAGCACTATGTGAGGACAGGCCCTGGAGCCAAGTCACAGCAGCACATAAAGCAACTAGACAACAAGTTACCAGTGTCACACAGAGTAGGAGGGAAAAAAAAAACAAAAAACAAACAAAACCCAGAATAAAAATAAAATAAAAACAAATAGGACTGCTACCACCAGCTCCCATGGCCAAGCAGGTCCCCCCTCCCCCAGCTTGAGGATGACAATTTAAGGGGGAAGGCAGCAAAAATAAATCAATAACTCCGTGCCTGCGTTGCTTATACAGTAGACAAGATTTAATAGACAGAGCGTACGGAGTCTTATCAGCACAACTCACGCTCAATAGTGCAAGAGAGGGCATCATACATTAGCTTGCTTTGACCTGCAGGGCCCTCAGTGGGAATTTTCTCTACCACACTGACATTATGTTGTTTAGATGCTATGCACATCTTGCCTGCATGGAAACATGCTGACACTTCGGAGGCTTTTGAATACAGAGAAAGAGCGGAGGAGAGAAAAAAAGATGTCTGGGTCGAAATGTTTCTCTAATAGTTATAGATTTAATTCCATGGTCTGGACAGAAAGGTGGGAGAAGAGATTATTTTTTTCTCCCCATTTCCTTTTCAAAGCATGAAAAAAGAATCCTAAAGCAAGATTACTGTCCTGGTCTGCTTTGCTTTTCTTTAATTCTCTGGGTTTGCTGTAGCTTTCTCTTTCTTTCCCACCTCCACCAATACCTACAGGACCCAGGGAAGATCTAGCCAAAACCGTTGACGATTTAGCTTGGATAAGACATTCCTGGGCTCCCCTAAGAAGGAATAAATTAACATCAGATCACTCAATGCACAAGGCAAAACAAACTGAAGTTATTTGCCCAGCCATCCTAGTATTTTAAATCCTCCTGAAGAACTGGGTTATATGCAGACAGGGGGAGTTTTACATATTCTTCCAGCTGGAATTACTTGTAGCCCCTCAGATTTCACACTTTCCTGTTGTATTTCACCTTAGACATGACTCAGAGGACACCCAGCACCCAAATTCAGGAGAGGACAACAAGCAGTAGGCTCTTGTGCTTCCCTTTGGTTACGGAGTTTAAAATTGTCATAAAAATGTTCTCTCCAAATGCAGTCAGAGAAGGGAAAGAAGAGTCAGGAGTCATAAGCTGGCCAGTCTAGGTGGGAACTTCGTATTTTGCAAGGAGAAAGCCAAGCCTTATACAGCTGATACAAGAAGAAACGTGTACCAAGGTGTGAGACAAGAAACTTACGGGACGCTGGCTGCAAAGTTTGTGCAGGTCTAGGGAGGATTGGACATGCCTGGGAAGAAAAATAACCTTAGGGCTAGTAGAAGGAAACCAGATGCCAAGCTGAAGGTGCTGGGATGAATTTTCATGTAGCCATGTAGCTCCTACAGCCAAAAAAAAAAAAAAATCCCAAAACAAACAAACAAAAAGCAGCCAAAGACTTGGTGCTATTTGCTTATGGTACTTTAAACTAGAGAAATGCCTGTTTATGAGGTGCATAAAAGAAACCAAATGCTTACCAGCCCACGAGCAGGCAGCAAAGAGTTGCCTGCTTGGTCTATGAGAAGGTTGCACAAAACACCACCACAGCTGCAAGTCCCCTGGTTTGGGGGAAAGCCTGTTTGGAGGAGAGCAGTGGGATGCTGCATGAGCACAGCGAGGAGGATTTATAGAGATGCCCATGGATTGCTCCCACCACATTTGTCAAGCAGGTGGGATGCCAGGCACAGAGTGGCCACACCAGCTCTGCAAACAGAGGAAGCAGCAGGCAGATGCCTGGCACTGCCAGGGGTTTGCAGCCAGCCTGTAATTGCAAGCAGCCACCTGGGAAGAGGAGAAGAGTGCCAAGTTCCCTGGCCACAGAGGTAGTCTCATTCGTCTCCATCAGGTGCAAATGGGCTGCTCAACCTTTAAGTGCTTAATTAGTTTCCTTTTTGTTTTTAAAAGCAACATTTGGGTGCCTCATGGATCAGGGCAACCGGGCATGATGGATGGGCTACCTGGCATGGGCACAGCAGCCCAACCCTTCAGCTGCAAAGAACCAGCACACACAGGAATCACAGGCATGTGGAGATGGCTTCTGATTCCAAAGCCCTGCACTGGTGGCAACCACCCAAGCAACTGGACTTCATCTGTATTACTTCCTAAAGTAGGGATGGCTGGGACCAGTTCCTCAGCATCCCTCTGCTCACAGTCAGTCCATACACAGCAGACACGTGGCACCTTGCTTCCAAACAAAGTCAGTCACTGGAGGCATCTGTTTTCTTCTTCTACACGAACCACCACACAGGGTTCCAGCACCCCTCCACCTAAGCTTTCTGTTCCAGCCCTCCGAACCCAGCTTTAAAAGAGAAATCTGTTGGGGCCAGCAAGGTGGACAAATGCTACAGAGAGACTGCTTCAACTCCGGTCATGGTAGGTCAAAGTGATAAAAAAATAAAAAAATAGATGTTTGAGAAGCCACCGACTGGATATTGAATTGATCTTCTGTACTATCTCCGAACACCCGGGGAACCCGGGGCAGGCATGCTGAATGCCCGCAGATCGATACATGAAGTGCTCACATAAGCCCTCAGTAGCTGCATTGCTACCCTACAGTCCCCAGCATTCAGAGTTGTTTTCTTTCCTGTTTAATTCCTCATAACTCGTTTCCAAGGCACACCCCCCTCCCTTTCCCTATGCTTTTCCTTGTAGATAAAAAACAATATGTGGCTTTTTTTAATTCCAGCGGGGTTCCAACTAATAAAAAGATTTATAATTAAGCCAGTAGATTTCCTTTTGCTATGCTGTCCTGGATTATGAGAAAGTATATTTATATGCAATTATGAAATGAACAGTATTTCTTACCCAAGTGAAGCTTTAAAAGTCATTATGAATCCATTAACTCAGCAGACCTTACAAAAGGCCTTCTCTGCTCTGGATTTATTTTAATTTAAAGAAGATAGGAAACTTTTCCCCTCCCTATTTTTTAAACCCCGCTTTTCTGCGGCAGAAACGTACAAAAATGAAAAAGATGCATCAAATTCAGTAGCAAGGGGCCAAACCCCTAGCAGGCAGAGTTCTGTTGGTCTCAACACCATTTCAACTACTTCTGACGTCTCTGCCCTGCATTCGATTGCACTGTGACCCTAAACCTGCCACCTCGTACCGAGACCCAGGAAGTGTGCAATATTTAGATTCTTCCTTGACTGACCTTTCATTTGCTTAAATGCTGCCTCAGCATCATAGTCCTGCATCTTTTTGCAGCTCCTCTCCATCGTGTTGAAAGGGAAGGAGCACGCTGTTGCATGTAGTAACTAGCTCTTTCTTTTTTGCTTCTGCTGCTAAGTATAACCTAAAGATCCCCATCAAGTATTACGTGCCCAGTGGTCTTTCGGCTCGTGCAAAGTGTCCCAGACAAGAAAATTGTATCGGAAAAGCCAGAGGGGGAAAATCTGCCATAAACTCTGGTCAGAGAGCTGTCCCAGCACCTAGATCTGGGTGGAAAGAGGCCTGAGAGCTTTAATTAGCATGTGTGATCACAGCTGTGCCTTGATAGCAGATGTGGATGGCAGCAACCCAGTGCTCCCCAGCACCGTGCTGAGACACACTCTGGCATCAGTGTCTCCTCTGCAATATTTACATCCCTGGCAATGCATCGGGAAGGGAAACAGAAGTCTGCCCTCCTGCTGCTCTCAGCCCTCCTCAGCTTGCAAGGCTTAATCACCTAATTCAGTGCCACTGGGAGAGGGTTTAACAGCCCTGCCTGCATGAGGACCAGGGGAGACAACGCAATCAAGAGCACAGGTTTCAGCATCTTTGGCATAAGAGACCTTCTCCCAGATCCCCAATAGCACAGAGGGTTTCTTCCTTCCCATCTTTAATCACGCCCTTAGTGCCCCGGACTCTCAAAAAGCCCTACCTGCACCATCCATACCACCGCTTGACAAGAAGAGCTGTCTTCGGGGGTTTAAACAAGTCATCAGGCAGAAGCATGGCAGTGGCCCTGCAAAATATGCTCCAGCCCCAGCCATCTTTCACCATTTCTTATCTACACACGAGATGAGGATGGCTCATTTTACTTGCCTAAAGATGAAATCCATCTTCAAGTCACAAAAGAAGTCTCAGTTACAATGGCCTTTTCATTACTGTGGTGGCAATAAAGCACAGCGGCAGCCCCTGGATGTCATATGAAAAGAATCTGGGAGGAATGTTAAAAGTGAATTCACCATCAAGGGGAAGCAGGGAAGAGGGCAACCCTGTGGTGGGGCACACTGCTGCCTCTCCACCACCCAGCCAGACTCCAGATGGAGATGGCCACCAGTCCCTCACGTGCCACCAGTTTCCTCCCAGCTCCTACTCCATTCAAGAGAAAAGACTTAAATCAAGTGTTCATCAGGAGCTATACCAAAAGACCTCAAGCTATCCAGAAGGACCATTCACACTCCCTTTGGACATCACTGGCAGTGACACGATGGTGCTGCAGAAGATCTTCCCAAGCTGGGCACTTCATCAGGTACCTCCTTCACCATCTCCAGCATCCACAGGCACCTACCTCTCCCTGCTGTCCACTCCAATCACAATGGGGCTGTGAGTGTTTTCAGTCCTCAGACAAATTAAATCTCCCTGACAGTCTCGATCTGCCTCTAGTTCTTCGTGACGCTTTCACTTCCAGTTGGCTCTGTCAGCGACAAACCTGCTTTGACACCTTCGCTGTTTCTCAGTCTCATTTTCCCCTGTGTGATCTGCTTCTCCCTGTCTCTCTGTCGTGCACTATGTGATTTTTGCACTGACAAACCCATTTTGATCTCTTCCTCCTGCTCTCCCCCCTCCCAACAACTCTCCATCTCTACAATTCTTTCAGATACTGCATGACTGCTTTATTAAATAAGAATAAAAAAGTAACCAGGGCCAGGGAGTTCTCTGCAAACCAACTGCTCTGTATTTAATTTGGGGAACACTGTCACAGTTAGTTTCATTAGACTCACCCCTTTGCCCCCATAACAGTTGTTTTTTTAGCCATTGTGGTTTTTTAGGTTTGGTCGTGGGTTTTTTTTGTTTTTTCAATTCAGCTTCAGCAAAATTCACTGTGTGTCTCACACCATGAGGAACAGGGCCCTGGGCTCTTGCTACCATTTTAATCCCTGCTTGCAATTTACAGAAGCTTTGGCTATAAGGGTGAAAGGTTCTGTGTTTCATTACGATGCCTCACAGGGACCTCTGCTAACCTGCACTGTGCAGCACTGTCTTGACACAGCACAGCAGCTGTGCTTAAAAAAAAAAGTTTGCTATCTCAGATATATTGCTAGCTCCAGCAACTATTCCCCTATGTTAGCTGCAAGGAATAGCAATAAGCCCATAATGAACTTTAAAGAGCAACCATGCTTACAGGTATTCTGGCCATGGGTACACCCATTGCACCCCATAACCAGCTCCCAGGTTTAAAGGTCTGATCTGCACCCCCCCCTTGATGCATTTCCAGACTCATCTAATATCCACAGGAAGAGAATCTTGCACCTGCTATGGTTTTTTTTTTCCCCTCTCCTGAAGCTCTCCGAGCACTTCAAAGGGAAGCAAGCTTTGCTAAGCCCATGCTGCAAAAGGGGAAAGCTCAATGCAGAAGGCAGACTAGTAGAAAACCACAGGCCCCAAGCAGCTAGGTGGCCAAGCAGACCTCACTGATTCCAACAATCAATGTGTCTTTGCTCTTAATGCCAACCTGAGGAAAAATCTTTTTTCCCCTTCTACGTATACCTCTATGCATACAGAAGTGCACAACCTTCTTCTGATAAAAAATACAATATACTCAGAGAACAAGTTCACATTTAACAAAACCCACCTTTTCATAATTTACTTACTGAAGTCAATGTATTCAGAGTAATTTAGTCACCTGCTAAACAACAGCAACCAGCATCACTGCAAATATAAATATATTTGTGGGATATCAGTGGTGCAGACACACGCTCCTGTGTGCCTCCTTGTAATACACTCCCTTGCAGCCGGCCGCTAACAAGGCACAAGCACAGTCTGTTTAAAATAAAAGCAGGTCAAGTAGATAAAAGCTCCAAAGTTGACCCTTCCTATCCCATTCATAGGGCTTCAAAAGAACACCACCTTAGAAATTGGGCTATTAACAACAGCTACAGGCTGTTAGCCCTTGAAAAGTGTTGACATTCCCTTGTCGTGTCATTGGATTTGCCAAGGAGCAGAGCCCAGACCCCTCTGCTGCTGCAGTTTATTAAACAGGTTCAACCACCACGCACAGAGCGGTGGGATGGCTGGAGATAGGGATGCAGAAGGGCAAACTTCAGGAGCAGCAGCTGTTCCCACAGCGTTGCCTGCGGCCACTTGCTATCTTAAGTCATCAGCAGGAACCAGACCCAAAAGCTCTAGATCTGGGGCACCAGGGAGAGGGGAGTCGCTAGCAAGTCCAAAGCAAGACCCCAAACAGCTCCAAGTTGGAGCACGGTGCCCTGCCAAACTGGCCACCTGCCTCTCGCAGCCTTAGGGGTACTCATTTAATGCCTCAAACAGCTAGATTGCTCCGCAATCTTGGTGGTCCACCTCTTTTCCAGCTTATACATGCAAGGAAGAGAAGTTCAAACCTCTCAAGTCCAAAGCTTGATTTTAAAATATGGTTGGTACTTGGGTGGACACTTCCAGAAGAGATTTAAGAGTCCTTTGTATGTGTCTCCTGGGCATTCCACGATGGACCCTGTGAGATTTTTCTCCCATAGATTTTCCTAGGTAGGTAACAGCGAGAACATAGAAAGCACATCTTTAAATTTTCCCCAAGCTCTCTCCTGGACAGACAATCCCATTAAGTGAAGCCCAGGGACCTGAAGCTGTGTAAAACCAACAAGGTGAATCTCCTTAGCACAGAAGCCTGACAGATGAGTGCAAAATGCTAGATTTAACTCCAACACAACGCGTTACCGGAGGGAGAAATGCAACCCTGTTTTACAACCTGTTGCAAACAACCAGGTGATCTCCCAGCTGCCAAGAGAGATTTCATTTAGACCTTCCTCTCTAAATGGAGGGACTTCATTTCTAGATAATACAGTAGAATGAGACAGATCTGAAGCAATGTGCTCAAGGTCACCTAAGGAATTAATTGCAGAGCAAGACGCAAACCTGAATCCAACCACAAAGCATACTTAGCCCCAAAGCCACTAGTTATAAGACATACCATTTATCAGCATCTATCAAATTAGGCAGAGTACCATAAACTCCTGCTTGTGGAGCATTTTTTTAAAATGGCAGGAGAGGAAATGCAGTTTCCAAGTTCCTAAGAGTGTCTCGTGGAGAAAAATACTGGTATAATAAAACAAACTATTTTAAAAAGTGCCTCATCTAGTATTTATCTACTACTCTACAGCCTTCCTAAATATAAGCGCAACATGTTGGTAATGGGTATCTTAGACACATAATTTAAAGTGTTACTGAAATTTCTTACACACAGAAGATCAGCTGCTGAGATCAAAGGCTGACGCATCCAGCGCCTCTGTGACAAAAGAGAGAGATTTCTAACAGTGAATTACAGTGTTAAACAAATTGAGCTCGTCTGCCCTAAGAACGCTTCCCCTCATACTTAAGAGTACAAAGTTTGTTCTATACAGACTACTTGCAGAAAAATAACAGGCTGTCTCTTCAGTGACCCAGCTAAGAAAACACCACTGTGCTGAAAGCTGAGGAGGAGGAGAAATCTATACACCCAAAAACTCAGCCACCAGACCAGAAATTAGGGAGACTCTATAAAGTTCTGGTAAACAGAAGTTAATCACATCCAGGTACCAGAGAAAACCATATAAGCTCTCGTTGCCTAGCCTCTATAAAAGTATCACCTGCCCAGAAGCAAATATCTGCCTTTACATTTAAAGGCAGATCACCACATCCCTCAAGGAACACACTAAAAACCTCAAGAAAATAAGAGCAGGAGACTACTACACCACTTGGGAATCAATGGAAATGCCCCATCTTCAGACACGCTGTAATTCAGCTACCAAGAGGCCGTAATAACATTCTCCAAGCAGCAATTTTAAAAGTCTTCCAGCAAGGGTCATGGTGAGCAGCCTCTCAGTCCTTCCACAAAGGGCACGAGCGCTGCAGCTGGGGCTAACCCTTGTTGGTGGGAGACTCCTGGCCTCCAGCTTTTCAAAAATAAATTAAAATAGCCTCTCCCAAGCACGCAGCATGGGGATGGTGGGGAGGGATAGGCAGGAGCATCCCCTGCAATACAGTTGTCTTCCCTGGCTCACTAATGACTTAAATTACCTGGAGTCAGATCCTTTGTTCCCTTCCACGCTGCAGATGGTATTCCTCCTGGCACTTTCTAGCCCAGTCTGTTTAAACAACAGAAGCAGTGTTTTCGTTGCAGGTTGCACATAGTTTGGGAATTGCTTTTTTCTCCCCTCCCAGCTCCAAGTGTTCCATTTGTTTGGTTTTTCTGAACCATAGGCATATTTGCATTAACAACACAAGGAATTCTTTGCTGGGTTTTCCCCATCAGCTTCCTGCCTTGAATACCAAATACCCAGGGCTGTAGATCCACACTTGCCACCTACGTGGATGCTTGAATCCCTCCAATCAATGGGAGCAGGGTAGGTTTGGTTTCATTTGTTTTCTTTACAGGATCACAAAGCAATTCAGAGGTGTTCTCTGCAGGCAGAGTACCTTCAAAACATGATAAACAACCAGCAAAACAGCGCTGTCTTGTCTTTTTAAGGAGGATCCACGCAAACAGCAGATAGCAGGGGGAATCCTGCACCCTTCCACTGCAGTAGGCAAACAGCAGCAGGTGACAAAAGGAGACACTCACCCAAGGGAAAACGAGGGTAAAAAGCTTTCTGCATCCCCGAAATGCTCACAGGGGTTTTTTTCCCACCTTCACCCGCTATGGGTGGAGGCTGGAGCTAGCTAACAGCTTTACTCACAGGGTTCTGGGAGGATAGTCAGGGAGAAAAGGCTCCCAAACAGGCTCCTGAGCCAAAGGGTAGAGAAGAAAAAAAAATAATAATCCCGCTCTTCTAGAACCAGACCTACACATTCCCAAACTTAAGCCAAGGCAAGATTACAGATAGCCCTGCACTACGGAACTGAGACTACGCTCAAGTCCTCCATCCCCACCACTGCTATTCACTTCATTTGCTATTGGAAACTGCTCTGGTTTTTCCTCCACCTCTTCTGTTAGTCTCTCTCACCCACGATGCCCGTCTCCATGCCTCTGTCAATTCACGTCCCCCAACCCATTCATCCCCCTCCTATAGCTATATCTTTCTCTTCGGGTTAGCGTTGCTAATGTCAGAATCATTCCATCTGACAAAGTCTCCGCTCGTCCGCGTCTCCCTTGTCTCCTTGAATCTCTGTCAAGGCCTTTTCCACATGTCTAAGCATTTTAATGACATATGGTGCTGGGACTTTGGGGGAGGGCGCATCACTCAAAGAGGAGGAAGACAAAAAAGCAATACAGTTAACAAGCAGGGAAAATGCTAGGGAAGGTCTTGGAAGACAGCTGGACTGTGGAGGAGGCATCTGGAAAGGATGCTCTTGGAGAAAGTTGGTCCACCATACCATTCAGTTGTTCTTTCAGCTCTCCCGCAGTAGCTAGCTGTTTGCCCAGAGGAAACTGCACCTTTTGAGGGTTTCTCTAACAGGGAAGGCTGATCCTGCTCTGCATCTCTATTCCAGCCCCCTACTCTGTGGTCACCAGACCCTGTACGGCCACCAGCTGTTATATGCCACGTGCAGATGTGCAAGCACACAGTGGAACAGAGGCACAGCCCATCTCTTCTTTGCCCTGGAAGGTATGCAGCTCTCCAGTGGGTCAAACCCAGACACACAGAGAATGGGTTAGAGTCAGGCAGGCTACACGCTCATGCATTCAACTCGACAGCAGCCCCCTGCTGTAGGAAGCCACCAAAGGCTGCATCATGGCCATACATACTGCCCCAAATGCCACGGTCTGAACTTCACACCCAAATGAAAATGCTCCCAACATCACCCCCGACCCAGCAAGCTTCTCCCCTGTGGTGCAGACTTAAGACTGCTTTTCTCAAAGCACAGTCTTAGCTGTCTGGAAGCTTTGGGATCTGCTAAGAAGCCCCAGAAGTCCCTTTAAGACATGGTATTCAGCAGAATCCTAGTGGATTTCTCCCTACATAATTGCATTTTGCCTACTTATAATCCTTCTGGGTTTAAATTCTTCTCCACCTGCCGTAAACTGGCAAGAGATGTGTGTCAGGATGCTAGGATGACAGCTGCTGTGCTCTGTACAAGAAAATGCAGTGCTCTTGTCTTAAAGGTGGTTCAGTATGAAAGACACTAAGACACAAGAAGACAAAATAAAAAGAAAGTGGACCTACATCCAAACTAACAGGCACCCAGACTGCCTGCTCCAAGACAGAAATGACAGTAACACCAGCTTTTTAAAATCCTCTCCTCTTTAGGAGCTCTAATCCTATTGCAAGCCAGCTGAACTTCAGCTCTTAAGTGTTTTGGCAAATCCCATCTTTGGCAGATTAATGAGAAAGCCAGGAGAAGCACAAATCCTTCATGGCATCCCATTTTGGGTAGAAGTACCAAGAACTTGCATGTCTAGCTGCACAGCCCTCAATACTACTGCTGACCAACAGGCTGCATGGGAAACAAAATGTAGATGGGATGCATCTTACATATTTGGATGGATTACGCTTTTTCGGTGATGCTGCAGCATCTGTTGCTTATTCTCTATCCCTCACATCCTCTTGGGGTTTGGGGAAGCCTCACAAAACTCTCCATCTACAACAGCTATGAACACTGTCCACAGAGTCCCAACCTTGCTTTCATATTTATAAAACACACAAATTGAAGGAAACAAAGGCAAATGGGTGCAGGTGCACAAGTCAGTGTCCAGAAGTGTAACGGTACACACCAAGACTTGACTGGTGAAAGAAATAGGTGGGCATCTTTTGCAAATTGAGTTTTTAATCTGCAAAGCCTTGAACGAAACCAGCACTATTAAGAACCACAAGAAAGCACCCCAGTTCCTAAATTAAAAACAAGACCCCAAAATTACAAGCAAGATGCTCATGATGCCTGGGTTCTTCATTCTCTGCAGCACAGTTATACTGAAAGCAAACAAGGAATGCTAGACAAAACCCCCATCTGCCAGATGACAAGAGGGAAGGACGAGGGTATGCTCCAGGAATTTATCAAGGAAATCTGTTGAGCTAGGCAACTTATTTTTTTAAGACAGATGCTGAAGATAAAGCTGCTTCCCACTTGAACCTGTATGCTGATCAATGAAATATAAAACAGAAATAACCCCTCCCTTTAATGCCCAGTATTGCCTAGCATCTCATTTACCAGATTTGCCAAGGCCAGGAAGCTGAAGGATCACGGCCAATGCTTTCTGTCCTCCACACCTCTAGCAGTCAGACTGAAAACAGATGCAGCCTGCTATGTTATCAAGGAAGACCCAATACTTTCCAAATACTCTTCTAATACAGCTATCTGCCTGCCTTCCTTTGGAGGGGGCAGGGGGGCGACAAGGGGGAATATTTTCAGAGTGTTCATTGTTGAACAAAGTTTGTTTGAACTGGACTTAAATCAGCAGCAACAAGAGCAGCACTAAGCCAACCTCAAGCACTCGTGAAAACACCCTGCTTTAAATAGTGACTTTTTAAGCTTTAACATCATGTAAAGCTCAAGAAGATTTTATGGGCCACTGAAAGCATCTAAAACCTTGGCATCCCATCTGCAATCCAAACAGCTTTACACTAGCAGGGCTAAAGTAGCTTTTAAGTGTGAGTGCAATGTCCCAGAAGCAGGGCTAGAGTTGGCAGCAACAGGGAGCCCTGCAACAGCCCCAACCCATACAGCCTTCCAGCAAACCAAGCTGGAAATCATTCCCACGCCACCCTAAACTGGTACTTGGGCTGGGACAAAAGCCTGCAGGTTTCCAGCCATAAGGCAACTTCTAAGCTGGGTGCAGAGATGCTCCTTCAGCAAATAATTTCTCAGCAGTCCACCTGGATACTATTCATACCTGTCACCAGCACTGTCAGGGTCAAGATGCTGAACTATGCTGGTCCAAGCAGGCACTCTGCATGCTCAAAATTTATTAAAGTCAAATACTCCTAAGAATTTTACACATGAAAAAGCAGATGAACGTGCAACATGAGTGGCTCAATGCAGTACAGGCAGAGGTTTTTTTAATGAAGGTATATTTACTCAGCAGAGCTGAAGGGCTGCTTCTTCACAGCAGGTCAGGGGCTGCTATGCAAATAATAATAAATACTCTGCACTTTTCAAGCATGCTTTACACCCAAGTGCTCTGCAAGCATGAACTGCACTAAGCCTCACAGTATCTGGAAGGAACAAGGGGAAAAAAAAAAAACCAAGAACAGACACTTTGCCCAAGATAGAAATACAGAAGCCTTCTGGGTGGAAAGCACAGACATTTGATAGTACCAACAGCTTTCCTGACCCCCCCGTGAAAGCACTCTTCCATTGCTAACCTCACATTCGTGTGGTTGGCAGCTTTCTAGAAACAGCAGTTCAATATCGATTCAGAAAACAGAGTCATCTGTGGTTCATTACTCCCAACAGATTTCATAAGGGATCCTGCCTGATGCCTCAGCTGCTTCTAAGCCAGCTAAGCCTAGCAGATCTGGTGCTGGTATAAAACAGTAAAGCTTCTTATGAAGCATCTCATAAAGGACAAAAGCCACCACAGGGACAAGTTCACCAAACCTAGAGAGATTCATGCATTATTAACTGGCTTTCTAGGAGGTCTCCCTGGGCTGGAAAGCAAGGTGCCGAGGAGCAAAGCATGCAAAGGGGATGAGGACAGCTGGAGCTGCTGGTCAGTTCAACAGCTCTAAAAACCAGAAGCTGCTGAGGACAAGCGCACGCACTGCATGGAGAGGAACAGCTTCTACTCTGCAAGACATCAAAGGGGAAAAAGAAATAACTGAGGATGGCTATCACCAGAGCAGTATTAAAAAAAGAAACGAAAAGGTAGCACTAAGGTCTCAGTCCCACCTGGGGAGCCCTGAAGCTGTTTGTACAACTGTAACATGCCATGAAAGATTTAAGGAAGACTGAAGGAGTGGTTTTCCTTCCTTGCCCCAAAGAGCCTGCAGTTTGCATCCCAGCAGGTAGCATCCTCTGACAGCTGGGAGGGTTGGGACCCATCCCAATGAAGGCAAGGGAGATCCACAGCTGGTGCTGTGCAGAGGTGGGATCACACCATAGGGAACCAGCGCTGTGGGTAAACAGGAGACCTTGACCTGCAAGACAACAAAATGCAGCCAAGCAAGACGACCCTTTCCTTCAGCTAAAGCAAGTACATGGTGCTAAGTCTCATCTCCAGAGGGAGAGGTTGGGTTTGACAGACACAAAATCCTACAGCTGACTAGGAAAGTGGCAGCCTGCAGATATAACCTGTGGGGAACTGAGATTCAGATCTCCAACAGCGGCGAAGCCCTGAGCTGCCTGCTGAAGCCAACATCACTGTACTTGCAAGATACCAACTTATTTTGAAATCAATACCAAGATTTATTGATCCAGGAAGGAACTACCGACTGACAAGAGCAACTAGTCGATAGCAAGCCCAATGGGTAATAAGTTTTAATGGAGATTGGAAAAAAAAAATATTCCAATCTGAATTTTGTTCTGGGGCAAAACTCTGCACATGCTGATTATCACAGCGCAGGAGCAAGCCAGGGACTCCTCACCATCATGTTGATATTCACACTGACCATCTCAGATGCCAAGGTCTGGGACAGCACATCACCGCTGAATGAAAAGATAAACCCTATTAGCTGTTAACAGTGAGCTGCCTGGTAGAGGACAAGTTGCTAACACAGACTACCTTGAATATCATAGCAAGAAATTCAACCTGCACAGTCAAGGCCAAATTCAGGCATGTAACTCAGGGATGGCAGGAGTTCAAGCACTTAAGGTGTCTTTTGAAACCACAGTAAAATCATGCCACCCCATCCCTCTTGGAAATGGACTCCACTGAATATCCACTGCTACGCTGAAAGGCAGCAAGACAAAGAAAAAAATAAGCAAGCAAACCAGATCTGACCAACTGAGGCTGGGAAAACTGGTTGCAGCAATTCCCCTTCATTTGTCCGCAAAATCTCAACTGCTGCATCAAAATACAAAAAGGGCTGTCAGTTACCAGAAGGGCATCCTCCATATAGCGATAGGGGCTGAGGAGAGAGTTGATACCACATTTCTCAAGTTGAAAAGCCAGTGCCTTAACTCCAATATTTCAGAAGCAGCAAAATCCCACCTTTAACTACAGTTGCTACTTGAGGGAGGCAGCAAGGATTTCTAAGGTGCTGCAGACCCACACAAAAGACCGAAGCCTGCTGGGACCAAACTGCAAAAGTACCATCCTGTAGCTCCAGGGCATGAAGAACCTCCGCACACTTCACAGTACAATAGGTCTGACTTATGTTTACAGGTTTCCAGGAAGCCAGCACCTAAACCCTCCCTTTATTCCCTTGTC
>JAVJGJ010000036.1:5152244-5176517 GCA_035590215.1 Microhierax caerulescens | reverse complement strand
AGGTGGAAAGAGAGATTTGGAGAGCAGGGGTTTTCCTTGTAGCAATGACTGGTGTCTAGGCTAAAGGCTGCCAGCACCCGGGGAAGCAACTGGCACAATATGACAGCCCTGCAGGAGGATAACTGGGCAGATAGTGCTGTGCAAACTAAAGTGTTTACTGGCTTTAATATTTAATTGTGCAAAATGAAGAGAAAGAAGCTGGGGAATCAGAACTGCAGACAGAGATGCACATACATGTCAGGTGCTCTGATGCCTCCGTGCCAAGCTGAGCACCTAAATGAGCCAAAGGATCAACCTCAAGAGCACCCATTTAGATGCACCCATCATGCTGGCTGCTGCCAGGTTCCCTTCTGTTCTCCTCCCTGGCAGAGCAAGAAGTGCCTCTCCCCTCTGGTTTGGGAGAGCACAGCATGGAGGAGGCACCGCAGGCACAGGGAGAGGGACCATGTGCAGCAGTCATGAAAGCAGGTACGTGAAATCCAGCAGGCATAAGGTCAGCTCCATGGGACCTGAGCTGCCTCAACCAAGCCACAGGCTCCATCTAACCTCATGTATAAGAAAACTTTCGGCATCCACATGCCAGCATAGAAACGCTCGTAAGTGTGAGCCACCTGAGAAGGGCTCCTTTCCCATCTGCATCATCCAAAAAAAGAGTCTGGCTTGTACAGGAGATAGAGCACTGCTCATTTGCAGGATTGTTTTTCCTCACCCACAAAGAGATGCCTTGCATTGACACTCTTTATTCAAAGGCTTGGAAGGAAGGATACCTGCAAGGAGGTCCCCTCCACCCTAAAAATCCCAGCAGCTGAGCCTGCTTAAAGTTGCTTAAATCTCAGTCTGACTGACTCTGCTTAAAGCTGTTCACCTGTTCCCACTAAATGGCTTTCCACCACTATTTGTCTTTGGAGGCAACCTGGGAGAGCACAATCACTGTCAGACACACTCAAACCTTTCTATTCCTTTTCCAAAAGGATACCAAATCAGCTCCAAATGAGTCACTGAAAAGCTCTACATCCCACCAAGGGAAAAGCCTGAACCATTGTGTGACTAAAGCTGCTGTTTGTATTGTATCTCTGCATATGGCCAAACTCGGCATGGAAATTAAAAGGAAGGCTGGCTCCATAAATATTGCAGTGTGAACAACACAGAGGTCTTTGCTGGATTATCACTGCTAAAAGGAACTGCAAAGCATCCAACTACACAAATGAAAGATGTTAATAGAGCGGTCCCAGCGGAGAGGAAGGCTGTATATTACGTGGAGCTGCTTTAACATCCTGCAAAATGTGCAGATTTAAATAACATTCCCCTTTCACACAGAATAAATCTCGGCGCTTTCCACAAAGAAACACAGCACATGCCTATGCCAGCCTACTCCAGTGGGCAGATGGCTTACAGGAGACATGGGTGACGGATTGAAGACCTGACATTTGTGTCCCTCGTTGATGCAATGGTACCAAACAGCTCCACCAGACAAGGCTGGGCTGTAGCATGCCTTCATATGTAATCTTCCCACCCACAGTACTCTTTAGATACAAAGCAAAAAAAAAAAAAAAAAATGGTTAAGACAGATTTTTCTCTCCAACCTTTTAATTAAGCCATTAGTCTCTTCCCCCTTAACCCAGGAATGAGAGGCCTGTCTTCACAGGAGCAAATGATTTCCCCAGAGTAATGAAGATGCATTATCATACAGGAAAAAATCATTAGTTGCTATGTCCAGGACAATGCGATTGCTCAATTACTACACTAAAGCACACAGCACCCTTCCCAGTGCCCCAGGAGCAAACTTGGAAGAGATGCATCTAGAGAAGCATCGCTTCTTCAGGAGAAGACCTGGACCCATGCAAAGGTCCTACTTGAATTATTTTCCAAGCAAGCCTTTGCTCACTTCACTTTTAAGACACCACAGCAACAGGCAGAGGATCTCAGGAGGATTTTCTCCAAGTGCTTTACAGTAGCAAAAAAGAGCCGGGGGAGTTTCCCATCACATTGAGGTGGTCTCAAATACCCTAGTAAGGATTCATCGGGAAACCAAATGCTCAAGTGCCTCTAGGACCAGGAGGCACTTAACACAGAGAGAATGAACAATGAAACACGATCAACAGCAGGGAGCAGACTGGGTGACCCAGCGTGTCACCATCAAGGAGACCTCTCCTGATGAGAAAAGACCACGCCACTCTCTGATTCAACGCCGGGGTGACCCAGCTGGCTCTGCTGCAACGCATGCAGCAGGGACTGTCAGCTTGGCTTTGGGTCCTACTCTTCCCTCCCCAAAGCTCTATGCTAGCTGCAAAATACTGTTCACCCACAACTTACCCGATCAGGATGATCCAACTCACAGTTTCCCCTCTTCATCGCCCCCAGGATGATTAAGGATGAGATTTAGTCATCTAACTAGGGTCCCATTATTCCTTCAAATGTATAATTCCAGTACACCTCTCACCTACTGAGATACCCATTAGAAAAATGACTCATTAGCTCTTCCCCTTGCATGTTCAGCATAATACTTTCAACATATAGATGTGGGTCAACCAATGCTATTCATGAACTCCCATCAAACCCATTCAATTGTTCAGACTGAAAGGGGGGAGTGGGTGTCAAAATGAAAGTGGTTTATTTAGACATTTTCCCCTCTACATGAAACATTTAGACTTTTTTTCCCCCCAAGACATCTCTGAAGTTAATCTACTTTAAAAAAGGTTTTTTAAGTCTGAACAAAGAACATATCATATCAGATGAAATGTTTTATTTGACCTGAAACAAATATTTTCAGTCTTGTTTTCAGTTAACCCAATATAGCATTCCTTCTTCAGTTTTTCAGTTCAGACAGACAAGGGGAAAAAAAATAAAAATCCAGAGCTCCATACAGAGCCCATTCGGTAACAGTTGTCAAAACGACCATAGCTTATGTTAATATTAAAATACTGCTTTAGCAATTTATGAACATTATCTGGAAAGCTAAGGCACAAATTAGCTGAGATGAAGTTATTTACCCAAGATAATACATTTTGACATTAGTATCTTTCTATTGCTCAACTAATCATAAATAGATATAGGTTTACACTGAAAACAAAGAGGAAAGGTTGATGGTTTACACAGGTTTGAGATGATTCCCAAAAGTGTTTCCACCCCTTGGTGGGCACAGCACAAATCTGTACTAAAGGTGCTGCCTAGGTAATTTTAACATGGCATTTTTCAAACCAAGGCTAGCAACAAGCAGGTGCCCAAGGCAGAAACACCACTCCTAAAAATAACAACTGCTTTAGGAAAAGCAGGCATGGTATTACCTCCTGACCAGGGTGTGAGGACGATAAGTACTCGCAGTCTCATAAGGTACCATTGTAATCCCTCTCCACCCAGCACACAAACAGCCAAGAGCAATATTCAGAGACGTCAGTGGCACACGGAGCTCTGGAAATAGTTTATATTGGTGCACGACGGCTCAGATGTCTGGGCTTCAGCCTACGCCTGAACCCCCAGTATTCAGCTGTCCCAAAGCAACGCTCCTTTCAGTGCAAATCCCTCCAAAAGACATCCCACAGGCTTTTAATACCCACAGCCTACTGAAATCATGCAAAAATTGGATACCTGGACTTGATTACTGCATGCCTCAATTCTTTACATGAAGAATGTGATACTTGACTCCTTTGGAGAAGGTATAAGGCTGGTGACTTCCAAGACTACAACAATACAACCTGGTGTGGCTGCCAGGGGTTTATATACACACACAATAGGTGTTGAGCTTCAGGGCAACCAGCAGTTTGCTGCCACGCAAGGTACCTTCCCCATCACAGCAGGGAGCGGGTATCACGGCTGTTTCAGGCGCTGGTGCTGCATACAGCAGTTGCTTTAGTTAAATGCAAACTAGTAATCTCTGCCTTCACATATGACAATTGCCATGCGATTTCTGTCTCATTAAGCTCTGAGATGTAAAACAAATGGGATTTATGTGGCTGCTGTTTGGCATTCACTTGCACGGTGTCAAGTTTTGCCTTTAACGGCTCTTCAGCCTTGTCACTGTCTCAAGATTGTTTCCATTTGGTTTCTGAGCCAACACCGTACCTGATGGTTTCCCACCTCAAGCTGAAATACAACATGAGGAAGAGGCAGACGTGGGGTAGCTCTAGCAAGCAAACCCTCCTATTTACTGCCCTCCACCCTGGCTGTGATACCAGCTAGCGTGGATCTCTGCTGCAGGCTTCTGTGCCTCAATTCCCCTCATCTGCCACTGTCAGCTTATTCAATTCCCAGCCCTCAGTCCATCAATCCAGCATATTTATATACAGCAAGTTGCACTGTGCATGGAATAACAAATTCTGCATAGCATTTATTTGTAAGGCTGGGATGAGAAAAGCTACAGGCAGCATTTGGGAGGTATTTTGGAGAACATGGACCATCAGTGAAATGCTATCCCACACACAAAACAGAAAAAACCTAAAGGCTGGCTACAGAGCATTTGATTCTAGCAATCATTCACTGAGGTACAAAGAACACTCCCAGTACAGCATCGTAAACTCATTATTTGGGGCAAATTTAACAAGTGCCACTGGTATACAGGCTGACTGATGCTCAAGACATGAAGATTCATGACCATGGGTCTCCAGAGCCATGACTCTGATCCTCCCCTTCTGATTACAAAGACCAACCACTCACTGATGCTTCACAGACTGGCAGCACTAACAAGGCTATTCCTAGACCCAGAGCATCTACAGCAACACAACTAACCACTGAGTGTCAAGGAGCTAAGTCAAGGGGATTCACTTACACCACAAAATTGGAGATTATGACCTATAGAAGAGTCAGAGAGCACCAGCCACCATTTCCAAAGGCAATCCAGCAGCCTAGTATTAATGCTAGATTTTGCCAAGAGCAACTCTGTGTTGGGTACCCAACTTTGGTGATGTTAAAGGCATGACATTTACTCAAAGTATCAGGCAAATTCCTGGCATTAAAGATGGCTTGAAACACTGTGACTTGGGCACGCAGAGACAGAAGCATCACCAAGCTCTGGCAGCTGTTGGGTCCTCCAGCCTAGCACGACTGCCCACGGATGCTCAAAGAGCCAGAAGCAGGACAACGATTCCACTCCAGCTCCCCATGGCCCACCCCACCACCCCTGCCACAACGCCACCTTCTCACCCCCATGAAACATTGTCACCTTGGACACAAAAGATCTTGTAAGCAGCACAGAGAGCATGCGAGAAATTGTAATGCCAGCGGCACAAAGCAGCACGGAAGGAGATGTATTGTGGAGAACCTGCAAAACTGGGGAGAAACACAACAAAAAATGAGGTTTCTATGGGAAGCACAAAGCCGGACATTGTTCAGCAAAGCCCCACTCCGCAAGGCGAGGCAGAGAACCTTGTACAAAAGCAAGAGCTCCCACTGATGCCATTGTCGAGCTCATAGAGCAGAGATTTCTCTGGAAGAAAAGCAGACCCCACGACAATTATTTATCACCACACAAACATCTTCCTTCTTGCCTTTTGTTGATGCAACACAGACCACATGTGTCTCCAGCCAGGATGAGAAAAGCTACCAGCTGGATCAAGGAAGGCTGAGATTAATCTGGTTTCACATAGATAAAAAAAACTCGAGCAATCAGTTTTAAAATTAATATTAAAGTTGTAAGTCACCTTTGACTATATTAAAATATAAACTGGAGCATACAATAAGCCTCAAATAAGCCCCACTGGCAGTCAGAACAGCTCCCTTATCAACCTCTAACATCCCCTGTAAAATAATAACTGGAAGCCAGACTGCTCTGAGAGAAACTCGTTCTCCTGGGGCAGTGCGATGTGACCCAATTCCTGCTGCCATTTCAGAAGCCCTCGCTTGGCCGTTTTTCAGCATGCCAGCAATGAACTCAGCTGCAGCAGAAGTCATCTGGGGAGGGAGAGCTGGCATGGAAAGGCTGAGCCTTAAGCTATACGCCGGGTGTATCTGCTGCAGATATGGGGCAGGGAGCAAGAATGTGAAGGGGCACAGTGCTGTAATTCAATGAAGCACCTGGGCTTCGGTGTCTTTTTCCTCCCCAGTAATGGCATGGAGTTTTGGGAACTGGTTTTCTCCCAGCCCTTGGCTTCTGCTTCTCCATCCAACACTTTCTCAACATTTCCAAACTTTCTTCTCTATTGCTGACTTTGAAAGAGGCCGAAAGGTTCCTGTCAGGGCAAAGCAGCATGGGTGGACCACAGCAGCACCAAAGGAAGCTGGCCTCAGCAGCACCGCATGCTGTGGCAGAGCAGGATTGATGGGCATCACAGCCAAAGCCCATATGCAACATCCCAAGGTCAGCTGCTGAAGGACAGCAGAAATAACAACCCCATGAAGAAAGGAAGGGTCATGGTCTGATGAGGAACACGGGTAGCTGCCGCCAGCAGGTAGCCACACTCACCCCGAGCACTACTGCAAAGTCAAGGAGAGAACGAGGGCACGCTTGGATTATTTTGCCCACGGACCACTGCATTCAGCATCACAGGGCTGATGCTGGCTATAACCAGCTCTAACAGCAGCGTCTCTACTTCACCACATGGCAAGTCCATACCCAGACCCAGTTAGCACCAGTATAACCTTAAAGAGGCTTCTCTGGTTGGTTAAGATGGACTGAAACCATCCTTAGATTTCCACAGATAGTTGCCTCCATAAGGGTTCAGAAAGACTGAGCCAAGAGCTGCTGAGGCAGAGACCACCAGCTTCACCCGCTTATGCACAGGGGGCAAGTGGGTCTTGGGGAAAAGTGATGGTCCTCGCACTGCCAGAGAGCTCTGTCACCAACGGAGCTGCACAGGCTGCTTTCTAGCAGACTGCTGCCTGCTTGAGAGGGCTCCAAATAAATAAAGCCACTGTCTCATTAGCATGCAAATCTATTCGAGCCCCTATTTCAATTTGAATTCTATGCATATGATCAGAGTGCAAAATGCAAATTATACAAATGCACCCATATGAAGAAACAAGCAGGAACTTTGCACAAAGGGATTAGGGCCAGGCTACTTCCCCCCCCAAAGTCTACAGTGCTGGTGGGGGCTTTTGTCAGCGAGCATCCTTTAATGGTCACCAGTCATACAGCACAGAGCTTTGCCCACAAACCAGTTTAAAAAGCACCATGACTCTGGCTTCAGCTGCTGGAGCAATGACTCGAGACAGGTTGCAGGGGACAGGAGGAGGATGGACAGGCTAGGGCCAAGAGGCAAGGGCTGCTATAGCCTCAACACTCGTGGCCAAGGGTCTCCCCCCAAGGGACCAGCACCCAATTCAGATTAGCCTGAGGGTACCAGAGATGTCCCCAACGCTCCTCCAGCAACCCCCAAAAGGCAGCACTGCTAGCATCTCTCCAGCACCAGTCACTTCACCTACCAGGCCAGGTCTATGGACCAGGATAGCCAGCTCAGGGCAGCAAGGTGGGTCTAAAGCAGCAGAGACCATCAGGGAGAAGGTCACCACCCCTGTTCAGACCCACCATCTTAGTGACAAAGGAGGTGATGCTTCACCAGTCCTATAATGCTTAACCCCTCCTTCCCATGGAGCTTTGGCTGGGAAAGGTCTGCAAGGTCTGGGAGGAGAAACAGAAGCCCAGCTTGGAAGGTCCTCTGCAGACCAAGGTCAGATGAAAAGAATCCCAGTTCACCTGATTTAAGCAAAGTAAGGCTCTGAGCTCCGCTCTAACAGAAGCCCCAGCTCCTTTCTCCAGGCTGCCTTGTCCACCAGCCCCACGGCGTGGGAGACCCTGCTCCCTCGTCAGACACAAAGCTCGGGCAGAGCAGATGGGAGGCTGCATGCATTCACTTCTCCCTCCTACGTGCACAAAATACTCAACCCACCATTTATCGTATTACATTTTCATTTTAAAGTAAATACCTGTTTTCAATTAGTACTTACCGTGAGGGGCATGCATCACTGAGAACACTTATTTCTCTTCCTTTCATTATTAGATTAGAAGTCGCTCAAGTTTAACTACACTTAGCAGCAGCAGAGACGTAACTGTTCTGCAGACGCTAATCCACTTCCCACCTCCACCCCCAAAAAGGCTCCAATCCAGCTAATAAAAGCCTCAGTACAGAGTCTGCACATCAAGGTGCTGGCACGCAAACCTGCTGCAGCCCTGACCGACCCCTCAGAGCCTACCCATCCACACCCTGCACATCCTACCTCCAGGCTGTTAACAAATTTCACTGCTTTACGTTCGTGTCACAAAACCTGACCCCCTCGCAATTTCACCTGTGTAGCAAGGAGGCTTGCATGGACTTCCCCATGGGTATATAAAGTGAATAAAACCCAGCACAGAGACTTGCCTAAAACCTTACAAACAAAACCAAAAGCTTGGGGGATCAACCATGTCTGATGCTCTACCTACTCATTCATTCACATCAGATGACAGGTAAGCATATCACTTGGCTAGCCACTATTTTTCTTAAAGCCTCCCAAATGTGTCCCAGCCTCCTCATCTTCAACCTATTCAGGAGAGACCTTCCTCCCACAGTGACCATGAGATCATCCCCCAAGCACATCCACCCGCTGCCTGTGCAGCCCTCCGCCAGAGCACTCGTAAGCATAATAGTACTATTATACTTCGCTCATTATGCCTCATTTTTATTACATGGCCTCATTAAGTTAAGAAGCCTCTGTAATTTAACTGCATCTCTTGGTCTCCGCATGGGGGCTCCAGCTGCGTTTGTCGTCAATCACTTTATTAAAAACACAGGACAAAAATTACTACTATACCATTACTGCCCATCAATCTCTTCAATTGCCTCTTAGGTCCTTTCTTTACCTACTCAATGCGCCAGGGCCAGATGAATATCACTGGCACCTTTATAATCTTTCTGTATTTTCCAGTAATTACGAGCTGATTTTAAGGGTGCTTTCAGGGAACAGCAAGTAAGGCACACACTGGCACACAATGTCCTCATGGTGTACAGGAGAGCAGGTAATAAAAGCATGCAACCAGACCAAAAGAAGTAAACTGTGTTAGAAAAAATGTAATCATATTGAACCTATCACAAGATGCTTTAGATGCACAAGATGCATAGGCCAGGTTAACAGTGGTTTAGATTTAAATATACTGTGACAAACTGGCATACTGCAGGAGCCATCATGGTGAGTTCAATGGCCAGGCCAAAGGCAAGGAGAGATCTGCATCCCATTTCTAAACCCCAGAGAGGGATGACCAGCAATCAATACTCGAACAGTTTCTACAACAGCTTCCCAGCATCCCCTTCATCCACCAGGGAACAGTGGTACTCGCCATCCTTTGTGCAGGAAAAAAAAAAACACCTTCCTGAACTCGATGTTAAAATTGCAAATATCAAAACACAGTACATTGACAAGTCCACTTCAAAGTTTCCAATCCATAATTCTTGGAGGTTTCCTGCTCCACAAGTTTCAGAGGTTCAACATTTCTTCCTGATTTTGAACAAGATGATTCCACTGGGACAACAACTCTGATCTGCTCAAGTCAGCAGCAACTTGCACAGGTTAAGAGCACTACACAGATTTCTGTGTATACTTGGGAGAAAGCCAAACCACAGAGAAAAACCTACCTGCTGCAGAAAAAAAATCA
Organism: Microhierax caerulescens; assembly: GCA_035590215.1. Taxonomy (NCBI): domain Eukaryota; kingdom Metazoa; phylum Chordata; class Aves; order Falconiformes; family Falconidae; genus Microhierax; species Microhierax caerulescens. The sequence goes on along the minus strand of JAVJGJ010000036.1, from coordinate 5,166,961 downwards.
GTATGCTGGATGAAAAGTTTGCCCCAACCACCACTGTAAAGACACCATCAAAGGACATCAGCCATTTGGCAACTGCATGTGGTCATTTTCTCTTTCTTGAGAGGTTTCATTCTTCCCCCCTCTCTCCTTCCCCCCAGCCCTACTCACTCCCAGGAAAAAACTGCTTTGCCTAGTCATCTCTTCTCCCTTCTGGTTTGCTTCCACCACAGAAAGGGAAAGAAAAGGCAAATTCAGGAGCTAGTACACAAGAAGTTGCACAGAGATGCTGAACAAGTGTACAGGATACCACCTTGAAGCAGTCTGGACCTCCCAGAGAAAAAAGGGAGGAAGGTGAGAGGTGTCAGCTCTTTGAAAGAAAATGCAACCTTAGGAGGAGGCTAGCATCCAAAGCATGGCAATCTGAATGCCCTGGCAGTTGCCTTTTTAGCCAGCACATCTGATTGAAGAGAGCTTTGAAGATTTCAAAAGGCGCCGTGTTTCTTAGTTTATCACAAGTGTCTATCTTAAACCAATATTATCATTTTAACCATGACCGGAGCAAGAAGGAATCTTCAGAAACTGTTCCTGCCGCAGGAGATAGACACTTGCACAAGAGGCAAAGAAAACACAAAATCCCTCAGACTTACAACCCCACGCAGGACCCCGACTCACATCCAGCCCAACGGCGCTGCTGCTGCTATCACTGCAGATCTGTCAGGAGGCAATGTTTACACTGTTTGGGGCTTGACAGCAAAAGGCACTTCTGCTCACCATGAAGTTCCCTCCTCTGCCCTTTCTGAAGCATACATCTCCACATCATTGACACTGAGCCCCTACGCTGCAACCCAAAGGGAATGAACATTTTCCAAGGGGTGGCAGGAAACAGACAGCCACTGTCTTTTAAAAAGCTTCCCATATTCACCGTCAGGAGCAAACGCACCCCAGCCAGCAGGAATCAATGCCCACCCCAACTGCCAAACCAAAGTCTGCATGCTAACCAAGCACAAATGCTCGGTAAACCTTCCACCTCACCAAAGCAAGAGCTGATCACAATATCCAGGATGTGCTGCTGGCTCAAGATAACTTTAGGCATGCAGAGACTGAGCTGGACTGCAGAGGTTATCTAAGCTGCGCTTCAGAACCTGCTTTAGGCACACACTGGAGGGCTGAAGACATTTCTCTGTCTTTCATGGGGAAGCTCAAGAGCAAGGGAAAGGCAGCAGTATGGTCTCCCAAGTACAGAAAGATGCCTCTCTTGAGGTTACGTGGCAATCTCCATTATTACAAGTGCAAATAAAGGAAGTTGCAAGAAATCTACCATCTACCAGCAAGTCAATCTTCAGCTTAGACAGAAGGAGTTAATTTACTACCAGTCAGAGGTTTGATATCTTAAACCTTTTCAGATCTGGACAAGATGAAGAATAAGTGTAGACAGTGTCAGACTGATCAGGAGGACAAAATGCTGCAAACAGCTGTGCCTAATTTTAGCATCTGCTGGTTCTGTTTCTTCAGCACTTGCGGGTGGGGGGGGGGGGGACGGGACAGACACGTCACTCCCAGCTTATTAAAGACACAGCCAGAAGGAAAAAAAGAGAGGAGTGTTAAATCACATTCTGGGGATTAGCTCATGGGAGAGAGTAAGAAGCAAACCAGCAAGGCACCGCTGACCAGCAATGATACTATTCCCTGCTGCAGGATACCCCTTTGCCCTGCAAGGATGTGCAAGAGGTTCATCACCTCCATGCATGGGGCTGCCAAACTTCCATACATTAATCACTAGCCGGAGGGTAAGAAGCAGTGAGGGTCAGACATTGCCTCCCGCATTCCCCTCTTACACCCTTTCCCCTCTTGCTTGTTGAGCAAGCCCGCAGCATTTGCATCACTGCTACGTGCTCCCTGGCAGGGCCAACTCGAGACCCACACCATTGCCTGGAGATGTGTCCAACCACGCAACGGGGCGACCGCTGGTCCTCAGAAGGGTGGGAACTGTGGAAGGCCCCCAAATCACCTCCCCAACCCTCAAGCAACCTCTCTGCAGCGCAGGAGGAGGAACGGCCTTGGTGGCTGAAGCCCAAACCTCAGGCTGGGTGCACTCAGCCTCCCCACAGGGGTGAAGCCCAGCAGGTCACCTTGCACCTCTCCAAAGGAGCCCGGCACTGGCAGGTCAGAGCAGAGCGCTCAGCTCCATGCAAGCGCTGCTGCTGCCACCGCCAGGCTGAACCGAAAAAGCGAGAATAAAAACTGCATTAGCTCTGCCAGGTGACCTGGTTTGAGATACAAAATACTCGGGTATTCCTTCCCCCGTGCACCCCCAGTGCTCTCTTCCTTCAGTCTGAATTATTAAGACACCCCACATGTCTGCAAGCTGTTCCTCCGGCACTGTAAATGCACAGCCTAACGAGGCGAGAGCCGCAGTCACACTCTGCTCAATGAACGAGCTGCGAAAACCTCCGACTGCTTCGCCGGGGCTGCTAGGACACGCCTGGGATGCTCTGCTCAAGTCACCTGGAACAGCAATGGCCGGTCATTAAAATACACGCTCTGCAGGGTAACAAGTCCACACAGACCAGAGGCAGAGACAGGCATTAGAGGAGCTGATAAGGCTCATCTGACTGCTAACGATTTTGTCTACAGTTATTTTTGTGCAGCTGGGAACAAGTGGCTACAGTCAGCTACTTGCCAGCTGGGGAGAAAGAAGCGGGTTTGTATCATTGGAAATGGAAACACATCCAGCTCAGCCCCCTACCATGCTCCCAGATTTTTCTCTCCTTGCTGGCAGGGCTTGCCATAGACTGACCAAGAAGACAGCATCCAGTGACATCTCTGGGTAACTGGTGAAGATGCAAAGTGAGGAGTGGTAAAAAGTAGGGACTTCCTGCAGGCACAGCTCGAGGAAAGGGATTCAAGCCTCTGCTGACAATTGAGCAACACCTCAAAGCGCTGGCTGGATTTAGATCCCTTTACAGAAGCCAGATGCTTGTCTGGCAGAGAGAAACTCTCATTCACACAGCTGAAGGTGACCATCTCCCTTCATCCACCTTCACGTGCAAAAGCCTTGCCAGCGTGGACCAACATCACTCCTTCCTGACAGCCTGCATCTCCATGGCTTGCCTGCAGCTCAGGGCTTACAGACAGTTCTCAAAGCACAACATGTTCCTCGCTGCAGGCAGTGGCTGAGCCTCACCCCTCGGCCTCACCAACTTCAGCCAAGCAACTCACAGTTTGCACTGGAAAAGGCAAATCCACCTGAGCACTGGCAGCCTGGGCAGATCTGCAGAAGGGTGCTCATCCTGAGCCAGCAGCTCCACCTGCTCAAGCCAACATCAGCTGAATCAAGTTTTCATTTCTGGGCTGTCAGACAACACCAAGGAAAGAGCAGACCCACTAGTCTGGAAAGAAGGTCCATACACCCCTTTGTTCCCCCCATACCACCACCAGCTACCCCCTGCTGTAAGGTGCTTCTGCACCCCTGCCTCCACATCCCCTCTAGAATACAGGTACCTCCATCCAAAGCAGCTCCTTCCATCCCGCATTCTCCATGGAGACCCGCAAAATCCTGTTACTGTCACGCTGGCCCTTGTGCAAGTTCGTCTGTCTTAACTTGATGCTGAGCATACAAGCGGGGCTGACATTTATTTAATCCTCATAGTAATGTTGACTGTGTACTTACTGAAACACCTCATGCTTATGGAAGACATTTGTTTCCAAGCAGCTTATGCTAAATTGCAGTGATATAAAGGAAACACTTATCCAATATTGACATTTACTGACTGGCAGCATACAGCTTGAATACTCATTTATGCTAGTGGAGGCAGGGCAGGGGGAAATCTGAGGAGGATTCAGGCCCTTCATTTCTGATCTTTTAATGAGTTAGGCAAGATTAAGTTAATGAGCAAATACCTGCCCAAAATGCAAGGTGGGACTCCAAACCCAATGGCTTCTCCCAGTCATCCCCCGCTTGGGGGAAAATAAAGTCATATCGGACCCACAGCGCAAAGCTTTGATCCTTCATCCAGAAGGAAGTTTGAGAAAGTTCATCCCTTCCATTATTGGAGTATATTTCATCTGTAATTAGCAAGGCTCCTCTAGCCTGCAGCATGCATCCTGCTGGGCAGCAAGCTTCTGAAAAAAAAAAAACCCACCCCACTGAATATTTTCTGAATTTCCCCTCCCATAGACAGGGTTGCTCACCCAAAAGGCTCCTGAAATTTCCAGCCTTTAGGTGCTGCAGCATACAGGCCACGGGTTTGCCACATGCCATATTGAAAATGACAACAACAGACCCAGGAACATAAATTCACTAGCACTTAAGAGGTGAATTAGCCACCATCCGACCACATACATATTAAACCGACACAGCAATTCCACAACACAGAAAGTAATTGGAAACAAAAGAAAGCATCTATTATCCTAGTTGAAGGTCTGACATGCTTGCATCAATGGTTAACGAGCAGCAGTTATGGCAAAGCCCTCAAAAACAATTACATCCTGCTCCACCCTGAGAGCCCAAAATGCAACAGACCAAAAGCTTGCTGTAGTTTTTGTTGCAAGTGGGGGCGTTGAATGAACACATTAAGACAAGATCTTATACTAAAGTTAGCATCTGAATTTAACAATGCAAGCCTTCCACCTCCTACTTATATAGCATGTGACACTAAAAGAGGCAGGACGCCCAGAGCCCATCTCTAAGAGGTACACTCAAAGCACATTTACATTTTAAGCTGGTTAATGCAACTCAGTAAAAGGAAGAGCCATGTAAAGGCCAAGTGTCCCACAGCTCCTTCTGCTCCACTTTGGAGGCTGCTGCTGCCACCAGGGAGAGGCAAACCCTCGAGCAGGGGTCTTGCCAGCGAGGCAATGAATAAACACGCTCGACTATACTCAAAAGGCATATTGAACCAGGACATCTGTTAGGCCACAGTTTCCAAGACCAGAGCCCAGCATTTGCTCTGTCCTACCACAATGTACAATTCAGAAATGGTATTTTCCTCTTCCCCCTTCAAGTAGTTTGGAATATAGACATGCCCTGAGGCACAGTGAAGTAGAGGAATAGAAACCTATGGAGTTCAGAGTAGCATCATGATTCTGCTATTCAACCCATGCCTAGAAAGAGTAGCACGGGTTTTGAACTTCATTTCTTCCCAGCCAAGAGAAAAGAAATCCCGCACGTTTCCTGGCATGTTTGAAATTAATACTGCAGGCGATGGATTCACACACCCCCTGCAAGAGCTGGGACAACTGCCAGCCCCGAAGGCAGGGCAGACCGCCTTAAAAACTCAGCTCTACCAACAGCCTTAAATCTCAGCAAATAAGAGACTGATTTACAACCAATTTGTTTCACTACCTATTGATTTATAAAATAAGCTTGTACACGGTCACTACAGCTCTGTCTCTCAGAGGTAGCTCCCAACGAAATCAAAGGAAGGACCTGCATTGCTCCCCAACAGAAGCTAAATTAGGGCCTTCATCAATTGTTGTTATAAATTTGCTGGTCTTTAAAATAAATTTTAAAAAAAAAGCTGTTTAATCCTACTGAAAGGATCCTGGAAGTGATGTAAAGCCCATACTCCAGCAGCATTTTTCATAAAGTCCCCTCCACCTAGCACTGCACCTCCAGCATGCTGAGGAGCTGCAAGCTAGCAGCACCGTACAAACTTGCAAAAACGATCATTAAATCAGAGGTTTCAAGCAAGCCACACTCTCCATCACAGACTGCTTGTAGAAAAACAGTTTATTCAAAGACCTTGATCCTCAGCCAATTCACAACCTAAGGGGCACATCGGCCTCTACCCTTTATTTACAGCTACAAAAGAAAGAAGAGCACTGAGCCTTTTTATTCTAACATATGCAGTGCAACTACAGAGAGACTGGGAGCTGGTGACACACAGCGCTGGTAACCTGTCAGGGATTTCTGTGCACGTTTCTACTCCAGTTGGTGTCCCCTAAAACAACGGGAAAGCACAGAAGTAATCGACATCTGCCTGAGATGTGCTGTGCATAAACTGCCTGGGGACCTCTGCCTAACCTTGGAAGGGGGGAGGCCAGCAAGGATGCAGCGTTAGCATCAGGGCAGGTGTTTCTCCTCGCTTTCTTCCCTCTGGCAAAGGGCACCTGAACAAAACTGCAGTTCCTCCCTCTCGTTCTTTTCAAATAACCGAAACCTTGCAAGAAAGCCTATTTGAGCAAAGTCATCTGCGGTCCTCACGCGAATCTCACTGCAGGAGGTACAGACTGAAGATGGGAAAGCATGCAGAAATCTAAATTGTGTTAAAACAGACGTTGGAGGAGGCAATCCTCCACTGTTCCTCCGGGATAGCACAGACTAGATGACACCAGCTCCAGCCTGAGGCTTACTTCACTCTCCCTCCCATGCAGCCCAGCTGAACTCCTGTGCCCCTGCCAAACCCACACCTTTGAGCAGCACCTCCCACCTTCCCAAAGCCTCTTTCCAAACCATTGCTGTCTTCTCAACTTCAGCAACTTCTTGTGCTGCTAGCACTCTTCCTTGGCTGAATTTTTAAAGCCCATTAATGCTTGCTCGCTTTACAGCGCCATACGCACTCCTCGTCCTTCCCAAACAGCTCCCCAGTGCTGAGAGTCACCTGCTGGGTTTAGGAAACAGCCCAACACGTTTCTCTTGCAAAGCTACCCTGGCTCACTACATGGCAGGAGGAATTAACTTTAAAGAGGGATCACCATCACAGATTTCCAGGCTTCTCATTAGCAGGCTCGTGGCTGCCAGACACAGCAACTCAGAAGTGCCCCACACACACACCGCAGGCTGCAGAAAGAACCAAAGTCACCAGCCCTTGTACACACACCTCTCAACACTCTGGAAGCTTGTGGGTTTGCCCCCTGTCACCCAGTAACCTCCCCTGAGATGCTAAAATCCTCATCACCTGGTCCTAACCAGCGTTGGTGAGTGGAACTGGCCTGGTTTCTCTCATCAACATAATTTCACCCTTCTCAACCTGGGGGCTGCTGACCAGCCACTGGGAAGTTGAGCCACTGCTGCTAATAATGGGCCCCTCTGACAGAAGACTGCAAAGCATTTGCTTCCAGGGAGGAACCAAGTGAACTGTGAAGGAGAAAAAACATACCCTGCAACACCCAGAGAACTCTGTATTCACTGCCCCGAGGGAAAGCAAACAAGCCTCTGGAAAGAGAGCCCCAGACAGGCAGAAATCTTCCCACCCCAAGGTAAATTCTGGATCCTGCCAAATGCATCCAGGTTGTTAACAGCACGGATCAGTAAGAGGCAGCAGTGGTTGTAGTGCTCCCTCCCACAGCATCTCCCACAGCTGAGGCACCTTCCCAAGCTGCTTCCAGCCTCACCCAGTTCAGCTGACACTGGAGCTGAGGAGGGAAGGGTAAGCTGTTCACCAGGCAGAAGCAAAGGCAGCTAGTTTCATGGCAGCATCAATTTTTTCCCACCAAGTGGCACCGCACATCTAGTCTCCACAGGAGGCAAATTGTGCTGCAGCTTTATCTCACCTTCCACCAAAGCTGTGGTCCTGAGAGCTCTTGGGGGCGGGTGGAAGAGCAATACCAGGGGAAAACAGCCCGGAAGAGGCTTGACCTATCGACTTGCAGAAAGAGAAAACACAGGCTGTTTCAGACCGTTCACAAGGGTGAAAGGCAGAGGATGCTCAAGGGAAGGCAATTTGTTCTTCCCAGATCACCTCAAGAGAAGCTGCGGAAGAGATCCTCCTCTGAGGCTGAGCCATGCCACTGCACCCAGGTGCAGCGTGGCCTCAGATGGGGAGCAACAACCAACCTCCTCCTGCAAGCTCAGCTGGGAGCCCAAGTTTCAGCCTGCACAGTTTGCAGAAACAGCAGGATGCCAGCATACCACAAGGAGGCACAGAACCCATGAAATACAAACCCAAGGGCATAGGTGCACAGATCCAGTCATGGAAAATACCTTTTTGGTGACGTTTTGTATGGAGCTTTTCATTTTTTTCAAACTAGCATCCAGACCACAGATCCCCAGGAGGTTTTCAGCAGAGGTGATCCTCCCATCCCTGCTACCCTTGGCTCGGGGGAATTTAAGTCCTGCCTGCCTTACTAGGCAAATCTCATCAAGCCAACTTCAGTGCTGCAGGAAAGGCAGTGCAGCCCTGCCTGCTCCGTGCCCACAAAAAGGAGCTACTGAAACTCCTCATGGGCAGGCTCAAATGATTTCAGTTGTTCCTTCAAGTAAGTTTTGGCCCACCAGCTCCCTCCAGAGTGAGGCATGGCTACCCTGTGTGTGCACACATAACATCCCATCCCCACAGCCCACCAGTCATTAAATCACCGTGCACACCCACGAAAAGTGAATGCTACTGCACCTAGACACACCAGAACCACCACAACAGCTGCTTGAGGGGAGGCCGACACAACATATGCTGGAAAATAAGCTTCAGTCCTACATCCAGGCCTTTCCTCCTGCAAAGTACCATGTGGTTTAAGGAATCTTTTGCATGAAATCCTATTAGGCATCCTTTGCACGGTTTCACCCCAAAGGAGGAAGCCATGACATTGCTGACAGCCCCTTATTCGTGTGCTGTGAGCAGCAACCCCATAGAAATGCATTTGGTTCATCTTACAGGAGAAAACCGCTGAAAACCCTCTGCCAGATACTACCTCTCTGCCTCGTAACCCAGCATGAATAAGCAAGGTACCAGATGCACACTCCTGACTATACAGACAGGGGAGACAAATCAGCTGAGCTCAGGCTACGCACAGAGCTAAGGAGCCACAGGCAGCTTTTGAACACAAGTGCTATTAAAAAGTGCATTAGCCCTTATTAAAAATAATGGCTGAAAAAGGGGGGTGGGGGGGTGGAGAGAAACAAAATCTCACTGGATCCCAGACACAAACTTACTCAGCTCTGCCAGCAGATTGCCATTTCACCTGCAGGGAGCTGAGTTGAGAGATTTGTGGGAGCAGGGAGAGATGTAAGAAGGCCGGGATCAGCTTCCAGATAGCTGATATCCCTGGACCTGCTGCTGCCCTGCTGTACCGGGGAGAGTTTGGATTTGTTCAGCCAGAAATCTACACAGAAGACACAGTGGGTTTCTTTTGTGCAGAAGCAAAGGCGAATGCAAACACAGCTTTCTCCCTGAAGGAATATTAGTACAAGCAGAGAGAGGGAAAGAGAAAAGGGGAAGGGAGGGCAGCGTGGGAGCCCAACATCACATCCAAGCCCAGGAAAAGAGAGGCAAGGACAACCAGAAGCCACAGCCACCTCTAAACACAGCATCCCTGCTCAGGGAATAGGGCGAAACACAGCGTATGGTGGGGGATGTTCAGCAATAATGTCTGGCTGAGCAAAAAACCAGCTGCCCGTTGAGAAGCACTACTCTCTCCAAAAGTTTTATCCTTCATTTAATCAACAGATGGACAAGCTGCGTGGGTTTGTGGCTTTTTTTCCCCCCCTCCTTTTTTTGTTTTTTTTAAAAGCAACTCCAAGCCCTACCCTTACAAAAGCTGGCTTCGGGACCACGGCGGTGCGACACAGATGGTATCTGACACGGCGTTGCGAGGGGATGAGCAGCAGATAGGCGAAGCTTGGGTCTGGCTTGTAGCTCAGCGTCCTCCACAGGTGACAGATAGTCCAGGGACTAGGCACGCAGCCGCATGTCAAATACAGCTTCCCAAAACGCCCCCCACTCCCCAAATCCTTCTTTTTTTTTTTTTTTATTTGAGGGAGGGGGAGGTAAGCAAGCAGGTAGTAAAGTTGCAGGGCAAATTCCTGCGGATTCCCACTCTCCTGCCCCTGCTACTGTGGGAGGTGGGATCCGGCTGCGACACCCCCACCACCGCAACCCCCCACCTCCCCTCGGCTGGCTGCACCCAGGGCAACACCCCCCACCCCAGGAGGGCATCGGTCTCTCGGCCGGCTCTGCGGGCTCCCCCCAGGCTGGAGCCAGGCTCCGCGGCCAGCGGGCTCCCCCCGGGCTGGAGCCAGGCTCCGCGGCCAGCCCAGCGGCTGCTGCCCTCCCCGGCGAAATCCACCATCCATCGCCCCCCACCCAGCACCGGGGAAAGGACCGGGCGGCGACGAGGGGGCTGTTGCTGAGCAAAGCCGTGTTTACACACAAACACGATCTAATTAACGGAGCTGGAGCAGAAAGAACTCATTTGCATGCTAAAGATTTTCCCTTTTAAAAAAAAAAAAAAAAAAAAGAAAGGCAAGCTGCCTCGGCGGAGATGCATAAAAAACTCTGCAATCCTCCCCTTTCTTCCCTCCACGGTTTTTTCCCCCCCCTCCTGGTGCAAGGAGCCAAAAACACACGCAGCCCCCACCCCCACCCCTCGACCCGGGGACACCCCCCCCCACCCCGCTGCTCCCGTCCGCCCCGCTCGGAAACTAAGTGCGGCGCCGAGTCGTACCGTGGCTGAGGAGGAAGCAGGCGAGGAGGAGGAGGAGGAGGTCTGCCTGGAAAGCGCTCATTCCTCAGGGTGGGCTCGGCGCCGGGGGTCGGGGGCTCCGCTGCTGCCGCCGGCGGGGGGCTTCAGGCCGCCGCCGCCCGCCGGCTCCGCTCGCCCGGCTCCATCGCCGCCGCCCCCCCAGCTCCTCCCCCGGCAGCGCTGCCTTGACTGGCGGAGCGAGCCTCGCCGGCGCAGCCCGGCTTTTTGAGGGGGGGGGAGAGAAAGGGGAGGGAGGGAAAGTGATGGTTAAAGGGGGAGTAACTTGCGATGGCTCAGCCCGCCCGGCTTGGGATGCACGGCTGGGGGGGGGGGGGGCTCCGTGTTTGCAAGGCGGGGGCGTTTATTCACCCCCCAAAAGCTTGGCGCGCAGCCAGCGTGGGTAAATGGGATTAAGGGGGGGGCTTAAAGGGAATAAGGGGTGCCCCCCCAGCACCCCCCCAGCACCGCTCTCTGCCCCAGCAGGGCAGGTAAAGCTGGAGCGCAAGCAGTTGCATGCTCCCCCCCCAAAAAAAAAAAAAAATCCAACAAATATATAGATTTAAAGGGGGGGGCTTTGCTACCCATCACCCACGCTGCCGCTTCCCCTCCACCCTTCCCCCAGAATTTTGGGGAGGGGGGGAGCAGCCGAAGCTTCACCCCAAGGTGCAGTTTGAGGGGAAAAGGTCAAGAAAAATAACGTGCCCCTCTCCCCCACTGGGATCAATAACACAGCCAGCGGCCTAGCAAAGCCCTGAGGGCACAGGGGGGCCCCTGGGGCAGCCCCACCTCCCTGGGGGCAGCAGGCCCTTCCCCCCCTCCCCAAATAAACATTTCAGGGCTGGGGGTGGAAAAAACAACTAAAAAATATTCCTGAAATAAAGGTTGTTGTTTTTTGAGGGGGGGTTAGGCACAGTGAGGGAACAGGCCTAGCACAGGCCATGAGGGCTGGCCAGGCCGTGGGGTCTCTTCAAGTCACCGCCTCTGAGCTTTTAGGGTGATTTTTTTTTTTCTTTTTTTTTAATTTTGGTTTTGCTCAGGGAGAGTTTGGGAACAGAACAGCAAGGTCCAAAAATAAAAATATGAAATAAAAAGCATTTCTTACCACCAGCTTCACCCAGAACCCAAGGCCCCCTTACCTCCATCTCCAAGCCGGAAGGGGCACTTGGGGCCTCTGAGCGCAATTATAAACCCGAGCATTAGAAACTAATTACAGCTGTGGACTCTAATTACTTACTGCTGTGCTGAAAGGTGAACTTCAAAGGGGGCTGCCACAGCTCTCAGTGCTGCTCTGGGAGCTCCGGCAAGTGCCTGCTCGCCTTGGCAGGAGCTGGGTGTCGTGGTTGCCCATGCCGGTGTGGGCGAGCGGGGATAATTCTCCGTCATCCCCTCGTGCTAACGAGCTAAAGAGATGCCGGGTGGCTAAACCTGCCTTCCAAGTGGCAGCAAACTGAGATTTATCGATTGAAACACAAGTCTCTCAGCCTGGCCCGTGCAGGCTCTGCTTTCCGTGGAGGGGTAGTTGCCCTGGAAGTGAAGAGCTTTTTTATATTGTTATTTTTAGCTTGCCTCCCTCAGGAAAAAAAAAGCTTGTTTCATTTTGTTTGTTTGTGCCAGGTTTTCCTCTCCCTGCCTGCTTGTGTACCTGTCGACTGATTTGGGGGGGGGGGGGGGGAGAAAGGTGAAAAAGTGGGAGATGTTGGCTTGCAACCCTCATATTCCTGCATTTTCCGCTGGCGCTACAAGTGTCGCGCCGGGGCTGTGTTTTCCCTCTTCCACTAGCCCACCTTGGGCAAGTCACTTCAGCTTCGACCCCTTGGGGGGATTTTGGTGGTGGCTACCACAAAGCTATTTCTGAGGCTGTTCCTGCGAGGAGGCACGACAGAGGAGAGGTTACAGGTGGTGGATTTTTTTCTGGCAGCAGCACCGATTGAAATGCATATTGAATAAAATGCTCAATGCCTGATTTCAGTGGGAATTAGATTTCTAAATAATTTGGAGGCTTTCCCTGGTATGTTTTATTTTATTCTGCAAATTGTTGTTTGCTTGCAGGCTAGGGGTACTAATGTATATTAAGGCTGCTACATGAGTAAGACTCTTCTGTGAAGCTTCAAAATACCATTAACATTTTCACGGCAATTTCTTCTTTTCTTTCTTTCCCCCCCACAAAGATTATTATTTCTTGCCTGCTTTAAAAACAGCAGAATTTTTAGACTTCCAGAAAAAAAAAAAATCTCTTTTACTTTTTCTGCTTCCCAGTGAAAACATTTCAGCTGGAAAATTCTCATCATTGTAATACTGACCTTTGCAAAGGGCTTTAAATCCTTGAACGAAAGTAGCATGTAAGTGCAAAGTTTTATTAACTGATTACCTCTGCGATTTTGACTACATTGGTAGTCAAATTTGATTTAGAAGACTAGGCAGTTGTACCAGGCATGTAAAAAAAGATTGGGTTTCTGACATGATTTTGGCTTCCTGAAGCTGAAAGGGGGCTACAGCTCTGAGCATCATCCTGCAAGACTCTTTCTTCTACCTGTACAACTGCGTTATTACAGGAGACAAAATCAAGTGCAAGCTGATTATTAAATGCTCTTCTCGGGTATCTTGTTTAAATCTGCCATACTTTGTGGAAGGAAATGAATCATTCCAATTAAAAAGCTGAGAAAATCACGCAGCTGGGTGAAATGGCCTTTGGGGAGGAATATTAAGCTGACGCTGAGCGGACCTACCCTCGTCTGTCAGAGAGGTTTGTGTTTGCAGGTGGAAACCCCACACCGGGTCCCTTTGCATCACCCTGCTTCCAGACCTTGACTTTGGTGGGACCATAACTATGTCCCCCCATGTAATTATGGGTTGTACACCTGCCTTGTGCAATATCTAATAGCAAAGAACAATGCTAGAAGCTGGGAAGACCAGAAGATAAACCTCTCCCTTGCTTCAGAAAGTCAAGGGGAATAAACCAGGCATCTTTCTCTTCCCCCACTTTTTTTTTTTTTTTTTTTGGTATTCCACATTGACAAGTGCAATAGATATGAAACATCACAACAATGAAAGCAAATACTTTCTGTGTGCCTTTGACTCTCTTACTTCCAGGCTATTTACCGAGAAGTGCAAGAAAAAAAATGTTCTGAAATCCTGAAGCAAAAGCGGGGGGAGGGGGGCATGGGAGGGATGGGGGGGGATGTAATATAACACATGTAAGCAACTTGATAATAATGAAGGAATATTGACAGAAAATGGAGTTTTAAACAGCAGGACAACAGGAGCTCTGACGGATTTCATTCTTGTGCATTACAAAGCTAAGTCAAACACCTGAGAGAGAGAGGCAAATAATCACACGTTTCCCTGGTTTATAAAATCTTTTCCTTGTCATTTAAAAATACATATGACAAGCGAAAGCTGTCCACAGTCCTGCTGTAAAAACACTGAAATGGGACTCAGAGGCTTTCCCTGCTCTTGCTGCAGAGCTTTCCCCATGGCCTTAAGGAAATTCAGCCCACGGTGCCTCAGTTTCCCCCCTGCAATGTGCTGGTCACCTTTCTTGCCTATTTGCAAGACAAATGCTTCAAAGTATAAGTTGTCACCTAACTGGAAAGCAAAATTGTTCGGATAATGGGGTGAAGGAGGTAGCAGTTGTCCCTCCAGATAATAGGAGTGATGCACAACTCTTGTCAAGCACAGGGAGCCCTTGCTGCAGGTTTGGGGCCGAGAGGTGTCATGGAGAATCCAAGGAGCATCCTTGGAGAAGGCAGGATGCAGTGAGGCTGGTTCAGGTTCCTCTGAGAATTTGGGGAAACATTTGGCATTATGTTTGTCCCACCAGCAAGCCAAGGGCATCGGGCCAGGAGGCTGATGTCTCCCAGGTGGTCACCACCTTCCTGGGATGCTTTGGAGAGTTGAGGATCAAGAAAAAGCTGGGAGAGCTTTTCATTTGGCAACAGGTAGGCACAGGCTGTCACTGCTTTCCCATGCAAAAGTGAAGGCAGGTGCCTTCAAAAAGCCCCCAGCTATGCCAGCCCCCCACTTGGGGCACAAGGGGGGTTTGCAGTCACTGCAGCCCTCACGCTGTCTCAGTTTTCAGTGCAACCCCAGCCAAAAAGTGCCAGTCCCTTCCCACATCTCCTACCAGACCCTCTTTGAAAACAACCCAGGCATAGGCCAGGGAAGCGGATCGGGTAGCAGGGGAGTGCTTGAGCTCTTTTTTCTCCTTGTCACATTTTCCTTTGGCTGTATGGATAGCTGCCAAAAAATCTCAGCTTGTGGCACTTGATAAAGCTCCTGTACAGCAGGTCTGGGAGCAATACGGGCAGAGATAGGCAAAGGCTGGAAACAGCGGTGTGGGC
>JAVJGJ010000036.1:5119701-5131478 GCA_035590215.1 Microhierax caerulescens | reverse complement strand
AACCAAGCAGTTTAGGCTTGTTTGCAACTTTTCACAATATCAAATAAACAGCTGCTGTTTTGCAGAAGGAGCTCGCAGCCCCCCCGCTCCCACCCTGGGGGGTCCCCAGCCCCTTTGCATGCAGCGAGGCGCTGGGCTTTGGACACCACCGGTGCAAGCCCTGAGGCTTGGGGTGATGGTGGACAAAGCATCACGACACAAGAAGGAGTCAGGAAAGAAATAGATTGAAGAAAATCTAAAACCTTATCGCTGAGTACTACTAATAACGATATATTATGGCAACAGCAGGGGCACAGGAAGGGCTCGGTGTATTTATGGATGTAACTAACCTTCAGATCCAGGAGCCGTGTTTTGACTCCGTACCACCTTCTCAGCTGGATTTTGTTTCTGCCTGAGGATTATTTTGGAAAAAGTTATTATTATCCCTGATTTATCACTCTGCGCTAGGGGGAACTCTTACTTTCCGCCGAGACAATTACGGAACC
Organism: Microhierax caerulescens; assembly: GCA_035590215.1. NCBI lineage: Eukaryota > Metazoa > Chordata > Aves > Falconiformes > Falconidae > Microhierax > Microhierax caerulescens. Next base: position 5,130,993 of record JAVJGJ010000036.1, on the reverse strand, counting down.
CTCGCGGAGAGCCACTTCAAGGAATGGCAGCGTCTGCTCCGCCGCTGATTGCAGCCAGACGGGGTGATGTTGCCTTACCAAGAGGATGGTTGATTAGGTATCAAGCTTCACCTCCCCGTTACCTGCAGATGGTATTTTCATCTGTATTCAAATGGGCAGTTTAAAGCCTCTTAATTATTAAAACAGGAGCTTGCGATCTGTTTTGTGGATTTAATTTTATATTATTTTTTTTTTTTACCTTTTCTGGGTAGTTTTAACTTTCTTTTCCCTCTGTTTGCTGTTAGGAAAAGCGGACGCGCGTGCACAGCAGTGTGTCTTACTGCTCCTCTCTGCTCTACGCCTCTCCAGCTCGCTCTGTATCCTTCACATCACTCATCACCACCTCCTACCCCACCTTCCCAGGCTGATACAGGCCTATCGAGAATATAATCAGCATAAAGTCAATTAAGGACAGGATTAGACTGAGAGGAGGTTAATAGGACTGTGACAACAAGACATTTATTCACAAGCCTTTCCCTTCCACCTTTCACTGTCCGAGCCTATTTTCCCCAGGCCCTTCAAAAACGAGCTGCATGCTAATGCCTTGCCAAGCACGCTGCAGTCTGTGCAAGGGAAGCCTTGCTGAAAAATTAAGAAAACACCCCCAAAAAAGGGGTATCTGGACCCCACAACCCCTCGTGACAAAATTCCCCAGCCCTGCTACGCACTAGTTGGTAACGCCCTGGGAAATAAGGGTTTCTGCTCTATGAAAGCGCAAATTTCAGCTCTTTGCTTTTCGTTGGGCATTGCCTTCTTGCCATTCCTCTCTGCAAGTGTTTCAGAAGAAGCAAAAAATAATCATTTTGAGGCTCAACACACGTGGCAAAGCCTCTGGGGCAAACGGCAGCCACCCCGGTTTTGGATGGTGGATGGCATGGCACCCGGAGTGTGGCTGCACCCCGAATGAGCGGGGATGGAAATGTTACCCCCCTGCTGCAAGGCAAAAGTAGGGGTTTATTTTTGAGCAATTTTGCCACGTGGCTGCTTGGAGATGACCATGAGATGGCCAGGAGTGCTCTTGCAAGCTTTGCATCCCCGCTATGATTGCACTGCGACGACCTCTCTTCCACGGGCGGCTTCTCCAAGCTCTTCAACCACCCCTGGGGCAGCCGAGTGGGACATATTCGCGCCTTCCAAAAGCACACGTTATTTCTGTTCCCTGGAAAAGGACTGAAATGCCACCAAAACCCCAAAGATTATTTGGAGGTTGAGAAGAACTGAGGGTTTGCGGAGTTATTGTTGTGGTTGTTTGCAAGGATAACGAGCCCACCTGAAGGTATGAATAAACCCTGATTGACACCAAAGCTTGAGAGTAATTGGAAATGGAATGGAAGGAGGTGTCGATGGAAATTCCAGTCTATTTCTATTGTTTCTACTGTGATTTTCCCAGCTTGCTGTGGTGAGAACTCAATTGAGAGTCAATGGTACCGGCTACGTCCTCCAACTGGGCATGTCTGAAAATCCCATGGGGGACCAGCTGCTGGTTCTGGCTGGCCAGCTATGGATCCCAGCCCGTTTCATGGCATGGTAAAAACCATCAAAACAAAAACAAGGTGCCAAAATTCCAAAGATTGCAAAGAAGCCAGCGTGAAGCCTGAGAGATGTCCCAACCCTACCAGGAAACATCTGTTTTCTGAGGAGAGGAATATTTGGACCACAACGCTCTTCACAGTCCTGAACAATTTCAGATCATCTGGCTCCTGCCTTTGGCATCTCTGGCTTTAATCATCCAATTATATTAAATTTTGGGGGGGATCCTTGGGCTATTGATTCATATTCCCCTGTGGTTTTGTCAGAGGGACCGGTTCTAGCCTTAGGGATTGCAAACAATGGCAGAAAAATTGGAGAATATACATAAAAAACTATTCTGGATAAAGTACTTCTGTAAATACTCATAGATAAGTCCTCCGTCTGCCATGACTGCATCTGCACCTATGCATTTAATACTGGAATGGATTGTTTCCCCTGGCTTTGTCTAATCCTTTGCTTTCACCCCATCTATAATTTGGATTTCCACAAAATCCTTTGGAAATGAGTTCCACAGTGTAACCATTTTCTTTAAACCTGCCTCTTGCTAATTTTACCCAGTGCCGCCTCAGTCTTAAGCCGCTTGCAGAAACAAGGACTTCCATTTTGCCCCCTCTGCACCCTCCACCTTTTGTAAACCTCCATCAAATCCTCCTCTGGCTGCCTCTTTTCCAAAGTAAGAAACCCAAGTTATTTAATCTCCTTTGGAATGAAAGCTTTTGTACCTTTTCTAGTTGTACCCAGAAGGAATGGATTTCATTAAGCAGTAAGAGCTTGTTTGTCTGGTTTACCTTAATTTGCTTTCTGAGATGCAGGAAGGCGAGTGCCCAGGTGGGGTGAGAGCCACAATAACTCCTTCTCAGTTGCCCTGAATTCCTCATTTTATACAAAAAGTCTGTAATATGAGGTTGATATCCCAAGCACTATGGGCTGTGTGCCTAATTTTTGCCGAGGGGCAGCAAATTGCCAAGATTTGATGATGCCACGCGATTTTTGAGTGGACTTTGATAACCAGGATGGGAAGAAACACCCAAAGCGATCCCTGGGTCTGCACGTGGTCCTGGGTGCCGGGATGGTAACTGAACCCAGAAAAGCTTGGTTGAAATGAGATAAGAGTTAAAGAAATCGCGCTGGGCGGTGCAGAGGCTGGAGGAACCGCTCTACAAACACGCACTTTATTTTCGGTGCCGCAGCTGAAGAGCGTTTCATCTCGTTTCTGTGCTCATGTTCATGGTTGGGAGAAAGATGCCCACAGAGAGCAGACACTGCAAAAAACCCAGAGACACTTTTCTGAAAGCTTTTGAGGACTTATTTTTTGGGAAAAAAAAAAAAAATCCCATTCTTTTCACATTTCTTTCATCCTTCAGGTAGGTGTTCTCAAAACACCCGCAAAATGACCTTGGCTGGGTTTTGGGGATGGGCTCGTACCACCTCCATGCTGGAAAAAGAGCAACAAAATCCATCAAACTCCCCTTCAAAACTTCATGAAATCTTCATTCATTTGTCCCTATCATCTTCCCAGGAGCCGACAAATCCTCCTGCAGCCAAGAGCTTCACCCCTCGGGGGAGAGGCTCACCCTCTCGCAGACCTTTTGTGAGAAGTGGCACCGTTATCCAATTTCCTCCTAATTGCACTAACAAGGATGAATTAGGACTTTCATCAACAGGGGCGAGCGATCGGTTTGGAGTCAGCCATGGGCGACGGAGCCAGAGATTAAACAAAACTATCATGTTAATGTCTAATAATACAACAGCAAGTGGAAATTAAGCACAAGACAAATATGCTGTGCCGGCGACATTGGAGAGTTTGTTCTTTAAACACAACGTTATTTTAAAGGCAATGCTATTATTAGGGCCATCTAACTTAATTTCGTAGGCATAATAGAAAAGTAAATGTGCCGCAGTTGCACTTAATGTGCAATTTCGAAAACAAACCCAAACTGGGGGAGAACGCTGCATGTTACTGAAATAGCCACTCCAGCTAAATTCCTCTCTGATATACGTTAATTATCTCCAGCAGGGAACGGACGATTTCATTTGGAGCCGCAGCGGTCGGCTGGATGCTCCTCGTGATGGGAGCAAACCCCGTAACGTGCCCAAAAAACGTGAAAGCAGCCGCGGGGTCCCCCCCATCACACGTCAAAATCCGGAGGGGTATTTTAACCCCTGGTTTGCCATCGCCTTGACATGAGGTGAGTGGATTTGGTCCTTGAGACGGACCCACATGTATCACCTGGATGCTCATTAAATGCGTCGCTGGTAATTTTCCTACAGCAGCAGGTTTATTGTGAGGGTCGGGCATTTTTTCCTGCTTTGTCCAGTGGGAAAATATTTCCAGCTAGGGTGATGGGGTTTGTCCCCCCCAAAACACCTGAGCAAAGCTTCCCTTGAGTGCGTTAGCGTAAGCAGTGGGAGGCAGTGCTGATAACTCCCCCTTTGCCTGTGCAATGCGATCTCGGGATTGATCTGAATGTAAAGCGATGCAATTCAGTTCCCCTGCACGCATTTTGTTGGTTGGTTCGTTGCTTTTTTTTTTGTTTGGGTTTTTTGTTGGTTTTTTTTTTTTTTCCAGCAGTGATATCATTTTTCCCTTTTATTAAGTTGCATAAAAACTGTGTCTTAGTGCTTGAACATCTTGTCCTGCACTTAAGGGAACATTTTAGATGAGCAGCAGCATTGAAAGCTCTTTCTTTATTAATATCCAGCTCTTCTCTGGGACATTACCCCCTGTTTTATGATGAACAGGGAGGTAGAGCTTTCTGGGTTGTCTCCTTTTTTCTGTTTGGCACCTGCCCTGGGCTCCAAGGACAGGTTTACGGTGGTGTAAATCTGGCATCAGAGTGGGCTTTTGACTGGTGATGCTCGAGAAGGGGCCAGGTTGTGCCTCCATGAACGTCAGGAGAGCAGGGCATTGCACTGCAGCTTATGAGTGCTTCTAAAAAGTCACACTGGGAACCATCTCCTCCCCGGCCCCTTCCTGAGCCAGCTTACTGGGATCTCAGGTGAAGCCTAAAATAGCAAAGGAGCAAGGTTGCAAAGCGTTTCCCATCCCATCCTTTATGTCTCATCGACGCTGAAATGCTTTCTCCCCTGGCTGGTGCATTCAGTGCATATTAAACGCAATATGAAATTCCTTCTCAGAAAACCCTAGAGATGGCTCTATCGACTGTCCTTTAAATAGAATTAAAATTGACCCGAGACAGATCTGCAAGCCTATTGAATTACACAGCCCACCACCGAGCTCAGGCTGGCCTTGCAGGAAGAAATAAAGCAGCCCCGAGCAGAAACGAGGTGGACACGATGACATTATGATGGAAACTTCTCAAGATGGGCTTGCACAGATACGTGGCATGAACCAGGCAGGGGATGAGAAATTAACCCCTGTGGCATGGGTTGCATGAGGTTTTGGGTGCAATGGGTGAAGGAGAGTGCAAGCTGCGTCACGGTGAGGTGATGACATGAAGAAACACGCAGAGCCTGCTCTTCATCTCCCTGCTCTTCCTCCCCAGCATCACGCTTTGAGCTCCACGCTAAAACAATTCATGTGGCATGAAGAGAAACAAACAAAAACCACAGGAGCTAATCTGCTGGGGGTTTCATTTCCAGAAACCTGTCCCCCCCCCCTTGGCCTTGTTGTAGGGGATGGGAAATGCATGGGATTGCTTAGTAATGCTTTTCAGCTTTGGACTGGCATATATGCATATTGTGCCTGTGCATCCAGCTGCCTATCTATAGGCCATCTAATGGGCTCCGGTGGGAGCCCAGCCCACGGTCCACAAATCAGCAAACCTGGAAACTCATCAGCACTTCAGGCATCAGTGGCATTTTAAAAGACCTTTATCATGAGTGGAATTACCAGGAGACGTCCCTCTGGAACCTGTTAGCTATTTTATTCAGACCCCCATAGACAAAAAAAAAAAAAAAAAAAAAAAATTAAAAAAAATTATATGCAGCTATTTTGTTTGAAAAAAGTCGTCTTTAGGGCATTTGTACTGTTCAAGGCTGTGCGATGCCAGGGGACAATGGGAGGTGTTTTATCCACTTTGCTTGCTGGTGGAGGCTGAAGGTATATAGGTCGCTTGGCAGGGTAAAAATGAATCACTGTGAGCACGGAGAGCCTCTTCTTGCTGGGGTATCCCGGCCTTGGGAAGCAATATCGGGTCTGCGGGAAGGTCCTGATGCAGGTGCTTTGGGGCTGGATGCCCTGACAAGGGAGCACAAGGGGGTCACTGGGATATATCGATCACGTTTTGGTATCCCAGCTGGAATATTTTATTATCCTCTCTTCAGTGCAACCATTTGCACATGGTATTATCTCCTTGGTCGCCAAATGGGAGAAAATGATGGTACGGCTTGAGAGCGCATCCCTGATTTATACCTGCGTGTGAGCCCAGCTCAACCCAACCCCAGCCACGGCTATTATTAGCTGACAGATTTTAAAGAAAAACTATATAAATCTCCCCTTGTGCCATAAATACATTTCTGCCTTGGGAGACCACGAAGAAGCTCATTATACCACATCCTGCGAGAGAGGCATGTGTCATCTGCGGTGACAAGCCACACATCCTCAAGTTACCTCACTGGCCGGGGCTGGGGAGCTTTTGCTGAAGTTAAAGGGAGTTTGGTGCTTGCTCAGGGCAGAGGAAGAGAAGATGCTCTATTTTGGCAAGGCAGGAGCCCAGGAAACAGGATTCCTGGGATTCATTCCCCTCTGCTTGGCCCCAGCAGGGAAATAAAAACTATAAATCAAAAGGGAAAAAGTGTGGGAGGTTGGATTTGAGGGCTGCTGCAAGCTGTGTTGTTAGATAGGTCATTTTTCTGCAGGTCAGTTTGTTCCCAGGGCTTTTCTGCCCATGAATGCAATGCTCATAGCAGAAAACAATAAGATAAAAAATCATTTAAAATAAATAAATAAATAATAATTTAAAAAAAATAATAAGAGGGGGAGGTTTATTTCTGAATGTGGGTCCAGTGCAGTGTCCAGAAGCCATCCCTGAGGATTTTCATACATCTCTGGTGGAATTGCCTCTTTCTTCTTCTCATGGATAGAAAGAGCTGGATGCAAAAAGGTTATTCAGCTCCGTAATTCCGGATGTACCTGATGGGGTCTTCCAATTCAAACCAACCCCAAATCTCCACACTTTTCCAGCGTGGTTTTTTTCACTACCCAAGGCTTTAAGACCTTCCCTTCCCCTATAGGTACAAGGCACAGCTATAGATCTCTATTAGCATGCAATGCGGAGCGGCAATCTCTGTAGTACAAACCAGTTCTCCAGATTGAGAACTTGCCAAGTGTTGGATAAGCTGTAATAAAGTCTCTTGTTGTAAGAGCACCCTGCTGACACAGGCTCTGATCTGAAAGGAGTGGGAGCAGAATTAAATTCCCTCGGCTGAAGCCTGTCCATTATTCTTGGGCATTGGATTGTAGGAGCCGAGAAAAAAAAAAAAAAAAAAAAAAAACAGAAAAAAAAAAAAGCTGCTCTGGAAGCAATAAAGTGCTCGCTACGGAGAGCCCTGAAGTGTCGTGTGTTGTTCGGCTTTGGGAGAAATCGCAGAAGGCAGCTTCAAAATCACAACCCAGGGCTTGCAGGAGGGTTTTGGGTTTATTTTTTTTCAAGGGAAAAGACATAACCCTGGGGAAAGGGATGGGAGCGTTGAGCTTGGCTGCATCTTGCCTAAAACCCACCCGATGCCGACATCTGCTGAGCAGCACCAGTCCGGCAGTGCCTGGCCTCGGGCAAGTCACTTCAGGCCACGGTTTTAATAGAGTTTGAAGCCAAAAGGTTCAGCCAGGTGCCCCGTGGGATTTGCAGGAATGAGCTGAAGTCGAAGGAGCAGAGCAGCGTGGACCTGGTGCGCACAGGGCGCGCGTGTTGCATGGCTCTCCCAGGGCGGAACAAAAACCAGTTTGCTCCAAAATACCCTGGAGTTTCTGCCTTTTCATACCAAAAAACTTGAAAAGCCGCTTTTCAGCCTGAAAGGCATTGCATTTCATTCTCCAGGTCTTGTCTGTCCTCTGTCAGCCCCATCTCCCATCCCCGCTGCCGAGGGAAGCGCCTTCCCACTCCGGTGCTGGCCAAATGGCTTTATTAAGATGCATCTTGTATCGATGCCCTTTCCTCTTCCTCCCATGCCATTTCCCCTGATCTTTGTGTCAGCTGCAAACTTTATCAGGGGTGATGTGATGTTTTCTTCCAGGTCATTGATAAAAATGTCAAATAGAAGCGAGCCGGCCCTTGCAGGCAGCAGGGAGCAGAAGACCCTGTTGATTCTTACTTCAAGAGGTGCCTTTTGAAACTTGTCAACCAGCCAGTTTTTAATCCATCTAATTTCTGCCACAGTGATTTCCTACCCTCCCAGTTTCTTAATCAAGATGTCACGCAGGACCCAACCTTGCAGGAGCCAGAGTACAGTACGCTGACAGCATCACCTTTATCAGCCCAAATTTATAACCTCATCAAAAAAAGATATCAACTTAGTTGGGCTAGATTTATTTTCCATAAATCCTTGTTGATTGACATCCTTTATGGCATTCCCTTTCATTCCTTATTAAACAAGTCCCGTACCAGACATCCCATTATTTTGCCCAAAATCAATGTCAAGCCGACAGGGCTGTAATTACACAGGTCATCTTGTTTATCCTTCCTACATATTGGCACCATGTTCATTTTCTTTCAGCTTTCTGGATCTCTCCCAGTGCTCAAGGGTTTATTGGAGATCAGCATCACAGGCTGACCCATATCTGATGGGGTGGTACAGGCAGGGATTGGATTATTATGCATCCCATATAGAGATCTCATTATTAATCAAAATTCGAGGATGTTTCAACTCTACCATTGTGGGGTTTAAACCAATTTTTTACAAGCAGTGGAGAAAACGGACAAGCAACAGCTAAACCAAAAAAAATACACCCATCACATATGCACGAACACCCCAAAATACATCGGTGCGCTGAAATCCCAAGGGTTTTGACACAAAGTCCTGCGTATATGGATGGCCGTAGTGAGGACTTTCTAGAAATGTTTTTATTTTCACCGCAACCCTGGTTTTCTGGCCCAGGAATATTTCGCTTGTGCCTGGGTGAGCGCTTGCTGCTTATGCTGGCGGGGCTTTCACGTTGCAATCTTTATTTCTCATTTGGATTATAGACACTTTAGAGCATCCGCTGCCTTTGAACCTATAAATTAAAACTTCCACATATCCTATCATCGCTCCCAGTTCAGCAGAGAACAGAATATCTATCCGGGCATGCTTTTTCTTGCTGCTACCTCAGGTGAAAGCCGTGCTATCAGCTCGGCACCTAACTCTGTTTGGACAGAAGTGTCAAAGGCAAAGGAAAGCATTTTTCATCAAAGCCGCTAGATTTCTCAGCCAATTTGAAGTGGATGGCGGCTCAGTCAGGGCATCCCTTTGGCCCCTCGCCTTCTCCCTGAGGATTTTCAGAGGAGCCTCCAGCTCTGATCTACGAGCCGAGCATCCCCTGCCCTGTCAGGGCAGCTCCTGCCCCACTCAACAACAGGCAGCGGCTCAGCCCGTGCGGAGAGCCATACGGGGAAAGGGGGAGGTATGAAAAGCTTAAAAAAAAATAAATTCCCGGGGAGTAAGGATCAGATCTGAGCTGATGCTGCACAGGTGGGACTGAAAAAACATTAGGAAGAAGGATTTTATTTTTATATTTTTTGTTACTAGGATGGGTTTTTTTTTCCCCAAGGGACCATTGCACCTGCCTGGTGCTGGGAGGATTTTTCCTCTTTTTTGTGCTGATGTTGGAAGTTACCTTTCCTTTCTCCTGAAATTCAGCTTCCCCCACTCTCTCACCCCAGGTTCTAGGAACAGCTTTTACTTGGGAATGAGAGGGAAACTGAGGCAAAGAGGCTGTGCCAAGGTGAGGGCAGCAGAGACGGACTTTTTGGCTGTATCACAGACTACTGCTGCCCCCCTGGAGCTGAGCACCTTGGGGTTCGGGCTTGCTTCTCTGCCCAGACCTGCCAAAAATTGCTGCAGCCTTCCAAAACTGACGAGTTTAGCATCTACATGGGTTCTTGGGGAACCTACTGAATGTTGAGCTGCTTGTTGGCAAAGGCCAGCGTCCTCTCCTGCGACCAAGCCAGCTGAAATCATGACCTGGTTCCTCACCCATCCCTGACAGCCCCAGGGAAGAGGCGGTTGAGGCTGGTCAGGTCTAAAAGTGCTCTCTGGTGTCACCAGCCTTGCAAGACATGGCTTTTCCCAATCCCCCCACCTCATTCAAGGCGTTTCGTGTCTGCGAGCATCACGCTGGGTGCTTGTCTCTCCGGCTGCAGGCCTCCCTGAGGATATGACAAGCCAGAACACATTGCAGAAGGAGTTCAAAATTATCTATCGCCAACATCCACTTAATCCATCGTGAGGAGAAGCGAAAAAGCTCTCCAGGCCTGCAGGAGCTCTGAACAAGCCGCTGTTTCTTATGCTGAGCCTGTGTTCCCACTTGTCAGTTTGATTTCTCAATGCTTTACAATCTCTGGTATTCTCGGTGAGGATACGGCGTCACGTCCATCACCCGTTATCACTAGGTCCCCGTGTTTCCCTTTCTTCTCTCTCAGCCTCTTTGCAATCTTGAACCAATGGGGGAAAAAAAAAAAAAAAAAAAAAAAAAAAGAAAAAAAGCAATAAAAAAAAAAAAAAAAAAGAAAAAGGAAAAGGAGAAGAAGCGGCTTTTGAGTTCCTTATCCGCTGCAGCCTGGATTACATCCAGGCCTCTTACTATGATCCTTCAAGTTCCTGCTAAACATGCCCTGCATCTCCTGATAACATTAAATCTGCATCTCCGTGGGGGTTATCAGCACTTCTGGGGACAAGCAGGGCTGGTGCGTGAGGAAGGAGCAGCATTGCAACAGGTTGTGGTGTGCGAGGAGAGGGGGCGGGGGAGCACAGCCACCCTCCCAGCTCCAGTTTGCTCCCAGTTGAATCTGGGTATGGAGGAGACTCAGTGAAGCAGGACCACTACAGGACACCTGCAGGCTGGGCTCGGTTATCCAGCAGATGATGAATTTGCAGGGCCACTGAGCCCCACAAGGCTGAGGCAGTGCCGGTCAAAGCTTCTAGGGATAAATAATTCGATTTTCTTATGCCATTACTCAGGATGCGATTAAGGAACCAGTGTCCCATCGTAGCACTGCAGCAGCTGGTGAGGGTTGTTGGTGCAATGAAATGAAACTCCAAATTCATGCAGGCAGTTAATGAAGAGAAAGAGAGTCTTATTTTGGGCTCATTACAGTCATCAATGATGTCCAATTAAGAGAAATCCACTGCATATCCCCAGCAGTGATTTAAAAATAGCAGTTGTAGGCTTCATCTTGGGCTCAGAAGGAAGGGAAGTGGGGGTTTAACTCTTCCAGTGCACTTTCTGCTTCATGAGGGCAAAAATCAGCTTCCATGAGGGCTGACAAAGGGTATCCCCAAGCCACGTTGGCAACTGCTGGCCTGTTGGCCATTTGGGCTATTGGCCACTGGGCTGTTAGTCACTGGGCTGTTGGCCATTGGGGCTGATGGCCACTGGGCTGTTGTCCACTGGGGCTGATGGCCACTGTCTATTGGCCATTGGGCTGTTGGCCATTGGGGCTGATGGCCACTGGGGCTGTTGGCCATTGTGGCTGTTGGCCATAGGGGCTGTTGGCCACTGGGGCTGTTGGCCACTGGGGCTGTTGGCGACTGGGGCTGCTGGCCCTCCGGGCTGGTGGCCGTGAG
>JAVJGJ010000036.1:5088447-5119601 GCA_035590215.1 Microhierax caerulescens | reverse complement strand
TTGGTCACTGGGCTGTTGGTCACTGGGGCTGTTGGCCATTGGGGCTGTTGGCCACTGGGGCTGTTGGCCATTGGGGCTGTTGGCCACTGGGGCTGTTGGCCATTGGAGCTGTTGTCCACTAGGGCTGTTGTCCACTGGGGCTGTTGGCCATTGGAGCTATTGTCCACTGGGGCTGTTGGCCATCGGGGCTGCTGGCCACTGGGGCTGCTGGCCATCGGGGCTGTTGGCCATTGTGGCTGACGGCCATTGTGGCTGTTGGCCATCAGTATTTTTGGCTGTTGGGGTTGTTGACCGTGGGGTCTGTTGGCGTAACTGTTGGCATCTTTCCCCTACCCTGGTCTCTACAGGACCAGTGGAACCGTGGCTAAAACCCGTTAGGGTTCAGAGTCTGGCGTGAGCCTCATAACTGTTGCGAAGAAAGGTTGAATTTCCCCTTTATTATTCCGTGAAATCACCACGGAGGTGTGCAGGAATTAAGATGCCTGGACCTTAACACGGATGATTTCTGAGGCACAGCTGAGCTGGGCATTCACAAGACTTATGGCTTGTTTTGGTCATAACCCCGGTGCAGCCGGTCTTGTGCACTGATGTTATTGATACAGCCAGTAATTACATTTTCACATAGGCATTTTTCCTGTGTGTCTACACCGTGTTTATTACAGACTTTCAATTATTCATCTTTTCCCCTCTCTTGCCATCCCTCCCTCTTCTTCTTTGCCTATTTTTTTCCCTCCTTGTCTTATTTTTCATCTGTCCTTTGGCTTTTTCTCCACCTCTGATCCCTGTGTTTCCCAGCCATCTCTCTGACCCAGGCAAGGACCCTGAAGACCAGTCCTCACCCCCGTCCCTGGATAACTTTGGCTTTGGGAGTGGGATATCTCCTCTCCATTCAGTTTGCTCCCCACCTTTTGCCCCAGCTGATTTTTCCACACCGCTGAGCTCCTGCCACAAACCTCCCCGGTGCCTTTTCTGTTACAGAATGAGAAATAAAAATGTGGTACCGTTGTTGCTGCTCATCTATCTGCTGTGCCTAGGTGAATAATGCAAGGAAACATGTATGTATTTATACAGCAAATGGGAAAATACATTTCTTAAGATGAATGAGGTTGTTTTCAGCCTTGATGCACCCAATAAAATAACCTGGTATCAAGAGGGAGGTTTATTTTGAAGTCTGGACGTGTCATAATATCAGCTCCCAACCAGGACTTCAAATTACATCAATCAGAGAGAGGAGGAGAGGGGAAAGGCTGGGAGAGCAGTGAGTGCCGGGGGAATACGGGCATAGAGAAAGCCAGGGCACGGGGAAGCAGGTGTGGGATGTACGAACGTGAGAGCACATCGGTGGGACCTGCTGGATGGATACGTGAGCCGAGCTGAGCTTTTACACCAGCTTTTGTGTGCATCCCTCTTCCTTTTGGCTCGTGTGTTTTCCTCTCTGTGCTCAGCTCTGGAGCAAATTCCCTGGGAAGGTCTTCGGAGCTCTGGGAAACCAGAGTGGTTGAGCAGCCTCAGTGCTGCCTAAGGGGGACACACCAAGCCTGAGCTTGTCCCCAAGCCTCTGGGGACAGCAAACCCTGCCGATGGGGACCCCGGTAGTCCCCACCTAGATCAGCTTCAAACCCACCTTCAAAATCCCAGGAATTTCCATGCTGCCACCACCCCCCACACTGAGAGCCTCGTGCCAGCCACAAAGTGCTGCAAACGAGCTGCAAGAGGTTTACGAGCAAGCGGAACGTTGATTTTTGGTGGGAAACCCCAGTATTTTCTCTACTCCCCCCCAACAAAACAGAGCTGCCAAGTTTTCATGTGTTGGTGTGCAGATTTCTGCTTTCCCGATGGAAATCTGGGGAGGTGTTTGGCATGGCACATGCTCTTCCCAGCTGAAAACTCAGTTTCTTGCCAAAGGAAAGTGGGGTAGATGTGGAGTAAAAAAAAAAAAAAACAAAAAACAAAAAAAAAAAAGAAAAGAAAAAAAAAAAAAGCGTGTAACAAGTTGTAGGCTTTATGTCACAGCTTTGCCTGGCACGAAGAAAAAAAAAAATAATTCCATGCTGCCTTCCTACATCCTAGGGAGAGCTTTCCTTGCTCGCAGCGCAACACAGAAGCGTAAAGCATGTTGTGATCTCAATTTAGGATTACCGCTGTTATTTATCCACGTGTCATCTAGATAAGGAGCAAGAGAAGAGCCTGAGGGTAAAAATGCTGCTGGTGTTCAGGAATCCCAGGGTTGGAGAGATGCCCCAGCACCGCGCTGGCTCGTGGTCCAGCGCTGGCCCCTCTGCAGAGGATTTGGTGGCTTTGGGGGGAGTTTAGCAACTGGGGGGTTTTGCAGGGGGGAAAAAGTCATGGAAAGAAATTTTTCTGCTAAAAGCCTTTGGCAAAAAGGGTTGGCTCCACCTGCGTGGTTAACGCCTGCTCCAGAGAAGGCAGCTGCAGCCTGAACACACTTTTCCTGAAAAAAAATGTGGGTTTTTTTTGGAAATGAAGAGCTTCTGATGGTTTGGAGACTCAGCTCCCAGTGCAAAAATACCGCTCCACGTGCAGTTTTCCTCCCCCAACACTTGCTTTTGTGGGGGGCGTTACTAAAGCTGAGCTGGAGGAGCTTTCTAAAGCCCCAAACACCTGGGAACGTGGCTGCAGAAATCCTTTCGGAGAAGCGGACACGTCAGGGGCACCCGAGGGATTTGTCTACCCTCCTCCAGCTTTGTCTTTGTCGCTGTTGCTGTATTTGTTGCTCGCAGCAGATCCTTCTTGCCGGGGATGTCTCACTTACTGGGAAGGCTTCATTCCCAATAATTTTCAGATGCTGCTGCCCTCATGATTTATCCCCCTTCGGTTTAGATCTCATTTTTCCCAATTTTACCTTTGTCTCCAGGAAACCTCGTCTATTTTAGTGCAATTTCCTCTCTCTCTCTCTGGCTCACCCGCTCCCTGTAGCCCAAACTTGTCTTCTTTTCATATTTATTTCAGTATTTGTCTTTTTCTCCTGGTGCAGGCTGTATTCTCAGGATTTATCTCCTCTGTTTCCATGATCTGTCTCGGAGTCCAGCGACTTTGTTTTTCCTCCTTCAGCCTTTTCCTTGGGTAATATTTAGCGGCGGCACCTGCTGAGGGCTGAGCGATGGGCAAAGGGAGAGGAAAGGAGGGATGGGAGGTGGAGATACAGGTGGGGAGGTGGGGAGAGCATTTTTGGAGCCTTGTCCCTATTTTGGGAGCACCAGTTGGTTGGGCAAAATATCGTCCCGTGTTTAATTCATATACCCACAGCTCTTCCCGGCACTGTACAGATGTTATAGCCTGAAAAGGAACATTCTGGAAAGCTTTGAAACCTCCGGAGCATCGTGTGCTTCTCGCTGCACTGGGGACCTGTGGCTTTTGGTACAGCGCAGGCTCTTCAATCCTTGTAAAAGTTGGGGGAGAGACGTCCCCTTGCCTCAGTTTCCCCTTTCATAGGGAAAAATAATAGTGTTAATGCCCACATTTCTCAGGGAACTGAAACTTTTTTCCAGCAGAGGACTTAATTCAACACTAAAAAAAAAAAAAAAAAAAAAAAGAGAAGCTTTTCTAGGAAAAAAAAAAAAAAATCCTTGATTTTTTGTAAGAAAACCTAAATTATTTCAGTTTTTTAAAAGCTATTTGAGGTTCTATCCGAAAGAATAGTGAAAAGAGAAAAAAAAAAAGTAATCAAACAAGTAGTTTCAACAAGTTCTGGTTGAAAAGATGAATTTTCCTGCTCTGTATATGGCCCCGGGTGATCTTCAGTGGAGACCTGTCAGCTCCAGCTGGTGATCGAAGGTTTCAACAACTGCCAGCAAAGGAGGGTGAAGCCCCAGGGAAGAATGTGTGTGGGAAAAGCTTCTCAGGGCTACTTGCTTCCAGAAATTTGGGTTATTTTATTAATTGGGGGAGTGTGGGCAGCAGCATCCACACGATTCCTGCTGGATCCCACCCTCCGTTGCCCATCCAGCAATTCCAAGCCCATCATTACCCCCTGGCCACTGCGACGCGGTGTATGGTGCCATTGCCAAAAAGCTGCTTTTTTTCCCCCCTTCCTGGCAAGCCCAGAGGGGGGCTGAGAGGGAAAATGATGCAGAGTGAAACCAAAATCCTCTCTGCTCTTTATAGGCGGCTGCCTGCCCTGCCAAAAGCCTTGTGGGCTGGGGGAAGGGCAACGCTTCATGCCCCTTGTTTCCCATCCGTGTCTCTTGCTTTCTGTGCAATGTTAACCAAAACTGCCTGCTGGGTACCTCTGGACAGACTCCCCATTCGCTCAACCCAAAATGCATCCTCCACCCAGCTTCTGGCATTTCCCAAATATTTCTAAATATTCGCTGCAGGCTGGCTGACAGGCTTAATTGGGTGCATGGATCAATCTGGGCTGGGTCAGAGGCAAGCGGAGGGCGCTTGAGTTGAGGTCTCTTCTATTTTCCCCCCTCCCTAGCATCAGTGCAAGCCTGAAACTGCAAATCCCTGTACCTAGCAGGAGCCCAGGGCTTCCCTCGCAGCCATCCACAACCCTCCCAGCTCCCTGTCGATGCTTCCCAACCCTTGAGTGGCTTTTTTCAAGGCTTCCCTTTTTATTTTCATCCTTAAGCTTTGTGCCTCCATTAATTTAAAACTCAGCTCGTCTCTCTTTCCATAGAGATTGAGGTGGTGGGTGACCAACTCTACTCATTCTTCCATGTTTTCCTCTTCAGGAAAGAAGGAAACCTGTTCCTGAAATACCGATGTGCCTATGAATTTAGCCATCAGCTTGGGATTTCCAGCATTTCTCCCGCCTGGCTGGAGCAGCCGTTTCTCCTTCCAGTGAGCTGCTGACAACCAGAATCTCCAGCAAAGGCTCTGTTTTGGATTCACCCCAGAAACGTCTTCCAGGGTTGTGATGATTTAAACTTTTAAATGAAAACTAACTACCCAAAGCCTTCCAGCACCCCGCAGCAGCACTTTGCTCTGGCATGGCAACCTTGCAGTGCATCCCTCTTGTGGGGCAGGAGGGAACCAGGGTGGGTGGGTGGAAAAAAAGGTTTCAGAGGCTTTCTTTATCAAAGCACTTAAAAGAAGATGATGTGCAGGCACCGCACGCCCTATTTATTGCTACAACAAAGCCAGGTGATAGCAAAGAAATGGCAATTTGGGGAAACACAAGGGGCTATTTACGGGTGGGCTGCTGCCTGCGCTGCTGGCTGCCCTTCCTACTCATTAGAGGGAAGGCAAAGGATGAGGTAACGAGAGCTTTTACATATGCAGAGAGCAGGAGTAGGTCTGGCAGAGGAAATATGGGGGGAAAAAAATGGATTTCTCCAGGAATATCGTGATCACGAGACAACCGGGGGTGATTTCTTCCAAAGGCTGAAGAGCAGATGGAGCTTGGGGAAGTGATAGGTGGCTTTCCAGGCTCCAAGGGCAACTTTTTGCCTCATCCATGATAATTTTCTGGTGGATTGCAAAGGGGCTGACGCAACAAGGTGCCCCAGCCATGCAGACTGACATTCTGTTCCTTGGGCACGTCCCACCAATGAAGCAGCCGTGCTCCCGGCGCCAGCGCTGCCTGTCTACAGGGGCTGCTGCCGAGTCAGTAACTATTATTCTGGCCGTTCTCCCTCTGAGCTGCTCCTTTTCAAGCAGCAATTCAATTACAGCTACTGAGAGCAGTTATCATCATAATCAGTCACTCATGCAACCAGCGGTGCTTGCACAGAGGCGCTTCTTCAACGGAGGAGACGCAGAGACCTTATGCAAACCTCGGGGCGCTCAGCTGATGCAAACAGCCATGAGGTTTGTGGTTTGGCAAGCTCACTCTGTGCTTTTTGGCCTTTGAGAATTAACCACTGGAAGGGTTCAGCCCCCTGTAAAGCACAAGGTACCTCCAAGCATCCTCGCTCCCCATCATTTATTTCCCTTCTCCTCTAACAGAGCAGGATTTCTCTTCCCAACCTTCCCACCGGTGCGCGAGCACAGGTGAGGAGAACATCTCCTCTCTCTTCCTCGGTGTCTTCTTCAGAAGCAAACCCAGCTCAGACGTGGGATTTATTGGGCAGAGAGCATATGCCCGCATTTCAATCGCATATGATCCACGAGATGTTTTTACGGATCTAATTGTCACATATGTTTGTTGTGAATCCATAACGAGGGGCCAGAGCAGATGGCAAAGGCTGGCTGCCAGTCACGCTGCCGTAATACTGTATCTCTCTACAGAGGAGGCGATGGGATGGGATTGGACCGCTATAGCAGAGGATGAAGACCCCACAGGTCAGTTGTTTGGGTTGGGAAACCTTTTTCTCCCTTGTGCAATAGCCTCTCACCTATGACAGGCAATCAAATTAAAAAAGAAACCACCAAATCCGACGCTTTGAGCTAACGGTTTCTCAACCTGACCCTGGAAGCCTGATTTTCAACACTAAGCTGGGATGCAAAGACCGTATCCCATCCCGCATCCCAGATCACCCCCATCAGAGCAGCATGTGGGAGGTTCAGTGCACGGATCCATAGCCAACTTGGGGGGTAAGTGGGGAAAATCTGCTCCTAAAGGACACGGCTCCATCCTCACTGCCTCTTTGAGCTAAATTTAAATTACCGTGCTACCTGAACTTCATGCGAGCGTCACGCTGCTGCGATGCTATAAATACGGCTGAGAAGACACTTCTAGTATAAGTCACTAATTTTGGAGACTTGGAACCAGAATTGGGCAAATTAAAAAAGAAAGAAAAAAAAATGTATATATATGAAAGGAGAGAGGAGAAGAAGGAGGAGGAAAGATCTCTGAGGTCTGCAAAGGTTTAGTTATCCCTGGTCTGGAGATCTTCCTGCGGATTGCTCGGGAAAAGTGCTGGCCCGAGGAGGAGCCTGGAGAAGGCACGTGCACGCACGAACAACAGCAAACCCAGCAGCAGAGCAGAAAACGTATTGAGCCGCCACGTTTTGAAGTTAATTAGCGCTGGGCAGATCATTAGCTACAGCGGCCTTTTTAATTAGAGCCGCAGGGCTCTCGTTCACTCTGGATTGGCACTGTGATGTTGTCCTCATGCCGGCGAGGCTCTGGCGGGCTGCGATTCCTCCTGGGCACCTCCTGCCATCCCATCGCTTCCCTGACCAAAAAGGTTTGTTAGCATCCTGCTTTCTGCTGCCCCAAATGGTTTAGGATGCAGGGACCTCTCCCTTGGTTCTGCAACGCACTGCGGCTCCAGAGGCCAAATTCAGAGCATCCAATTGCTTTTACAATTAAGCTTAAGGTGGCTTTGCTTTGCTTTGACCTCATTTAGGCTCCGTCTGGGCTCTCCCATAAGTGAAATGGCCCCTTAATTTCTCAAACAAAGGCAGGCATAAAAGCTGTTTTACCAATTTGCTTCTTTGAAATGCTCTGGGAAAAAAAAAAAAAAGAAAGAAAAGAAAAAAGAAAAACCCTAAAACCAGCAAAGGAGCCTTCCTCCAGCTTTAGGGAGTCACTGCTTGGGGCTGGATGTTTCTGGGCCACCCCGTGTGCCCTCGCAGCCCTGGGTCTCTGATATAATTATTTTCCACCTCTCGTTAAAGACTGATGATCTCTCTTAGCGAGCAAATACTTGCTCGGTTGCCTTGGGTGGTTGCTTAGGACCAGCTTTGCCATCATGGAAGGGGTAAAAAATGGGGAAGGCTGAGGCTGTTCTTGGCTCATGATGGGGATACAGTGGTGAATTAATTAAGGTCTGGTAAAAGAAGGGGTTTTCTCCTCGTTTGTGCCTCACCTGGAATACATTGTCTCTCTCCATCACATGTGACCTTGGAAGTGGTTATTGGGCCGGACAAGAAAACCTCCCATTTTCTGGCAATGTCATCCATTACTCAGCTGAACACACATGCGACAGAAGATGAACAACAAAAAAAAAAAAAAAAAAAAAAAAAAAATGAGGAGAACCCTCAAAGAGCACAAATTAAAATGACTGAGATCAGATAACGAAGAAATACAGCTAAATTGTTTCCTTCCTTTCTTCCTTTGGTCTGGCCCTGGGGGAAATCCATCTAATTAACCATTCTGGGCCACTTGATGCTATTTTTCTGCAGGTTGAGGGGGGGGGGGTGAGGATGGAGCTGGAGACACTCAAACTTTTTTCCCTCCTTTTCCCCCATCCGTTCCTTGACCTCTGCGGTTATCTCCAGACTTATCAGCAACACAAGATGACTTTTTTTCACATCAGTAAGCACCATCTGAAATATAACAATCAGAAAGAAGAAGAGAAAAATAAATCAATGCCCACAAACAATGGGCAAAAATATATATATATATATAAAGACCAGTTTGGGTGAGTACAATTTATTTATAAAAAAGCCCCAACAATGAAATCTCTGAATCTTTCCAGCATTAATTGCTTATTTTTTTCCTTGCAGAGAACACACTTTGCGTCCTGAACCAAAAAATGTTTGTTTTGGCCTCTTGCTTTCTTTTTATTAGCCGCCTTCTCCTGTTCTAAATGAGCTTTCATTTTAAAAAATGAGATTGTTTTCTTTCCTTGGGGTGCTGAGCCTGTGTTGAGGCCACCTTGGGGTGCAGGATGCCTCTGGGTGCCTGGGGCACAGATCCTGCCTCCGAGAGCAGCAAACCCCTCATCAGCTCATCCATCCGTGCAGATGTAATGAACGCTTCTCTTTGGCAATGGGATCATTTAGCCAAGACCTGACCCAGCACTCGGTGAGATGTGATGTGACCTAAATTAAGCTTTTTTTTTTTTATCCAGTTTTCCTCGTTTTTAAGGATGGGAAGAGATGGAGCTGGGCTGGGGAAGAGGCACGCATGGAGCCTTACCACTGCGCAGTGTCTGAGGATGACTTTGCTGGAAGCGATAATTAAAAATAATGGTAAAACAATCAAAAAAATAAATGTATTCCTCTATTTCTGCAGGCTGGAGAGGAAAGGAGGAGGGATGCTTTGGGTAGGACCAGCTTGTGTTCATCACTGAGTTAAATGGCGGAAGTTTGACGGGCTGGGAAGGACCACGGGTACCCTGCGTGCCGCTTGGCATATCAAAGCCGACATAACTCCATCCTCTCCCCATCACGGCTACTGCCCTCACCCAGCACCCCGTCCTCCAGCCTCCTCTCTTCCCTCCTCTGTTTGAAGCTGTGTCAGGTCTGGAGTTCAGCTTAATCCAACCGCTAGATGTATTATTCATTTCTATGCTTTAATGATGTGATAAAGTTGCTAGAAATAGGGAAAGGCTCATTAAACTGCCATTTGAATATAGAGCACAAGCACATTTGAAGGGAGAGGGAACCTCTGCCAGTCCCACACCTTCTCCCCTCCTTTCCCCACAGCCTGATGAGAGCCCCAAAATTAGTGTTGATGAGTTTTTTGCTGCTGGGTGGTTGGCAGGAGGGGAATGTGGTGCTGGGGCATCCTTGAGCGTCCACCTCGGCTGTGGTGCCTGCAGGGCTGGGGTCTGGTGTGGGGGGTCTTTCTCTCCTCTCTGGTTACAAGTGCCCAAATCAAAGGAGTGAAGCGCTGGAGTTTGTTTGGGCTTTTCTGCCAGAGGCAACAGCATCTATAAAAGATGATCTGGGTCCTCTTGGTATCAAAAAAAAAAAAAAAAATTTCCAAAAAAAACCCCCCAAAAACATTTCCCAAAAAAGCCCTCAGCGCCCTCAATTGCCCCACCGGCAGAGCTGAGCTGAGGTGGGCTGTGGATGCTGGAGGACAAGGGGGTGGCCGAGCTCGGCAGGGTGCAGCCCACCTTACATGGCCCCCCCAAAGCCACCGGCATAAAGCAGCTCCTTGGTGGGCTGCAAAAGCCCCATCCTGCGTGATGGAGCGGTTAGAGGTGAGCCATTAACCACAGCAGGATTTGTTTAGGGTTTATCCAGCCCTAATAATGGGAGACTTCCCCTCGCTCCCAGCCATCCCCCCTTTTCTTATTTATTTTTTTTTCCCTCTCCTCTCTGTTCTTCTATACCGTGAAGGGATCTCGCTCGGCTCTCGTGATCAGAGGTTGGCTTTGATCTTCCCCAGAGAAGCCGGCTTGGTGGAGATGCTCAGCAGTCCTTGGAAAATAATTGCACCTCGCTGTAGATGGGGGAAGGACTGGGCTTAACACATGGGCTGGGGTGCTGAGCAGGGATGCTCCCCCACCGCCTGTCCCCCCCCCCCCGTTCATCACACACCACGGATGGGCAGGTATCATCCTGTTGCGGTGCTTAGATGTTTTAGGGACGTGTACGGGGAAAATGCATTTGCTGAGAAGTCCACAGGTGCTGAAAACGTCTTTTCTCCACAGAAAGTTGGCGTTTCACCCAAAAAGCTGGTACCAGCTGTCCCCTGGTTGTTGGTGGTCCCCGGCAGCAGGCTGGGTGCTGGGTGAGCGGCGTGACGGGGATGCTCAGAGCAGCCACAGCCCAGAGAAGTGGAGATTCAGCAACTTGGCCATCATTTCACCTGCAAACATCCCCGCGTCCGTGGCTGATGCTTTGTGAGGGTGCAGCATTATTTTGCAGGGGGTGGTTGACCCGTTCATCTTTTGATTAACAGCTTCTGTCCTCACCCTGTAGCTGGGTTCTGGGATGCAGATTGAGTAGGAATTCAGAAGGAAATAAGAAAGCCCAGTGGCCTTATGGCAGGGGGGATGAATTCAAGGCCATGAACCCCGAAGCTGGAACAGCCCCACGATGTTGCGTTGCTGCGGGTTGGGAAACCCAGCTGGGACTTCAGCACGAGGAGGAGCAGCCACAGCACCCTCAGCTCAGGTATTGTGGAGCTTCACCACCCTCAGTTTGCACTCGTGGGGCTTCTTCACGCCAGTTTGGGATTTGGAGACCCACTGACCTGCTGCACTTCAATATGCTTCAACCTAAAACGGCCCTGCGGGGAGAAAGCTCGTTAAGAGTCCTGCTGTGCTGACCATCCCCAGCTAATTACACGCTGCCTCCTTAAATTTCCCTTGGCTTGTTTCTATTGGAGACAGGATTTGTCTCTGGTTAAGTCTGTCATTGCATTTCAATTCTCATCTCCGCATACACTGGGATTTGTATAGCGGTTTACATTTATTTTATTTTTTTTTCCCCCCTCTTTTTTTTTTTTTTTCTTTTTTCAAGTGCTTGGAGATAAAAGTGTCATGGAAATATGGTGTCATTGTTATGATGATGAGGGGACTATTTGTGATGTGCCAGCACCCTTCTCGCTGGTATTGAACCACTTGGGAACATCTCGACATCCCCCAGGTGGCATTTTGCTTCCACAAAGCCAACCACTTATGCTAATATATATACATAGAAAGTGCTGTGTGTATGTGCGTGTGTGCATGCGCGCGTGTGTGGATACATATATCATGTGGGCGTGATTGGAAAGCAAATTCTATAAATAAATCCCATTATCTTATTACACTGTAATTTTCTATCATTATCTGCAGTGTGGATCAGATGCATCTGCGGGCTGCGATGAGAGCAAGGGGCTGGGAAGTGGCAAACTTTGCTGTCTAGCAGAGGGTTCCGAGGGTGGAGGAGCTGGGCAGGGTGTGGAAATACTTGCAGCCCTCCTCTGCCTCGCAGAGGATGCGATTCCCAGCTGCCGTGGCACAGCACCCCCAAATCCAGTGCAAAAAACCCCCAATATTCTGCCTTTGCTTATCCTCACCCAGCCTGGACCATCCGCTGCAGCACCGAAGCAGGATGCCCTCACTGGTTTGCTGGTGGTTTGTTTTAATGGTTAATCATTCGTGCTGCTGGGAAAAAAAAATGGAGAACAAAACCAAACAAACAAAAAAACCCCCCAAAAAAACTAAAAACCCCAGTGCCTAATTTTTAATATGAATGAATTCAGCTTCTGCTTCCAGCTTTTGCTCCTTGTCGAGCCTTGGGCTGATGTATTGAAAAGGTTTTGCCTTGCCCTGTGTTTTCTCCCTCAGAAGGTGCTTGTGTGCTGTAATCAAGTCACTCTCATTCCTCTTCTTGATAAGATAAAGAAGCGAAGCTCTTCACGCCTCCCACCATGGGGCATTTCCCCTGGCCCTCGGGTTATTCCTGGGCCTTTCTTTGCACTCCTGCTAATTTTTCAGCATCCTTTCTTTTCACCAGGCGCATCCCCTGGGACTGATGGGAGCAGCTCAGTATTGTCCCCAAAACCTGCTGCGCTTAAACTGCTCCTCCAGCCCATGAGGTGCTTTATGGGCAGCCCTGGGTGCTGAGATAGAAAATCAGTGATTTTTCCAACTCCCAAACCCCACTTTTTTCCAAGCAATCTGGCTCAGAGCTGCCTGTCACCCGCAAAGAGGTTTGGGACTCTGTCCTGGAGTCAACACTCAGCAGAAAGATCAAAAAAAAAAAAAGCTGTGCCAGAAAGGCTCAGCCTCGTTTAAAAACCAGCAACAAGCTCTGGGATTTTAATACATTTTTGAATAATCCTATTAGCCAGCAGAGGAAACAGGACTCCTTAAATGACAGATTTATATTTTTTTTCCCCTTAACTCCAGGTCTGCAGCCAGTTGTGTTCCACCAGATGAGGTGGATCCTCTTCACGATGCCTATCAGGAATACGGTGTTCTACAGAGATGTATGGGAGGTGGGATACTGCCACTAGCTCACCTGGGATCTGGAATGAATGTGAGAGTAATTTCCCAGGTATTCTGCACTGGGCTGATGCTTTGGCCAGGTACCAACAACCTGTGGGAAGAGAAAACAGCTTTTTCTATAACCAGAGTGATGCTGAGCTCGTGGGTCTTGGGATGCAGATCCGGGGATCCTTGACTTGGGTGCCACTGGGATCATTATTCCACCGACTTAATGATATTTTGGAGCTGTACTCGTGCAGGAAATTTGCACCAGAGATTTCTTTGATTGCCTTTTGGTATTTAATTAGTGAAAATGTACTGGACATTCTACACAAAATGAACTTTCGAGGATGAAGGATGAAACAGCTCGATGGCATTAGAAACATTTTGTATTCAGAAGATCAAGGTTTTGTTCCGCAACTCCTGAAAATGAACATTTGAACAGTAGCAAATGCTTTGCCTCAAATGGCTGAAGTTCAGTCCCAGGTCAATGGCTACATTTTCCCTCCATGAAGTGGTCATTAATTTCAAGCTTGCGGTTTATTGCTGGAAAGGACTTTAACACACACAAAAAAAAGGGAGCGTGCCATCCGTTGGGCTGGGGCACCGCGCTGGTTCCTCGTATGGTTAAGCAGCTTGCTCCTGGCAAGCTGCAAGTCTGAACATCCACTTTCTGAGGTCTAGAAAAGCGATTCCAGGTCAGCCTAAAAGATTTTTTTATGACTACCTCCACGTTTATTGCCTTTCGACTCTGAGGATGGAAGTACCTGGTTTTACAGGTGAAAGGGATACAAAAAAAAAAAAAAAAAGCCCTAATGAAACTGTTCAAAGCCCTCTTAAATATGCTTAAAATACTCCCCTGCTGCTGGTGGTGTGGTGTTTAAACTCCCAGCAAAGATGCTGGTGTTGCTGGAAAGCCTGTTCGTGGCCTCAGAGGGTTTTGGAGCTGGCTGGGGAAGAGCTCCTGGGAACCTGTCAGGTCCAACATCCCGCCTCTCTCTCATTTTCCAGACCTCCGTGATTCCTCTCTGGCAAACCCGACCCCTTTTAACACTGACCAACATAATATAGCACATCATATACACATAATATAACGTAGCCATAGGCAGGCAGGAGATGGGAATTACGCTGCCTGCCAGCCTCGCCGAGGTGACCTCGGAAACGAAGGTGAAAACATAATTTTCAGGCTATTTTGAGCAAGTTCAAGCTGTATCGGATAGAGGCAGAACCGAGGAGGCACTCGATGCCTTGCCTCACCCATGACACATTTTTTTCCCTAAAATCTGGGATGTGGGATAAATAGATGGGGTGGGAGATGGACGCCGGTGCTGTGCTGTGCTACTCAAGCCTCTGGGTCCATTGGATTTGGTGGTGGCAAGCCAAAAAATAATAATAATAAAAAAAAAATCTTGGTAGGTATTACACTAAACCCTTTTCCTTTTTCCTTTTTCCGTGCTTCGTAGAAGCAGCTGTGGGTCCGCAGAGCCCCGAAGCAGCACCCCCCTCAGGAGGCAGCAAACTGGGCTTCTTTGGGGTGAAAACTCCCTGAAAACAGGGACAAAAGCCAGCAATTCATCTCGGGTGACCTGATGGATGGTCACAAAACTGGTGCCTCCCCTCCTCCTGGTGCTGCCGCTGGGGTGATGAGTGGCAATGATGCTCCTTAGCATCAGTCACCTGCCATGTCCCCTCACTTTGCCAAACGCTTTGCACTATGCCTGATGGAAAAGGTTTCTGAATTTGGCAGCGCCCTTAGCTGTTCTCGGAAAGTGGGTTATAAATTAAAACCTCTTTTTTCTCCCTCTGGGAAAAAAACCTGGATAATAACAATCTATCCCAAAGTGTCTGTCCCCCAGACACCTCCAAGAGAAAGAAGCCAAGGGGTGGGGGTGCCTTATAACACGGGATGTGATGCTGTATCATAAAAATGTGAATTTTTACAACAGACCCAAACTCCTCCTGATTCTTCTCAATCCCCGATCACCACTCAGGAATCTCCTCCGGTGAAGCTAAAAGGAGGAAAAAAAAAGCCATAAAACCAACCTGCCACCTGGAATATTTGCTCTTTCAGTGGTGGAGCTGCAAAAGATGCAGTGTCAGAAGATCCTACAAACTGCAAGTTGTTACCTGGATGTATTGATTTAAAGTACCTGTCGGTCTTGATTTTTAAAAGCGTGTTTGATTGCTGGCAGGTTTATAGGATTATGGGTTTAATTGGATGCCTGTGTTTTACTGGATATAAGTGAAATTTATGGCTGTACTATCTGCTGGGAGAAGAGCATCCCTCTGTCGTCCTCCCGTCCGCTGGCGAGCGGAGGGAGAAGCAACTGGTGGTGGCAGAGAGGGCTTGGGGCAGGAAAAGAAAGAGAAAATCCATCTTAAAACAGCTAGCAGGGAGTTAAAATGACATTATTAAGGTTGCAGAGCCGGGCAATCCAAAATTAAGAGTTGCAGGAATCAAGACTACCTGTGAGTTAAAGACAAGGCAGTTGTTAATTGCCTGATTGCATATTATTTTCGGAAGGGCTGATCTGCATATGCCAAATTTGCATAATGCAAATGCTGTGGCTGGGTTTGTGAGAATTGTGACGGGGCCCCAAACGAGTGAAGTGTTGGGGCTGGATGCGGTTGAGCTGTGTCTTCCAGGGGACCCCCCGAGTGTCTTCCCCGCTGTGCAGCTGGGCGGTAGCAAAGCCAATTAGCACCAGAAACTGATTAAAGCAGCGAAAGCACGGAACAAAATAGAAGAGCGACGGAAAGGGTTGGTAACAAATCTCATTGTCCTTGCAGGGCATATCCTTGCCCTCAAATCCAGCCTCACTCCATTGACTTGGCTACGCTTTCCTGGCTTGCAACAAATTCTGCAAGGTCTCCTCTGGGATCCCGGGAATAATCTGCCTTTCCATCCCCGCTGGGCCCTGTCATCTCTTTGCAGTAGTTTCTGCCATGCCACAGCTTTTCTTGCCCCAAACCATTCCAGGTGCATCCTTTGCAGGACGCCTGAGCTGGGATTTTTCAAACACAGGTGGCTGGAGCACCCCCTGTTGCAGCCGCATCCCAGCCTCCAGCTAAACCGAGGATATTTCCATTGCAATCCCCCAAAATGCTTGTTCCTGGGGCCAAAGCAGCCCCACCGAGCCCACAGCATCATTTCCCAAGCTCTTAGCGACCAGACACATCTTCAAAGAGCCACTGAGCGAGACGTACCCCCCCTGCTCACAGCCCAGCCCCCCTCCGGCACAGCTCTGACATCCCCCGCCTTTCATCCCACATGAAGAACATCTCTCTTCCCAAAACGCTCCAGGGGGGTCCTCTCTTCTTCCACCACCCCCTCCTCACCCGTTTCATCTCTATTTAGAAGGCTTCATGTCTTCTCCCCTTCCCCTCCTAGCCTCGCCGAGCCCCCCCCTCCCAGCTGCTGAGTCCTTCCCCCAGAAGTTTGCTGACCTCCAAGGAGAGTTTTCAGCACCTCTCCTCGCAGGCATCTTGCTTTTTCCCAGGTGCGATTTTTCTTGCTCACTTTTTGATGGAAAGTCTTTTCCTGATGGATAGTGCTAAGTCAATCCTTCCCCAATTCCTGCTGTCTTCAGCAGGGGAGAGGGAAAAAAAAAAAACCCAAACCTTTTCCTTTTGCTCTTCCATCACTCGAGTTCCCAATCATTCATGTCAGGATCTCTCCCCTCACCAAGATCTTTAATGAGCGCAGCCAATGAAGACAAACCTGTCTCTCCTGAGCAGATGCAAACTGCAAATTATTTTTGTTGCTTGCTTTTTTTTTTTTTTTTTTCCCCTGAAGAAGTCACCAGAACCCAACGAGAAGTTTTTCTCCATGGGAGCAGCGCTGTAAATCCGTTTCATCCCACCCTGCTGCATCACTTACCTGCTGGGCACCCCTACCCCTGCCCTCCCTGCCCTCTGGTGTTAGCACAGAGGCTCAAGCCTGACTCCCAAAGATGCAGTTTGGTGGCTGTAAAACCCAAGATGGAACTTAAGAGGGTGATGAGAAAATTGCTGGAGCAGTCGGGGCATCATCACCTCTTGCCTCGGGCACTTTGATCCCAAGTAGCCCCAGAGGGCTGCATCGCTTTCTGCTGGACTCAAGGATGGAGCAAGGAGTAAATGATGGAGAAAACATCTGTGCAAAGGGGGAAACAATATGAGGATGGCTCTAATTAGCTCAGCTTTTCTCTCAGATCCCTTATTGCTGGCAAAGGAGTTGAGGGGGCTAGTAGGAAGGCAGGTGGCCACTGGACATATGGCTCCTGTGGCTCTTTGCCCCCTTTTGAAGCCACAATCTTCAACAGAGGGCTTGTTTGTTTATGTTTTAAACGCTTTTCCCCTTTCCTCCAGGGATTTGTTTGTCTTTTAAGGACTAACCATTTAAAAAAAAATCACTAATTACCTATGGAAAAGAGTCACAAATCAAATCACGTTCATTCACCTGCAGTTTATAACTTGCTCATTTTTATTTTTTTTTTTTAATGTAATAATAATTAGTCATGAAATCCAATGGACAAAAGAGATTTTGAAATCCAACAGAGGCCAAACCACCAGCTGGCAGGAGCTGGCAAAGCTCTGCGGGGAGCTAACCCTCATTCACACCAGATCTGGTTTGCCATCGTTGCCAAGAAGAAAATACAGCAGGGACACAGCATGAGAAAGGCTGCAGCTCTCCTCCTGCTGGGTGGACACCTGCGAGTTTAAAATGGCTTTAAATCCAGTAGATTCCTTCAAATGGCTGCTCTCAGGGGTGCTAGCTGACTTCTGAGCTTTGCCATTTGAGCCGATATATTGATTTAATGTGAAATATGCCGGGAAAGGTGTCGCTTTGGGCCCTTGGGAGAGGTAGATGCAACCCAAAATGTGTCTCCACCCAAACTGGATGCAGCTGCTGCAGCTCCACCGCTGCCCATCGCCTTGCCCTGGTCCGAACCCATCACAGCCAGCAGCATGCTTTGAAGGCTGCGTTGGTGCCGTAGTCGAGGCAAACGAAGAGCAATTACAGGGAGAGGCGTGTGAATACGCTCGCATACGCACACATAGGCTCATTAAACAGAAAAAAAAAATAAAAATCAGAACTGGAGTGTACCAGCTCCCTAATTATTGCATTTTTCAAGCCAGGGAGGGCTGGGACTCAGCAGCCGCAGGGGTCCGTGAAGCCGCAGTTTCTCAGTGTTTCATGAGCAACACGGTCAATACTTCGGTCGCCTTCAGCTTTCACATCCAGACTGTATTGGTAAACTGGCCTCCTGCTTCTCTGCTATTGATCCCCTCCAAGTCACGGCCCAGGAGGGGAGGACAGATCCTGCTAACAAACTGGGCTGGTTTGTGCTGGGTGAGACCCTGATCTGCAGCTTCTGCTGCAGCAAACACCCCGTTGCTTCAGGCACCGGTTTCTCCTGTTCTCCCTTGCTTTGCTCCAAGGATCTAAGAGGGGATGGATGAGTGGCCGCTGCCCTCTTCCTCTGGAAAACCAAGAGTCCCCTGCGCCCAGGGCAACATTTGCAGGATAAAAGGGTCATCGGGGATGTAGAAAGCAGGACAGTAAGGAAGGAGTCTGTGAACTGGGATGGGGTGGTATGGTACGGGATGGGATAGCATGGCATGGGCTGGGCTGGATAACTGCCCCAAGGGATGCTGGTGGGAATCAAGAGGGATTTTCTCACCTGAAGTCCTGCAAACCCCCTTGGAGAGAGCTGTCAGGGATGCTGCACCGAAGTAGCATCATTCTCCATGTGTTTCTCCCACCCTCCAAAATACTTTCCCAGCGGCACCTCATCGCTAAGCCTCGCTCGCTGACCCCCCACCCACTCACTGGCACCCTGAAGGATAGAAAACGTGAGCAAAACCTGCCACGTGCTCAAATACTACAGAGGCGTATCAGCATGTGCAAAACCAAGCGGAGAAACGGCTGCAGTTTATTCTTTTGTAAAGGTCAAGTGACAGTAGGTGATACCCAAAGGGTGATCTACGGATCTTTGAATTTATCAGCTGGCAAGGAGGATGTACTGGAGATGATAAATATATATTTATGTCCGTGATATAAACTCAATGTGTAGCAGCAATTAGGATCAAGAGGAGGCTGACAGGATATTTTAAAGCAGGGAGGGGGAAACTATATACATGCACAGGTTCTCATATGTATTTATGCGTGTACATTCGTGCTGATCTCCCCGAGATATAACAAATTGATCCCTGTGGTTTAAGAAATGCGATACCCAAATTGCAGACACAAATTTAAGTCTTTTCAATCTCCCGTACCTGTCTTCAGCTCTGGGAGGTTGGGGGGAGTCTCGCTGACTCCATAAAGTTACAGGAGCTGATGTGCCACGTTGGAGCCTGGCTCCGAGCAGCCTCATCTGTCTCGACGGCAGCAAAGAACCGGCAGGACCTCAGATTTATCCTCGTTTTTTGGCAGGCTCTGAGCCTGTCTACATCAGACCACGGGCAATCCCACCTCAGCGTGGTGGGGATCACAGTTCTCTGCGTGTCCTGGGGCAGGTTGTTCCAAAGATGAACAGGGAAAGAGGCAACCCCTCCCAAATTTGCCTGGCTGACCGATATCATAGCATTAAACCTTTCCATCCCTATCTTAATGCAGTTTAATGACTAATTTCCCCTCTTAATTGCTGCTTGGCTAACAGCAGATCCTTCCATCAGGTTATACAGCAGGATGCCTGGGTGTTTTCCTGCCAGGCTACAATTAATTCAGAAACCGCTGCAGTGCATGAATAGTTTAAGCGGTCTTCCCACATCACATTACCTTGCACTTCTCTTTGCTGAATAACATCTCCCAGCTCACAGCTCAGGGATCCAACCCTCCTGGGCTGGTTCCTTTCTCTCTCAAGCTCTTTTTCACTTGAATAATGCAAATATTTAGATCAGGTCACAAAAAGCTTGTTGCCCCAAAGCTTCTTGTCTTTCTTACATGAAAGATGTGGAGCAACCACCGTTTCCTTGATTCTTCCAGGTTATTGTGAGAAATATAAGCCCTGGTCGGTGGGTCCTAAATTCAGGTGACAGCACCCTGTAGGTGGTGATCCCAAAGGAAATTCAGCTTTGCAAGTGGAGCTCGAAGCCTGAAATGGGGAGAGGGGCTATTGCCCGAAGGTGTGGGGAGTTTGGGGCACGGCTCCTGCGGCTGGACAGCTTCGCTCAGAGCAACCAGGGTCCAGGCTCTTCCTTAGAGGTTGAAATCTCTCCAGCCCCAATGCAAAGTTCTCCAGGCTGCTCAGATCAAGGGGTTTCTTTAAAAATGAGAGGGAATGTTGCTAAAATGATGGTGCTACTGCTGTCCTTGATTTGCTGCTCTGCGTGACACTTCAAGCCTTGTTTCTGATGTCTCTGCAGCTGGGATGAGTGCCTGTCGGAATGATGTACACGTCGTGCTGTGGTCCTCGGGCATCTCTCGGTCAGCGTGTGCATCTTCAGCACACTGGAGAGGAGGCACATGGACCCACGTCTGGGATCGGGGGGACCTCACTCATGGATCAGAACCTTGCTCAGCGTCTCACGGGGAATGGCAGCAAGAGAGAGATGGGTCTGGAAAATCAAAGAAACCCAAAGGCTGAAGCATCAGCAGAGTGCCCAAATCCTGGCCAACACGGGGTGAAGTGGGCAGCATCGCCAGCGCTGCCCCAAAGCCACTTCGCCCCTGCTGTGGCTTGGCTCAGCAAAGCAGAAAGGAGCAAACCTTTGGAAAATCCCAGCTGCATCCCGATGTCCAGCCTCAGCTCTCCCGCCCGCATTTCCCCCCTCCTCAGCTCTCTCCATCCCCAATCCCAAAGGCACTGAGTGATCAGGGTGAGTTTAGGCACCTCGTGTTTGCTCTGAAGTGTTTTAAGGGATGATTTGCCAGCGGACCGGGAGTGGGACCCGACTCGCTCCTGCTGCTAGAACAACTCCCTCCAAGCGCCGCGTTGCGCACACAAAGGCAATCCGCAGCAGGCATCGTGGGAGCTGTCTGCCAGAGCGTCTGGAAGCTCTTACTAATCAAAGCAACATTGATTACAGAGAGTTTTGCAAAGGTTTCTTTGCAGGGATGATGCAGGGAGACTTTCAAAGGGGCAGGCTGTCAGTCAGCGTATATGGGGGATGTTATATTGAGGCCAGAGATCCTGCAATATTTTCCTAGATTAGAGATTAACGCACTTCTAATTAATTTTGATGCTGTGTAATACGATAAAGTTGTGTCTTTTCTGTGATGCCGGGCTAGCTCATAATCCAATCTTTAATTATTATCTCTTGCTTTGTTAAAAAAAAAGAAGGCCATTACGTTATAATGCCGGTTGGGCAGCGGCCGTCGGGAAGCCGAGGGCTTTATACATTGATGGAGGCAGTAAATTTAAAGTCTTTCTTTTCGTTTAATGAGCTGGATTGTCTGAAGTATCTGACTGGCAAGCGGTTTGAAACTATAAAACCTTGCTGAGCCTGAGCACGGCTTTTTGACCACGATACCTGGGGAGCGGACACCAGCGGGATGGGGATGGGGAGAGGTAGTGGCTGTGCCCTTGTTGAGCTCTGCCGGTAAAGCACTGCCGCTGGAGAGCCAGGGCTGAGAAAGAGCCACGAAAAATAATTCAAGGGCTGGCAAAAAAAGGCTTTAAAGTGCTCCATCTGCTTAATTTATTAAAAAAGGAGACAGAGAGGTGACTTGATTACCATGTCTAAGTAGCTTCACAGGGAGAAAATACCAGATACTAAAGGGCTCTCTGAGTCCTCAGAGAAAGGCAGAATGGGAACAAATAGTTTGAAGGCAGGGACAGTCCAAAATTAAGTGAGAAACTGCATTTTTTTCCAAAATATTGAGGATCTGAAACTGTCAGGATAAAGTACCAAGGGACCAGGGGTCTCTGAGGCTCTTGACATCTTCAGAGCAAGAAAGAATGTCTCTGGAGGGGACACGTGCCAGTACCCAACTTGCTGAAAGCTGCAGCTTTTGTGGGGTCCCCCTGGGATTTAGGGTGCAAGTGCTCATCTTTGGAAAATAAGCCTGAGGTCCCCAAAAGCCTCTCTCAGCCACTTCCCAAAACGATGCAACTCGTGTTCTTCTCATTCTGGCAATCTTCATGGCTGGGGGATATTTGTCTTCATTTACTACTAAAGGCATCAGCAGTCCTTTCACTTTGTTTTCTCCCTGCAAACAAACAAACAAACAAACAAACAAAAAAAACAACCCAGCCTTTGCTCCTCAGGAAACTTTTTAGCAGTCATGAGCTGTCCAAAAGCTGCTTCAGATGGCGGCTGAATAGTCTATCGCTCGCTTTCAATGCTCGGTCTTCTGGGTATGCATTTGTTTGCTTTTGTTTTGCTCTCAAATAAAGTTGTAGCTTTGTTCTTGCCTTTCCAAATGCCCTTAGTATTCTCCGTGAAAAGCCTGGAAATAATGCTGCCAGCTTCTGCAAGCCTGATGGGAGCGGACACTGATCAGACATGCGATTCCCCAGCATTTTTATTTACCAACAACAGGCTCTTATCTCCAGCTATGCCCAGCTCTGGAAAAACTCCCCTTCACCCTTCCACCCCCCCCCCCAGCCCGAGTCAGAGCTGTGATTTGTGTAACCGGCTCTGCCCTAATCTCTTGCCTTGATCAGAGCTTCATCCCGGTTAGTTCCCACCCGGCTGAATTTTTGACTTGATAAATTGGATGGGGATTTTGACGGGATCTCAGGGCCTTCCAGGCTGCTCGTTGCTTGGCTGAACTTTGTCAAACACCAGCCGCCACACGATTGGCAAGGGAGATTTGGATGCAGCAAGTCGGAGGGAGGTGGTAAGGCGTAACACGGCTCTGGTCCCAGGTTTTGTTAGGGGCGGTGGGATGGGGATGTGTCAGGGCTCCTTACACAGAAAAAAAAAAAAAAAAAAAGCCTTCTCTGACCTTCGCTTCTTCGCTTTCATGTCTGCGAGGAGCTGCTTTGGGAAGCCCGACGCCAGGTTTGATGGACCGTGGGGCTGATCTGATAGTGTTGCTCGGATGCTCTTACGTTGCTGAGTTATGGATGTGCTGCTAATGGTACAGCCTCACCTCCCTATAAAAGGGCTCCATCTAAATTCTAATCTTTATCTCTTCTGTATAGCCTACATGTACTTATGTGCATCTGTATATCTAAATATTTATTTGTAACATAACAGCAAAGGTCCTTTACCTCTCTATTTACTCTGCTTTGAAGTATTGATCTGTAATTACCCTTGAGTATCTTGCCTGTAAACATTTCCCTGCATATGTACTTATAAATACCACTTACCTCTAAATATCACCCTGCATTTTCACCTGTAAATATTACTTGCCAGGAAAGGGCCATGGCAAACTTCTTAAATCAGAGAAACGAGGATTCTCTCTCCAGAACATTTTGTGCGAGGCGGAGCAGAGCCCTGAAGCTCTGGTCCGAGCTCGGCGCAGAGAGGTCGGGCTGCCTGGTGAAAATTTTAGACCCATTTTGTGGTTTCCATCTGTCCCCTTAAGAGCCAGAAGCCGCTGCTAATTTTTCCCCGTGGTTGACCTTAAACTTTGCTTCTGTCATTTAGCATGTCGTAATTAGGAAGTCCGGCAATCTTCAAGAACTATTGATAATGGTATTAATATACAGCGGCTTTTATCCTCCAAAACAGCACGGGCTTTAGAAACCAGGCGTGTGTGGGTGTATAGTGAAGTCAATATGTGGCTGAGATGGCATCCCTGAAAAACAGGTTCCTGAGGGTAGGAGAAAGCATCTCGTATGTGCTACGGAAAGAAATTTCTGGTTGACAGCACCAGATAAAGCCTCAAAAGGTGCCAGGCTTTGGGGCATCCTTAACAATGACCTGGAAAATGTGCAGAAGGATAACTCCAGTTTTCTGCCAAAAAGGTGCATCACCATGAGCATATTTACTGCTAAACTCCTGCTTTTCATCGCTAGATGAAAATGTGGTAGCCTTTTCCCAAGTGCCGAACGCTTGGAGGAAGATGTGGGATACTGGATGGGATGAGTGACCTTGAGAGAGGGCACTGGTATCAGGGTGCTGGGTGAGACCAGCCACAGCTTATTTGTCAGCAGCTGAGGTGGTTTGGATGGGACGTTTGAATTTTGCCCTTTGGGAAGATATTAACCTCTGGAAACTAAAAAAAAAATTTGGAATGTGGAATCTTGTCTTCATTCCCATAAGCGTGTTTTCAAATCCATGGGGAGATTTGCCCGAAGAGCAGCTCTGAGGGCATGAAGAAACCTTCATCAGGTTCACGTTGCCCACCCTCAGGGGTGAAGCTGGTCTCTTTTTGGGGCAATTTCAGCAAAAAGCCTGAATGGAGTCAGCCTGGAGGCACAAAGCTGCATTTCAGGCATGCACCAGGCTGACATGGGACTGCCCAACCCTGGTTCCAATATATTATGGAAAAAGCCTTTTATTTAACCAAACCAAGGTCTTCTGCTTGGAAAAAGTATGAAGGTACATCCCATACAAACAGCTTTTCTCCATAAGAATGAGATGCATCCCTACTGCAATGCCAGTACCTAAAATGGACACTCTTACCTCACCCCTTGGATTGCTCCGTGCCTTGATGTCTGGGTTTCTGAACTGAAAAAAAAAAAAAAAAAAGGGAAAAAAAAAAGAAAAAAAAAAAGGGTAAAAAAAAAAAGGGTGGGTTTCCATGGAGACAACTGTTCTGTTGTAAAATCTGAGGGCAGCAAGCTCTGTATTTTGTGTTTTGATGCAGATGCTTGGGTTTAACTGTAGGGGAAGGGTTGGCTGAGGCTGGCAGCTTGGAGCAGAACTGTGTGGAGGGGTGATTTTTTGGTGCAGGAGTGTGTCTTCTAGGATTCTGGGAATTTCAGTTGAAAAGGGGGAAGAAACCCCTCTTTAGTCCTGTACAAAGAGCATTTCCAAAGGAAAAAAAAACCAAAAACCCAACGCCCAGGAGTGACAAAAGCATCTGGGGCACAACCAGCATCTCAGCATGACTGTGATGGAGGATCCAGCCTCCACCTTGTATCTCCCTTTGCCAAGAGGCAGAAGACGAGTGTCCCTGCCCAGCCACGAAGCACTTGAGAATTTAGAGATGACTTGACACAGCCAGGAGCATTGAAATGAAGGTAGTGATGGAGAAAAAGGACCTTGAGCCGCAGCATGCTTCTGCTTCCCACACATCTGCTCTTCAGGCAGAGATTTCGCAAGCTCGGTAATGATGTGTTGGGTTCTTCACAGTGGCTCATGAGCTCTTGATACATTGGGGCTTAATTGATTAGCTTTTCATGGTCTTGATTGCAGCAGCTTTAAGGAATTGCAGGGAGCGAGGAGCAGAAGGTGACAGGAAATGTTAGCACTCCATTTGGAGAGCCGGGCTAATGATTTGTGTGCGGGCAAAAAATTCAAATTAATTCCTCGGGGAAGAAGTCCCGCTTTGACGAAAGTGAGATATCAAATCTGCTAATGACATGTCAAACCAGGTGGCGAGGAGCTGCTGCCCGAGGCTTAGCCCCTTGCAGGATTTACAGCAGTGTGGTTTTGAGATACAACGCCAACCCTTGAAGCTCCTTCCAAAACATCTCCCATGGGGATTCCTAAGGTGCAGGGAGCGTGGACAGGTTGCCACCAAAAATCCAGGGAGGAGGGAAACACCAGCAGAGCCATGGACCACTTCATTGTTTTATTGATTTTTAAGATGATCTTCTAAAATAGGTCATCTTAATGATAGGTGAGGGATATAGGGGGATGAGGAAGAGAGTAGGTGGAGGGAATATTTAGCAGGACAGCTGGGTGGAGAAAGCCTTTCCTGGTTCATCAAGAGGTGGACAAGGACACCAAGAGGGCTGCACACTCCACTTCTGTACGTCTCCAGCACTAACCCACTGTGCCAGCCAGGAATATCAGTGTATATCCCCTAACACACAGAGTCCCCACGGTATTTTTCCACTGGGGCTGTTCCTTTCCCCCAGCATATCTGTTGCTTTTTGCTGGAAATCCGGGTGTCCTCCAAGCCGCCCCTGCTGCAGAAAGAAAGGGCTCCCGCAAAAAGCAGCGTTGAACCCCCCTTTTATCTGGGGATCCCTTCCCTCCCCTCCACGGGGAAAAATCCTAACAGGAAGATTTACTTGTGGCACCAACCTTGAGCCCAGACTGGAGAAAGGCAGCTCTTCTAAACTCCCCCTACAGTGGGAATATATGCTTTGTTTCAATAACATTTAACAGCAATTGCCTCAGCAACCTCTGGCCTGCTGTGATTAAATATTAATATTCTTCTAGTCTGTGCTCTTGCTTTTTTTTTTTTTTTTTTTTTTACCCCTCTGGTTTCTAAATGAAGCTGCCCAGCCTTTGCCTTCCTTTGGAGCACAGGGCTAGAGTATGGTTAAGGCATTGGAAGAAACACTCAATTCAACCACCCCAAATAAGCCTTGCAGGGGAAAAAAAAAAACAACCAAAAAAAAAAAAAACCCCCCAAAAAACAAGCCAGGCTACAAAGTTGCTGAACTCAGGGGAATTTAATAACACTCAGCCACCAGCGAAGTGATTAAATGCCGGGTCCTAATTCTGTAAGTGCCTCGTTGATGGTTTCACCAGGTGCCTGGTGGCACAATATCTGCCAAGGGGCCAGGCATGGTATCATGCATCTGCCTGGTAGAAACAGGGATGCTGAAATGAATTTCTGTGAGTTTTTAACGGCGATCGAGGGGATGAAGGAGGAGGGAAGCAGGCTGGCGGCTGGTTTGCTGTGGTTACTGGTGGTCTGGTTGCTTTACAGGGATGTGATGGGGGGAAAGGGGATGCCAGGCTGGAAGTAGGATGCTCAGGGAGGAGGAGGGAGGCAGAGGGAGGGGGGAGTCTGGCTGAAGCAGGGCTGTGCCCCCACTTCTTTTCTACTGGATAGTTTCAGGTTTTGGTTTTTGGATCAAAATAAGCCCTACTTCCCCTAAAATTTTATATATAAGGTATACAGAAAAGAGATTCCATTGAAGAAAGGCTCTTTGCCCTGGACAGTGCAATGGTCCTGTTGCTCAGCATCACCCTCTTTTTGGAAAGATTTTCATGAGAAAACTCTGGATTTGTTGAGTTTGGGGATGCCTCAGGGTTTTTCTTGCTCCTTTCAGTCCCTGAGCTTGGCCAGCATCGGGAACCAGCTCCCGAAACAGGGAGCCCAGGATGGTCCACAACTGGCTGCAGCATCCCTCGCTCCCGCTGCGCTGGTGCCTGCTTCCCTGCTGTTCCCTCTCTCTGCCTCCACAGCAGATGATTTGCTTGACCTTTAGATGGGAGATCTTCAAAAATCAGCCAGGCTGATCGGGAGTTTAATGCTGATTGAGGAGGTAATGTGGCTTTCCCCGATGCGCCCCGGCAGGCTGGGGGCACTTTGACGCTCCCAGCGACGATAGCTTTCAAATGAACTTCACAGCCACGGCCCTGCTTAATCCAAGAGGATCATTTATTTCAGTTTTAAAGAACTAAAGTGTGTGATTGCCAGTGTCTCACTGCTGCAGTGGCTGAAAACCCAAGCTCCTCAGCAGCTGTGCCTTGACTAAGATGCTCCATCCCAGAGGAGCCCGCATCCAAGGGGTGGGACAAACCTCTCTGGGCTGCTCTGGGTACCATATCCCATATATTTTTGGTTTCTAGCATCCCTACATCTCTGCTTTATAGAGATCAACCAAATCTAATAGCAGAGTTAGAGCAAGACTGACGATTCCTTGGGGGAAACCAGGGGATGCAAACAAATTTTCTCATGGAAAGCCATGGCTGAATTGCTAGGAGGCAGCTAATCCTTTTAAAACGGGCTCGGGGCACTTTGCAAAAGAAATAATGTGCTGAAAAAGTGCAAGGACATGGTGCCTTTGGTATAAATGGCTCTGCTCCTCCCAGCCCTGCTTTGCGGGAGGAGGGGGCCCATCCCTGTAGAGCTGGGATCTCCTCTGGAAAGCACCCGCTCTTGCGACTGTTTGGCAACAACCATGTTGCTCTAGCTCCAAAAAATAAAGAAAGTTGAAAAAATAGAAGGACAACAAAATATATCCAACCCCAAACAAACATGTCAATTAGCGTAATTAGCTCTAATGAGGAAAGGGAAGCCAAATTCAACACTTTGCGTTGCTGTTTGGGTTGGCTTATTGCAGGCAAGCCCAGCTCCTCTGCCCCATGCGTGCTGGGGGGCAGCTGGGGCGATGTGGGGGCATGGGGCTACACCATCCCCGCTGGGTTTAGGGTCAGTGCCAGCATCTGTTGTTCTTCTGTGCATCACCCCGTTTATGGGAAGGCGATGGAGGGTAAGTCCCTGACTCGCAGTGTTCGGTCGGAAACAAAAGGCGATGATTTATAATTTGCCGTTATTGTGCTGCTTCGCGGCGCTCTGTCATTGTGAGCCAGCCCCAGCAATTGGGCCTTTGGACCGGGAGGAAGATTTGCTTTTCTTCCATTTACCCAATAAATAATAATAATCATAATAATTGCCATAATGGCAATAATAAAATCCATCCATCTCCCGCATTCCCCTCCCAAGCGCATCGGTGAGCCCAACTTTCGGCATCGGCTTGTTTATCGGATGGATTCAGGCTGGTTGACTTTAACACAAGCTGTCACCAAACAAATATTCCTGCCGCACGCCAGGTATTAAAACCATCTTTCACAGATTCAAATCTTGCAAGAGGGGCCATCAGAGAAGTGAGAACCAGGACAGGAGGCTCAACGTTACTTCTCCCCCCGCCTTCCAATGAATTCCTATGGACTTAGCATCCTCATTTGGTCCCCAAACCCCAGCTGGTGATATCAGGATTGGAGGGACTGGATGCTGCAGCCACCTTCACAGCAGAAAAATCCATCACAAATAACTCTCTCACCTAAAAAGGGTTTTTGGTGTTTTTTATTCACGTATTAGTGGTGCCGAGTCAGTTATTACGGGCTGGGCAATAATTACTGCATCTGCAAGGGTTAATGGATGCTGGCTGGGGATTGTCAGATACCTGGGTGTTGGTGGCAGTTCTGCAAATGTAGCTCAGTCCACCCTGGGACTTGCTGTTTCTTTTTGCCTTTCTTCTCTGGGCATCCAGGATAAGGGAAGAGGGAGAAAGGAGGGAGATCTGCTGGCAGAATGGCATGAGCCACACAACAAAACCTCATGGCAGGATTTGAGGCGTGCCCTAGCCATTGATACCCCATCTGGGAGGCAGGAAAAGTAGAATAAATGAGGAGGACAAGCTGCTGTCCCAGAGGCCAGAGTATGGCGCGTGTTTCTCACCCACAGCCTGGCCCTGGGTGCACCCTTTCACCCTTTGGACCCCCCCAAATCACATTGATGAAGGTCTGTACCAGCAAGGACTTGCCCTGCAGAACCAAACTGGGGGCTGAAGGCAGAGTCATGATGCCAGTGCTCCATCTCCAAGCTCCCAGCCCCAGCGAAAAGTCTCTTCCCGTGTTTAATTTGGCAGGACCTGCATTAACCACCGAAGGCACTGCCATCCTAAAGAGCATCCCAAGCCCTCCCAGAGCCCAGACAGCTCTGAGTCAGGTTCCCTGTGAATAATGAGCTTGAAAACAAACCAAAACAAATCTCCTTTTTTATATACATAAAAAAAAAAAAACACACTAGAAAATTTGGTGCTTCTGACTCCTCCGCTGCAGATTTTATTTTATTTTTAAATTTTTTTATTTCTCTCTCTTTTCATTCCCCCCGGAGAAATGATTTGAAGGAAGGCTGCTGTCTCTCCTGCTGCTCCTGCAAACAGCCAGACAGCTATCACACAGCTCCTTTAATGGCCCAGGAACACATATAGCGAATAAACCTAATGGGAAGCAGTGGTGCCGGCTTCCCGGCTGATACCGTGCTCCCAAATGGAGCCCGGCTGCTGTTTCTTTAGAGATCCAGCTGCCTGGAGGAGCGACAGCCAGAAGCCACCATTGCAGGCAAAACTGCTTATTTATTACGAGAGATGGATATATGGACTCCTGCTCCCGGTCCCTGTGTGGTCTGTAAGGGGACGTTAGAGGTGATGGGTGTTTGGAGGCTGGAGGATGCTGTGCTCCCCAGCAGGGCAAGGAGCAGGCAGGAGGTTGGGTGCAGCCCGTGAGGGACACACACGTCAAGTTATTTGGGATCCTGGTGGGACCTTGCTGCAAGCAGGGTTTAATCAGAGCCTGGCAAACGCTTTGCCTAAGGGTTGGTGGGACAAGCTGCAGGGAAAAGGGCCAGAACGGTGTCATTTCAAAGAGAGTGGGCAAAACGTAATCATATACTGGGAGGACTAATCCCGGATTATCATCAGGGGTTGGAAGGGATAAACCATATCTAAGCACACAGCTTTCATCCCACAGGGCTTTGCAGAGCAATCGTGTGCGGCCCCGCTGAATCGCAGTCGCCTCTGGGGTACAGAGGCGAGTGTGGGGAGGGGGGGACACCGCTGCCAAGGACATGGGTGGAAAGCTTGACTTCGGCTGGAGACCCTCACCGGTGGGAAACACCTTTCTGTGGGATCCCGTGCTGGTCCATCACCATCTCTGGTCCTTTGCACTTTTTGGGTACGCTGACGACAGGCGGATGCACCCCAGCCTCACGGCCGGCATCGTGCCCGCTGGCTGGTGGACGTTGCTTTTCTCCTTATCTTTTTGGCTTCTCTCCTGAAGTACAAATTGACCTCTCAGAATTTTCTCCTTTAATGCCCTTGTTCTAAAATGTTAATAACTGGTCAGTGACAGGCTGATTAAGCCTTCCTTCCTCCCTTATTTAGATTGGTGTCACTGCACCAGCTCTAACGGAGCCGTAAAGAACATTAACACCCGCTCGGCACTGACAGGGCAAACTATTCCCTGGGAATTGATAAGGGCTTTTTCTGGAAATGAATTTGGCGCTGGCAAAACAAACGGATGCCTTGAGCTCCATCCATCTCCCTTCCTTTAATAACTTTCATTTGTTTGGCGCTATCTCCAGCACCAATTAATGTAACAAATGCTTTTTGTCCCAGCAGGGGCTTTTGCAGGAGCTTCAAGTGGGATGGCTCAACTTCTCTCCCCTCCTCTTCACCTCTCGGCTTGTGGGTCACGTTTTTCTCCCCACATAATGCTGGGCAGGGTCTGAGTGGCCCGAAATAACGTGTCTTTCTCCTAGCATCATGTCTGGATCTATCTATAACCATATCGGCATCAATATCCATATTTAGGTCTATGTCTATGTCTATAGATCTGTATCATTATCCTTATCTATATGTTTATCTGTCTTGTATCTGTATCTATACCTATGTCTGTCTATATCTAGGTCCATATTCACATCCACATTCATATTCATATCAAGAACATCTATATCAATAGCCATATTCATATCCATATCATCTATATCAATATCAATATTCTTACAATCTATATCCATATCCTCTATATCAATATAAATATCTATATTCTTACAATCGATATCCATATCTTCTATATCAATATAAATATCTATATTCTTACAATCGATATCCATATCTTCCATATCTACATCTGTAGCTACACCCATACCATTCACATGCATACCCATATAATCTGTATTCATATCGATATAATCTCTATCTATATCCATATAAACTATAGCTATACCTGCATATCTCTGTATATCCATATCCATAAAATCTGTATCTGTATCCTTACGCATATCCATGTCCATGTCCATGTTCATACCTATTTCATCCATATCCATAGGATCTATATCTGTATCTGTATTTA
>JAVJGJ010000036.1:5065638-5079320 GCA_035590215.1 Microhierax caerulescens | reverse complement strand
GTGGCTTGGCACTGGGAGACCTTGAGCTCTGGGCATGCGTCTGTGCCCAGCATCACTCTCAGCAGCACTGCCTCCCGAGAAAGTGATGGGAAAGGGAACCCACAGTGGGCTGGAGCATCGCCCCAACGAGCCTCCCACAAGGCAGGGAAATGCTGCCGGCTGCTTGGGGAAGTGTGTTGCTGTAGGGAGAAGGGGTGTGGAGGTGTTGGATGCGGTAGCTAATTTTTTTTTAAAGCACTTCTGAAGCGCTACGGCGGCATGACTTCCTTCCAAACCGCACGGCTGTTAGCATTCCCCGAGCGGAGGAGTGAGGAAATCGCCCACCTCAAAAATGCAGCCGCTTCTGGGGAGGAGCTGGGAGGGTGGCTGCTTCCTCGGGTGCTGCTGGGGGCCAGGAGCTGGCAGCCACCCGAGAGCCTTGCTGGGGACACCTTTGGGATGCCGTCCCTGGGAGGTGCACCCCATTGCTTATGTTCCTCCTTGTGCTGGATCCAAGCGGGTGCTGGGCTGGATTCAGCGCCGAGGGGCTCATCTCCTTTCTCCCTGCTTAGTCAGCAGTGTCTCCATTTGATCTGAACCAGGGGCAGTGAAGATGGGAAGTGGAAAGGGGGGGCATATGGGGGCCGGGAGGAGAAATACCCACTCCCAGGCCTCCCTGGCAGCTTGCCGACAGTCCCGGGGTCATGCTGAATATGCATAAAAGGGAGCAGATTGCAGATTGCCCTCCTCTCCGATACGGAGGTGAGGTCTGCGGAGACCACCGGCCCCGGCTCTCTTTCAGCGGGATAATGGGGTGAGCCGAGCGCGGAGCGTGCGTGCCTGTGTGTGGTCTTGCGGATGATAATGATTTCCATTCATGCCCTGCCTCTGCAGCGCCGATGCACTGCTGGGTGAGCATTGGCTCCCCGGCGGCTGCTCCACAGCAGGAGCAGAGACCCCAAAAGTTGGGTACTGAATCTCTGGGGCTTTTGCTTTGGTCTGGCTGGCAGGAGGGATGGACTTTGCCATTGGGGCAGGGAGGATGGGCAGGAGATGCTGGTGCTCCCCATGTGCTCCAAAAGCAGTGGTAACCCTAGCCTGGGTCCTAGAGCTGCTGCCCCCACCCCTGCTTGTAACGCCTTCACCTCTGGGCTCTCCCCTTGCCATTACTGTTGCTGGTTCTGTCTCTCTCCCCTGGGCAGGGGTTTCCCCGTATCTTGTGTGTTACCAAACAGGTATTTGCAGGTGGCACGT
Source organism: Microhierax caerulescens (assembly GCA_035590215.1). Classification (NCBI taxonomy): domain Eukaryota; kingdom Metazoa; phylum Chordata; class Aves; order Falconiformes; family Falconidae; genus Microhierax; species Microhierax caerulescens. The sequence continues at coordinate 5,078,087 of JAVJGJ010000036.1, read as the reverse complement.
TTGAGCATGGCCCTAATCCTGTCCCATTGCTGCCATGTAGCAGAGAGGAGGTGGAGGAGATCCTCCTTGGCAGGGTTTAGTGGGTGCTTTATTCAGTACTCCCTGAGTCCCCCGGGGGTGGTTGGATGCAGCTGCTGAGGCATCCCCAGGGGTTTTTCCTTCCCCTCCCAGCACAAAGGTCTTCCCATGGGGCTGTCCTCATGCTATGTGCTGCCTTGGGGCTGGTGGGACGGGAGGTGGTGGTGGCTGCACCTGGCTGGGTCCCTTTCTGTGGGGTGACGGGAAAACTGACAGAAAACAGAGCGAGGAGGGGGACTTTTGTCTTTAGCTAACAGGGAAAACCAGGCTCTGTTTCCAGCTTGGGGCTGACAGTAATTCCCTGGCACGTGTCTGACCCCAAATCCCAGCACTCGCACCCTGGGAGACTGGACCAGAAGATTTAGACCATGAAGCATCATTTCATGGTGGGTTGGTTATTTTTTCACGTTGAGAAATGCAACATTAGCGTCGACAAATATTTCACAAGAACAGCTTGATGCCGATCATTTCCTTTCTGCCTATATATATTGGTCATTACACATCGCTGTTTCTCCCCGCAATGTCTGTATTTTGTCCTCAGGATATTTCGTTCCACCTCGGTCTTTGGTGCCAAAGTGTTTGGGGGAGGTTTTTCTTCTCCCCCCCCCCTTTTTTTTTTTTTTTTTGTTCCTAATTCCTAAGCTTGCTCTCCTGCAGCAATCTTGGGAAAACCCTTATGGAGATATATAAATGCTACCCACATATGGCTCCTATAGCGCTCAAAAAATGCTCTTTTTCTTTACAGCTGCAGCAATAAATGTTATTATAAATTATGTGTTGTATTAGCCACAGTGGAAGTACCAAGTGAGGTGAGAGCCGCAGTGCTGGTGGCAGGACCCCTGCATGGGGGGGCATTGAGTGTGGGGGTTTGGGGTGACTCGAGCCAGCCCCTCATTAGGATTCAGAGCACTTGGAGGGTGGAAACCTCCGTCTGCACCATCCTCCATCTGCGGGTTTCAACCATATTATGGGTTGGCAGGCTGAGAGTTGTTAAAGCAAAACCAAGGTCTGCGTTGTGGATGTTTGCTCCAAAGCCATCCCTTGGAGCGGGGTGACTTGGCACCTCTTCCCTCTCCTGGGGGTGCTGGGACATATCCTGCCTGTTCCTACCCCTGGTCTATCTGAGCCCCTTCCAGCTGGTCAGTGCATGGTCCTTGATGAAGCCCTAATGTGTGCTAGGGATGGATGGAGGAGCAAAAAACCCAACGTATCCCGTGTTACGTGCTCCTTCCTACAGGGAGGCTACACACCCCTTGTGCGCTCCACCTGATGGGTGATGGAGCCTGGGCTCAGGGGCTTGGGGCAACTCTCTGCCTGCTGAGCCTGTCTGTGCCCACCATGAGCGGGGCAAAATGCGCGAACCAAGAGGGAGATGCAAGAACCAGGGGGGAGATGCGAGTATCAAACGTGAGATTTATGCATCGGGGTCGAGAAGCAAGCACCAGGAGCAAGATGCAAGTTTCAGGAGTGAGATGCAAACACCAACAGTGGGACGCAGGCTCTGGGAGGGAGCTGCAAGCACCAGGAGGGAGATGCAGGAACCAGGAGGGAGATGCAGGAACCAGGAGGGAGATGCAGGAACCAGGAGGGAGATGCAAGCACCAGGAGCAAGATGGAAGTGTCAGGAGTGAGATGCGTGCACCAGAGGTGAGATGCAAACATCAATGGTAAAATGCAAGTGCCAGGGGCAAGGTGCAAGGGGCAACAGGGAGATGCAAGCACCAGGGGGGACGTGCAAGCACCAGGGGGGACATGAAGCACCAGGAGGGACATGCAAGCACCAGAGGGGACATGCAAGCACCAGGGGGGACGTGAAGCACCAGAGGGGACATGCAAGCATAAGGGGGAACATGCAAGCACCAGAGGGGACGTGCAAGCACCAGGAGCTTCGCACCTCCTGGGAGAAGCACAGCTCCAAGCCTGCCTGCCCTTTTGACAGTGGTACAGAAAAGCTGTGCAGGGGCAAAGGTTTGGCTCCAGAGGTGCCCACCGGTGCTTCCCCCATCGCACCAGCCTCCTCCCTCAACTGGGAGAGAGGCTTTGGGGCTGCAGCCACATCACATGGCTGAGACAGGGAGAAGTCCAGGCTCCAGGCGATTCAGAGAAGAGGCGGAGAGATAAAAGCATCTCTTGCTTTCCTTCACAATTCACTGAGATCTGTGTGCGTTGAATGCTTTGATATGGTAGGAGCAATATCAAACACATCCTAGATCTGCTGGAATATGTCCAGGGAAAAAAAAAATAAAAGAAAAAAGAAAGTAGAGGTGAAAATCCCTGGGAAGAGAAAGCAAAGAGCAGCTGAGATTAATATATTAAAAATACAGAAGTCAACTTTGTCCTTCAGCGCCCTGGCTTGGACTAAGGGATGGTGAAAATTATATATATATGTGCTCAGGGGGGTTAAATTACTGCTGGATTTACTGAAGCAAAGTGGTTCTCTGCATCACTGTAACAGCTCCCAAGGAGTCCAGTAGATGTGCTGGGATGCAGATAGCTACCAGTTCTCTGGAGCCCTTCCCAAAGGTGAAACATCGACACTTGGAGGGCAGGAGATGCTTAGAAAAATGCCACCTCAGTTGCACTGCATCCCTATTTTTTTGTTTGTTAATAAAAAGAAGGGAGGGGAACAACATCGGATAAAACCGTCACACGCAAAGCCCAATCTGACAATGCTAAAGAGATTATTGAAGCCTCAGGAATTTAGTTATGGCTGGAATTGGCCAAATAAATCATTGCAAACCACTTATTCGATGATTTTAGCTCTTTTTTATTTAGTTTATGAATCACTCGCAGATCTTTACAAACAGTTATGCAAAAAAAAATTCTGTGTTAAGTGTGAGATTCTTCTCTCGTAATGAGACATTTAAAAGTTTGGTGTCTAATCCAAACGAGACATTTAGGCTTTTTCTTTTGCACAGAGGGACCTTTTCCTAGTTCTTTAACAAAGGTTTGAACTGATATATTTTTATTGATTTTCTTGTTCCTGAAAAACAGATTTTCGATAAAAACCTCTTTTACTTGTAAGTCATAAAAAAAAAAAAAAAAAAAAAAAGCAAGCAGACAAAATGCTGCAGGTGAAAATGTTATGAAATACCAAGAAAAACAACTTTCCATCATGTTTGTGATACTTTTTGAAATGTTTCTTTCTTGCTAAGAAGCAGCAAAAGGCAGTTTGGGGATCAAACCCATCCTATCTCTTTGTTATTCAGTGTTTCATTTGGATTCTGGAGCTGTCCTGCTCCATCGTCGGAGGGTTGAACCTTTTTGTATCCAGGTGAAACGTGCTCTGTCATGACATGCAGGTTGCTCCTCAGGAGGAGGCTGTGCATCATGGAAAGACATCTCAACAGGAGGATGCTGGAAGCATCCCAAGGCTGGTACATCTGCAGCTAAAAAACCCAGAGGAAAAGCCATTATTGCAAATTTTTTTTTACAATTGTTTTGCAAAAATTCTGGAGCTGGTTGCCTTCTTTCAGGTGGGATGAAGATGCAACGTTCCAAAAAAAAAACCACCTTCTGCTCTTTCCTCCCCAGTTATGTCGGGTGTCTCAAACCTTGCTGTGCTCTCACCCTTTTGCCTTTTCCCAGTAGAAAATTGCTTTTTCCCCCGAGAAAATTTCCATTGCAATAAACCCACCTTTTTTTGGCTGGGCAACGAGCTGAAGGGAAGGTGCCACTGGTCACACTGGTGTGAGCTTCCCAGGGAGGAAAAATCCAGGAAAAGCCACGGCCACCAGCTGCATCCCAGCCTCACCTGACGGGGACATAGACCCTGCAGGTCTAATTAAGAGTGTTATTATTACTCTGCCGTGAGCAGGCTGGGAAGAGAACTCTGCCAATCTGTCCTTTTTCATGTTAAACCATGGGTTTGGATGGTTTTACTTGGGCTGGCTTAATTTTCTGATTTTAGCCATGGTGGAGGCTGCTGGGCTGGGCTGCTCCTTGCTTTAGTGGGCTTTAAGGAGTGAATGGGAAAAGGAAAAACATCAAACATCTCGGTGGTCCTGGGCTGCCATGGCCAGGCGTTACCTCTTCCATCCAAGCAATTCAACCAGGATTTATTTTTCTTAATCACAATCAATCACAAATTACGAGCATCCCTCGCAGGTCGATGGCTAGCTGGAGGCTGTGCCGGAGGTGGCCGAGGACCAGCCCACCTGCTGGCAGGGGTCAGGCAGGGCCAGGGGGGTGAATTTGCTCCCGACCCCCTGCATCCATCTCTGCTTTGGAAATATATTTATGTATTTTCATTAAAGCTGGCCTCTGGGAGTTGGGCTGAAACGCTCGTTAGCGGGAGGAAAGGGAGAGCGGTAAGAGCGGGAGCAATTTCCCACCCTTTGGGAGAAATTAGGCACACAGAGGTAGATGTAAAAAAAAATAATAAAAAAAATAAAAATTTAAAGGTCTGAAAATGCAGGTACCACCCTAACCACGGGAAAAAGATCATTTGGACCCTGCAGACTGAAGCCTCGGGGGTCTTCTTCCCCCACCGCAAGCCACGTTTTCCTGCAGCGAAGGAAGAGCGGGGCGGAACGGAGAAGTTATTAAAACAAATGCCACCGCAGTCCCTGGGGGGGGGGACGGTCGGCTCCTCTCTGCCGCGGTGTGGGTTTGAATAATCTGGCTGCTTAGCTGGCCGCTGGCTTGAAAAGGAAACCTTTGGCAGGCAGTCACCCTCCAGCGAGCCCGGGATGGGGTCGCTGGGGCTGCACCGCACTTTCTGAATTGAAGCAGTGGACTGTGAAATAGGAATTACTGACAGCTCTTAAGTATATCAAGAGAACAGCCCTATTCCTTAATACAGAGCCACTAATAGACATCTAAAGACCTATAAACCAGACAATTCCTCTATATCATCCTAGTTAAATCAATGTAGTTATATTACTCTCATCATTTTCCCTTTAACGTTTATTACATTTTGCCACTGTAATTTATTTTTTCATATCCATCAGCCGATTAAAGACTTTATTCTGAAGATACACATATCCTTGTGACCTACTTGAAGCTGACATAAACTGTTAAGTAAAAGCAATTTGGTGGAGGAGGTTGGGGGGGTGGGGGGGTGGGGGTTGCCCTCCTTCTCTGCCTGGGTTTCTTACCCTTGCACCAGCACTGGGAGCACTGGAGATGGGAACGCTGGACTGCCGCGACATCAGCATGGATCTGTGCCCTTGCGACGTCGTTAGCAATTTTTATTCTATTTTTAAATGGGTCCTCGTTGTGCTGGGACACCCGAGAGATGCTCGAGCGCGTGGCTTTGCCTGTCCAAGCAACGCAAGGAGGGCTGCGAGGCCACGAGGCCACGTGAGCACCTCTTTTGCTCCCTGGTTGAGCCATCACCTCTCCACCATCCGTGGATTTGCAACAGGAGGAAGGAGCAGTTCGTGAGTGCCATCTATTGATGCCGTCCCTACGAGGTGGAGGACAGCACCCAGAGGTGTGCAGGATGCGACCCTTCCCTCCCAGCCGCCGGGATCTGCCGGCTCCAGCCTCCCTCTGCTTTGGCTGCGCCTGGATCTGCCGCCTGCTGAGCTGTTGCCCCTTTGGCCAAGGTTTTTTTTTAAATTCATTCCTTTGCCTGAATTACTTCAACATCCCCAGTTGGAGGTTTACATGGCCGGAGCTGCCGCTCTTTATTTCCAAAGAGCAGCATCTTTCACCATTAGGGCCCATGTGCACCAGCGTTCCCATTTTATTAGTTTTGTTGCCTTTTTTTCCTCTTTATTTCCTCCTTTTTTTTTTTTCTTTTTTTTTTTTTTTTTTTTTTTGAAGGGTTATGGTGGTTTATTATAGGACTGTTATTATGGCACAAGGTTTTCCCGGTTTGCAGTTGATGCCCGATAAGGAGGGTTGCGGATGCGGAGAACTTCAGGTCATCGCAGTACCCGGGTGTGTGTGGCTGAGCACAAGCTAATGGGGGTAATAAAATTGCTGGGGGTCAAAAATGCCTGAAAATGAGAAGAACATGCCACACTCTTGCACGGAAATAAACCTCATGGGAGGGAAGGATGGGGAAACCCAGAGCTTGTAGACCTGGGGCTGTTGGATGTGGCTTTCCATAGGGAAAGAGTGGAGTTTGGACAGAGCAAGACTATTTGCTCTGGGCTTTTTAATTTTATTTATTTAGGGTGGACTTTTTATTATTTTTTTATGTATTGCTGTAAATAAAGAACAATTGCTTCAACCTTTTCCCTCCGCTTCACCCTCCAAAAAATGCAGCCAAGAGCACCAGCCGCTGTGCAGACTTGGACTTTGCAGGATAAAGAACGTTACTGAGCAAGAGAGGGTGGATTATATCCAAATATCCACATCAGGAAAAAAAAAACCCCACACAAGCTACTGGCACACGATGACCCAGACATCCGAGGGTGGCAATTTACCTCCCCCATCTCCTTCCCGTGTGGCTCAGGGCACCTTTGTGTCGCTAAAGCCATGCCCAGCTGCCCCCAGCCCCGCAGCCTCCCATAGCTGAATATTTTCCAGCACGAGCAGTTTTATTCTCCCAAATCTTTTCTTCTGCCCCAGGGAGTTTCTCCATCAGCTCATGGTCGTTATCGCAACGAGACCCCGAGCTCCGATCTCTGGCATTTAGCAGGATGAGAACGGCTGCTCCGAGGGTGCTTTGCTTTGGGAAATTATTATATTTTTTTTTCTTAATTATTTCCATTCTGTTTAGCTCAGTGATGCTGGGATGCTCTTTGCGCCTCATCGACAGGCCGTTGAGGGAAATGACTCTTTTGCCAATTTGAGCTCTGCAAAAATGATGCCCTGGATGCCAGCAGATCCAACCCTCAACTTTATTTTTGAATATATGAATATATCCACACTCCGATGGTCATTGGAGAGCCCACAAGGATGGAGGGACCTTCGTGGAGGCTATTCATGGGGATGCTGCTCTGCTCTGCACCAAAATAGTAACTTTTGACCCCCAAATGGGCCAAATAACGAATCCTTTGTGGCAAGGTAAGCAAAGTTTTCCCTATGGACCATAAATGGGAGTTAGTTACCTTGGGAACTAGATTTATCTCTTCCCTCGTACATACTTAATGCAGCCCATCACAGGGAGGGCACTTTTAATAACCAATTGATGGAGAATTGCAAGGGATAAATTATGCATCCCGGGCCTGGCAGTGAGTTATGGACTTCTTCCTCCTGCTCCGGCGTACGAGGACCCGGCACTGAGATGCTCTTGTGTCCTTTAAAAGTGTGACATCCATTAGGGCTGGCTTTTTTGCTGGCAAAAAAAAAGACTTTTTTGGCTTTCCCAGACCAAATCCCTGCCTCCTTTGAAAGTAGCCAGGCTAGCGTTGGCTCCAAAGTGCAAATAGACACAAGAAAATGTGGTGAGGATGAGGAGGGTGAGAAAAGTGATATTTATATTTAACATCTATAAAATATATATAGCGTTCTTGTAATGAATATAGGGAAGGGTCCTCCCCCTGACGGTATAATCTCAATGAAGACATTTCGATCTGGCTTGGAAATGACATTTTTTAAAATTCATCCTGTTTAAAATATTAATCTCGTATGTTATTAATAACATGGGGGAGAAATATATATTTTAAGTTAAGGTTTTTATCATCTGACTATCGCTTTAATTTGTAGTTTGTCCTTTTCAAGAAGACATCCATTCTCTGGACATCGTTAGACGATGAAAATTTAAATCACATTCTCTGTTAAATTTTTCATCTGAGCCTGATTCTCTTTTTAATATCCTATTTTTATAAAATAATAATACGTCCAGCTTGGGGGTCTGATAAAAACAAGTACAATATAGACTTTAAATACAATCTTATCTGCTCTTGTCTTAATTTGCAGTGTTTTGAGGTACCCACGCATCTCAAAGCCAGGAAAGTTATCCAAGATGTTTGTCACCTCCCGGTGAGTTACAGCCTCACAGGGATGCTCGGTCCCTATTGCCAGGAGGATGGTGCCGGGCTTTGCCTGAGATGGGACAAAATAGCCTGGATTGGGGTGTTTCCATGGGGGTTTAAGTGCATCAGGAGCGGTTCTCCACTCCCAAACCTTCTTTTGCCAACCTGTTTATCCAGGTGGTGAACTGGGCTTGCTCCCTGTCCTGGGAGCTGCTTCTCGTGGTGGCCAGATACCAGTTTGAATCCCCAGCCGGCCGTGACTTTTGAGTATACTACAGGGTAGCGGGATACGCCGCCTTGACAGTTATTTTTCAGAGAGATTCTTCCTTCCAGCATCCCTCAGACAAACCCTGTGCAGGGCTGTACAGCCGGGACGGTATTAAGCTCTCTGTTTTTTCTGGAATGTTCACTGTCGATGAGACACATCACTTCTGGAAATTCAGCTGAAGGATCAGGCGAGGGAAATAAACCAAAAAAAAAAAAAATAATTGAGCGGCACTTTCCCCTTGACTTATCTGCCTTGGCAGAATTCCGGTCCCGCTGTTTGGGAAGCATCTTCCCCCTCCCCAGCAATCCCGGGGGATGCTGCCAGTCTGGGCTGGCATCAGTTTTCCTCCCTTCTTCCCAATTTTCTCCCCAAAGTGCCGCCCTCTCTCCTGCGCTCTATTAATCGCCGTTACGGATAACACACACCCCGCTGAACCCGCTCCCATGGATCCATCTGCAAGCGAAGGGTGGGCCCCCGCCACGCAAACGAAACAATAATTTTTAATTAAACTCACAGCAATGGGGTTTTTATCACCGGCATCAGGCAGGCAGAGCCTGGCGCTCGCGGGCTCCCTCCTGCCTGCAAACTCCGGCTTTGCCAAGAAAAAAGCTTTATTGGATACGGGGCGCTCGTCCGCCCAGGGATGCTGGTGGGAAAATGCTTTCCCTATATACCCACATACCTTCTTCTATACATCCCTTCCACCCTGTGGGCGAAGCTCAAGCAAAGGCTACGATATTTGCACGCGTAGGAAAGCAGAGTGGGAGCTGGCATCACCCGATCGTCAGGAGTCTCGGGCTTTTAATTAAGTTTAGAGCAAAAATTGGCAGGGGCTTATCTATGGTGTGCACCTCCCCGCCACTGCCACATTGCTGCCCCCTGTCCCACCCCGCTGCTGCAAACTGGAGGGGAAATGGAGCTGGAGATGACGGTGGGGACACAGCTCAGAGGGACATCTGACAGTGCTCCTCGCCCAGATGGGCTCGCAGCCTCTTATTTATTGATAAAAGCTCAAAAGCAGGGAGGCTTGGGCTTTATTTCCCCCTCCTTTAAAAAAAAAATAAATAAAAAAATAAAAGAAATCGCATTCAAGGCTGTTTCTTTTTTCTTTTCTTTTTTTCTTTTTTTCCAGCTGCCCCAATTATCTCATTTGTTCAAAGCAAAATCTTGCAATTCGAGGCATTTTATTTATTCTGCCCAAGCCGTGTTTACAACGCCGCATCGGAGCAGTGGGGTTGAGTTAAGCGGTGCTGGTGGTTGGGGAGGGGGGAAGAGCGTCTTGTTGGGAAAGAATTAAAAGGAGGAAATTAAAAAGAGCAATTTTAAAAAAGCAGACATCAAAGGCATCATTTATATTTCAAATCATGGGGAAATAACTTTATAATGAGGAATCATAATGGGGAAACTGAAGACTCTGGCGTTATTACATCTCCAGCTTCAAAACCCTCCCATTGTTCTAGTTGATAGAGGGGAAAAAAAGCCCTGAACAAGTCAGTAAATTAGAGGGAAGAGGGAAAAGTAGAATAAGCTATTAATCATTAAAGGAGCAGTGCCATGGTGGAAAGGGCCCCCCCAAAAAAATAGGGTGTTGTGCTCCAAGCCTCCTGCTCCCCTCTGCTTTTTGACCTGGGGGGGTCATATGATTTTATTTATTTCATTTTAAGCCTGTCCAGTCCATAGCATGAGGTGATGCTGATCCCCCTGGGATGCTCCTGAGCATCTCCCATAGCCCCCAAACCCAAACCATCTCTTTCTGGGTCGGAAGGAAGGGGTTTATCCCAGGGATGTTGGCCTGCACAATTCGGGTGTTAAAAGCCCCTACTGTTGTTCTGAGGATTAATTAGTTAATGTCTGTAATGCATTATATAGCTTGCCAGCTAGTATTAATATTGCCCCTTTCAAAAGAGCAAGCTTTGCTTATCATTAATTATTATTATTACAACCACTTTGGCAGCAGCGCAGGGAGTGTGTGTGTCGGGGGGGGGGCGGGGGGGGAAGGGGTTTGTTTAGAAATGAAATGCCCAGTTTCCCCTCCCGAGCATTTGGGGAAAAAAGGGATCGTGGTATTTGCAACGCCTGAGGAGGCAGCTCGGGGAAGATAAAGAGTTTGTTGGGAAGAAGGGGCTGCAGAGATGCTGAGCCCAGGGGAGCCGTGCAGAGACAGGCTTGGCAGGAGGAGCAGGTAAGCACGTGCCACCACGAGCATCACCCCGGGGAGCTGGGAGCATCCCCCAAATCCCAGGTGGCTGTGGGTCATCGCAGCCCATCCTGCACATGGTCCTGCTGAGCTCTGCTAATTGCTTTTGGGTTTTGATTGATTTGAATCGAGGATTGAGTGAGTGAGTGAGTGATGATTGAAATATCGAGGAGTGAGTGAGTGAGTGAGTGATGATTGAAAAGATGAATTGATCAACGCCGCAATGACCATTGTGGGAGCTGCAAAGGGCCCGATCCCGCGCCGGGATGTCACCGAGAGTGGCCAGAGCTCATTTCTCCCTCCATCTATCACCAAGGCTTAAGGGATTTGGGAACTCAGCCTCAATTTAGTCTAATTCCTCTTGTTCTTTTTAATTGGGCTTGTGCATCTTGCCCCTTCGGCAAATCTCAGCTTTAATCTCCCCGCGCCCCGGTTCATCATCTGTTCAATTATTAACATCTCTAATTACTATTAAACACATCTCTTCTCCCAACTTGCCAGCTGTCTGCTCAGCTTCCAAAATGGGAGAGGGTGGTTTCAAAGAGCCCAGTGCCTTTCTGTAGAGCACCCAGCGTGGGATGCATCCCCAGATTTCTGTATCCTTTGGGAGCTGCCAGATCCCAGGATGGGGCTCAGGGTGGCTTCGTCCCATCCGCAGGCAGATGTGGGATGGTGAGTGGTTTGAAGAGCTGAAAGGGATGGCAAAGCCAGATGGGCAGTTACCAAGCCCTGAAAATGGGATGGACACAGCTCTGTGCATCACCTCCTGGGTGCTCCTCTGCATTCAAAGCCACCCCCTGAACACGCCATGGGACCTGCCCTTCCCGTGCCTCAGTTCCCCCCCCCAAAAAAAAAAAAAGCAGAGCTCGTGATGCTTAACCTGCAAAACCCACTTCTGAAAAAAAATAAATAATAAAAAAAAATCTATGATGTTACTAAATTGAAGCGAAACTTTCTTATGATTCTTGCCCTTCGTTTCAGATTTCAGCTGGTAATGATGACAGATCAGCGCTGCTCTGCCTGTGTGCATTTGAGTGCTTTTATTTCTCTATCAGCATCACAAACTCAGCCGAAAAACTTGCCCTCCTCCTCTCCTCTGCACCAGCCTCTTCCAGATAGTTTGTCACGAAGAAGCAGGGGGATGTATTTTCCCCTAGTTTGCGTCTGTGCATCTATCCCGCAGCCGAGGCATGTGTTTGTTATGCAGAATTGCTTGTGCCGCTCTCCTGGGAACAACATTTGGTTGGTAGATAAATCCTTACCTAGGCTGCTCCGTGTCAGCTCCTTACAGAAGTTGAACATTAGTATTCTTCCCTACCACTGGATGATTTATGTCACTAAGCAACACAGCATGAACTGCAATTTTTACAATCAAATATACAATTTACGCTACATTTTCGGGTGCATATTTTAGCAGACGAGCTTGAAATCGCTTGCCGGCAGCGCTCGAGTCACTGAGGAGTTTGAAAAGCCCCAGCCGGTGCCGCAGCCTCTGCGTGGGGTTGAGTTGAAGCTGATTTCTGGACTTGGTGACTGTTGGAAGTCCGTGTGCACCGATCCGATACTGCAAGGAGGGAAACTCCATTCTCCCGGAGGTTTCACCCCCTGGCTGCTTCTCATTTCCCTGCCTCAGTTTCCCCCCCCCCCTCGCATCCCTGCTGCGCATCTCTAGGGATGCGCTGGGAGAGGAGCCACCCAGCACCGGCTGCCGGCATCTCCCTGGGCTCAGGATTCCCCCTCGCAGCCGAAGGCAGGCGTGCGGCGGATCAACACTTACTGGGAACTGCAGCAATGAATTTTTCATACAAGCAAGGAAATTTGAGACCCGGTTTGGTTGTTTTATTAAACATACAAGCAGGCATCCTTCAGGGAAGACGTTGTGGGCAATTATGGAGCTGTGATTGGCACGGTGGATAACAGAGCTGTACAGATGTTAATACCTAATTTGCTGCAGAGCTTTGCCCTGGGGAGATCTAACTAGGAAAAGAGGCAATTTGTTTCGGTTCAAAACCTCGGGAGAAGTCCACGCTGG
>JAVJGJ010000036.1:5038750-5059651 GCA_035590215.1 Microhierax caerulescens | reverse complement strand
GGGCTCTCATACATCCACTCCCCCTTGGAGCTATTTAACTGCTTAGCAGGAACCAGCCACAGCTGCACCTTATCCACATCAGCCAACCCTGAAGCCAGCCCACAGCTGGATATTATCGGTTAATTAACTGTGAGACTACAAAGGAGATCGTTTGATAGTGTCTTGTGGAGATGATCCTGAAAGTTGCCCCCATCCTAGAAGTGAAAGAGGATCTGTTCCTGGCCTTGGCTGTGGCTCCTGCCTCCTTCCATCTCCCAAACAACCATGCAGGAGTAAAAAACTTTGTCTTTATTCCAGGGATGCACTCGCCGATGGTACCACAAGCACCTCCATCGCTGTGGGAAGGGCAGAGGGGACCACTCTACAGCATCCCCGCGCTCCCCCCTTTCTCCTCTCAGAAAGCCCAGAAGAGAGCTGCCAGGAGCGATGGGAAAGACATTGCCAAAGCCATAGTGCAGGTGAAAGCTGGGAGCCCGCAGGGGTGCGGGACCGTTTCTGCCCTTGGACACCGAGTGCAGGGTCTGCCGAGGGTTGTGTGGGACCACGGCTCCCACTAGTGGCTTGTCCTCAAAGCAAGCGTTTCCCAGGTGGCCTGGCTGCATCCCTGAATTCTGGGGGTGACAGGTCTGCTTGCTCCTGCCCCGGGGCGCACAGGGATGCTGCAACACAGCAGCATCCCTGCGGTAACACAGGAATCCTGTCCCACCACACCAAAAGCTTTTCCTCCCTAAAAAAGCACTTTCGTGCCGTTTGTACAACTGAAGTGATGCCCAAACCCACGAGGGCAAGACGTGACCCTTGCCTTGCCGAGATGCTCCTTACCTGCTTGGGAAGGGGGGGGGAGGGCTGACTGATAAATAACGGGTTAAATGATGTCCGGGAAATCACAGGTTTGCAGAGAGCCTGGCAATATAAAGGGCGATGTGTGCTGAGTTCCCGTCTCAGGTGGCTCCGTTTCCGAAGGTGTTTGTAAAACGCAGCGTGAGAGAGACCTGGGGAGCTTCAGTTCCCCCTTACCGGTTAAGCTGGCAGCTGGTTATGAGAGGAATAAGCAGAAAACTCATTTTTTCATTGATCAGCTTCAAAATAGTTGCTCCTCCTCTGTACAGTACATCTCAGATCATTTAGCCTACAAAATCCACCCAAATCCATCACTTCTTAGGTAATTACTGCTCCATTACGCTGAGTTTACAGTGATCTATTCGCAATCATGAAATGAATTATCTCCTACAAGAGGGAAAGGGAAAAAAAAAAAAAGTTTGTGGGAGGGAAGCAAATAAAGACTAGAAAATAAAATCAATTAATGACTCCATTAACGCCCAACCACAAGCCTCCTTGCCACAGTCCATCTCGGGTACATCGTACCTGTGTGGCACAGCTGATGGGGGGCCAACAGAGACACACAAGAACAATTAGTGCAGAGAATTAAAATCACCTTTTTAAGTGAAAGTTCTCCAGACAACTTCCTGCAAAGATTTAAGAAGGCGCATATTGATTGCCAATGCAACACTTGATTATTAAATCCCTATAAAGACACATACATACAAAGCTTCGGTCCAATTTCCCCACCGTAATCAATATTTTTTCTTGGCGTTTATTTATTACATTCCTGCCCACGTGAATTTAAATGATGTATCTTCAGAAGCCCTGATGCAAAACAGAGCCTGGGCAACGCAGCTATCAATCAGACACTAAGTTGCTGCTAATAACCTTCCCCTGGGGGAAATTGCAGGCAAATAGTTATGAATTTAGTGATGGGGAACCTCAGTCGTCTTTTTTTTTGAAGAAGAAGAGGGGATAAGGGCTGCAAGGAGGAGGTGTGGAGCAGGGCAAGGATGGAAGGGACCAGGGAAACTTTCTTGATGCGTCTGGGGTAGAAATGCATCCCCAAGAGCACTTTTTCCATGTTTTCCTTTTGTTTTCCAGGCCAGTCGCTCCCTCGTTGTGGTTCCCTTCCGATCTGGAGGGAGGATTTTTGGAAGGGCAGCCCGTGGCAGAGCCCCCCCAGCTGCAGGAGAGGAGCAAAGAGCCTCCAAATGGCCCAGGCTGACTCACGGCTGCTAATTGCTTCGCTCAAGCCTCAGAAGTGCAGAGGCTGCAAGCAAAAAGAGAGCAGGCAGGAGCAGGAAAAGGCTCAAAGGGCGATGGGTGTAATAAAAAATGTAAATAATAAAAAATCCCTTTCCCCTTTAAAGTCCTTTCCAAGATATTTATATGAACAGAGGCGTCTGGGCTCTGGCTTGGGAGCGCTGTTTTCGTGCAGCAAGGTGGGAGATGCATCTGGGCTTTCCCACCAGGGTAAAACCATCACGGTTTTGCCCCGAAGCCGAAGGTGGGTGTTTGCATGGCCAGGGTGGGCAGGTAGGCACCGGCTCCTGGTGTCTTCCCTGCCTCTCATTCATGTGCTTCTGCAAAGGGCTTAATGCCATTATCTTCCTGCTCTAGCTGAGATAAAAATTTAACGAGGACAAAATAAGCCCTGAATGAGGATATTTTCAAGGCTGTTTGAAGGTCTCTAATGAGAACAGGAAACGATGCATAATTAAACATACAGCGAAAATACACAGTGAGCTGCTAGGGCAGGGGAGGGAGGGGGCTTGCCACCAGCTGAGCCCCGCGCCCATACCACCCACTTGGCTGCTTTCCACTCCCCCATCTTCACCAGTCCTCAAAAATGAGCCATTTGTAAAAAGTTTACCCCCCCAAAAAAAAGAAATATATATATCTACATTTTCAAAGACGGAAACTGAGGCACAGAGGACTAAAATGATGCTTCCAGGATCACTGATGTCCACCAGGCTCTGGAAAACTTGGCCAAGGAGAGTTGTGCTTTGAAACACCCTCTGTGGTTGCAGTGAAGCAGAATCCAAGATGATCATCTCCCAGCATCACAAGGATGCAGCCGGGGGGTGTTAGGGATATTTCACCTTCTTTTCTGCCTATGAATATCTCCTACTGGGGAGCAAACATTATTTGTGAAAAATCACCAGCATCCCACAATTACGGAGCAATAGCTCCAAAGCGGAGATGGTGCTTTACTGGGATTTTTTTATTATTATTTTAAAGGTATTTCTCAAGATTATCTCACCTCAATCCCAGCTGCTACAGCTCCACACCCATGCACGGAGTAAATCACAGCTTTGGTGTCACTTTCTGAAAAGATAATAGTTTTTGCTCTTGGGATATTTATTCTTTTTTGCTCTCATTTGAGAGACAAATCGCATCATCCCAGGATTTCCCCTGCAAAATTCTAAGCAGCTAACATGTCCCCAGGGATTTATTTTGCTATCAAACGGTTTTATTTGGGGGGTGGTGTTGCAGAATTTGACTCTTCGTGCTGTTTTTTCGTTAACAGGCTGAGATTCATCAAAAGGATTTGCATTCCCTGGATTGGCTTATTTCAGTTACACGTTCAACAAAGATGGGACCGTGATGGTGACGGAGCCGTGATGGGAAAGCATGTGTCTCCTCGCTGCAGTTTCCCAGTCTGCAAGATGAAGCTGAAGATGAGTTTCCACCTCATATGGTCCATTGAAAGCCAATGGCATCAATGGGGTCCCAGGAGAGGACCCCGCTGTGTCTGCAGCTGCAAGGAGCTCTTTTTCCCACTGAAAAACTCAGAAACGAAGCAATTTGGGATTGTCGCATGAAAATGCCTGTGCAGAATGAAGGATTTCTGGAATATTGTGTAAAATCACGACATGCCTGTCAGTGTACGTTGGCTTGGCTGTGTGGCTGCCCTGCTGTGGCTGGACATCTCTTTCCACCGAAACGCAAGGGATGCGCTGGAGATGCCACCATTTGCTGTGCTGTGGAGAGCGGGATGCTTGCTGGTGGTAGAAAAGCAAAACATTTTGAGCTCTGAGATGCTTTACAGACCTTATTAACTTCAGGCTCACAACAACTGCAAGAAATAGGAATTATAATTGTCCCTATTTTAAGGTAGAAGTAGACGTGCATGCGTTAGACGTCTGGCTAAGTAAAGTCTCAACAGGAGCTGTGGTAGGGTCTCCATTACTTGATGTCTGATATCAAAACTGGATCTCTTTCTATCAAACATCCTGTGGCTTTGCCAGGAAGAGGTGGCTGGGAGGGAAACAAAGCTCTTCCCCATTCTCTCCCCTTCTCTTTCTTTGGAAATGTGGTTTTCCACTGAAAAAAATGAGGAAAGTTCACTTTTCTTCAAGCAGCTCCAGCCAGACATTGTGAGATTGGTCCTGATTTTCTCGGGAACAGACCCAGGGAAGGAGAAATGGGCCAGAACTGCAGACACCAGGCTCCAAACCCTCCAATAGACCAAAGACTTTGTGAGAACACTCTTGGGATATTGCAGGCAGCTTTGGCTCGATGGAGAACCAATCATCCTGCCCAGCTCTGCAGGCATGCCTTGGTTTCCTCCAAGTATTTTGGGAAAGAGGCAGATCTGTTATTTCCCTGATGTGCCTCCTCCCTGAGCATCGCACAAGATAAGGAGAAAAAGGGGTTGGGGGGTTTCGTGGTGTAAATGTAGGTGTTTCTGTAGGGTTTCAAGGAGATGCTGAGGTGCTGGAGGAGAAGCTTGGAAGCTCATCTGCGACGCAAATAGCGCCCGTTCAGGCACCGCTAGAAACACCTGCTCCATCCACGAGGGAGACACATCAATTTGCATCTTCTGCCACGCCGAGGTGTTGAGCCAGTTCATCTGCTGTCCATGGCAGGGAAAAGGGGGCACAGACTGCAAGTCCCATCGGGAAGACAAGCTGGCCTCTGCCTACATCCATCAGGAAAGCGAACCGTCTCCTCCTTTTATTTCCACCTGGAAAAAGAAGTTGTCCTTTACACACCTCAGACCACAGGATCAGAGGGAGCAGTACCAGCAAAATGAAGCATGAGGCAAACAAGTCGTTCCTTTCCCAAATTGTTTAGCATAGAGTAGGGAGGCTGGGAGAAATTATAGCCGGGCACATAAATCACGGCATCGATTACATATTCAGCCAACGTTGCCAAGGTTTTCTGTTTGCAAACTGCCTGCAAACAGATTGAAAAAGTCCCCGCCATATTCCTCGTTTGAAAATATTTGCAAATTTCTTCACGGTCTGAGGATCAATTCGAGTCAAAAATGTGATTATGGAATCTACAATTCACAGTCGCACAATTCCCGCTGACCGAGCCGTGGCTTTTTGATGTTTCTGCACCATAAATATGCAACGAAGAAGTCACAAAGTCATAGTTTTAAGGCTGGAAGGAAACAAAATCATCTAGTTTGACTTCCAAAAGGTTTTTCTCTGTTGAGTGCTGCTCTGACTCTAATAAACTACCCAAAAAAAGCAACTTTCGGGAAACTCAGTGCCTTGAATCAGCACCTTGAAGTAGTGAAGACTTCACCGCCTTCTTCAGTTAGTCGAGCCAGGGCTTAATTACCCTTGCTGTTTAATTTGTATCTGAGCATTTCTCATTTACATGCAGCTCTTGTCACGCCTTTGCTAAAGATCCCTTGGCTCTCCGAAGCTTCTCCCAGCGCGGCTGCCGATAGACCAACAATTATCGCGGCTGCCTTGTCCACCACCACATTTCAAGTGCGGCGCTTGGATTTTGCAGAGCCAGGACCCTTCGTTTGCAATTTGGGCTGCGGCTGGTTATAAACTAAGCCAAGTTTGGACTCAAAGCAACGGGGTATGCCTGCTAAAACCCAACCGTCCCAACGCAAACTGGGAATTTCGCAATCAAAGCGAGGGTTTGAAGCGCCCCCGGCAAGGAAGATTTGAAGGAAATGGTGGTTGGGGTTTTTTTGGGGGTGAATTCACGCTAGCAAAGCTCAACTGGCTGTGTTCAAGGTGAGTGAACACAAAAGGGTCAAGCTGAAGCTGTCTTTTGAATTAGAATAAATTATCCTTTTCCCTATGCCTCCTTAATGGTGCTCCTCTGCCGTGATCTGGACCAAACTCCTCGCTCTGACCACATGCAGCTAGAAGGTGAGCTGAGACTTCTCCTAATGATCAGCTTATTACATCTATGAATTATGCACACAGCTAGTTTATGCAAAACAAGCCCGTTATTATTATTAAAATCCTGACAACAGCTAAGCAGCTGGTGTCTCGCTGTCTATCATGCCTTGACTCCTGTTTAACATGCTGACCAATATTGCCTCCTTGCTACTTTTTGCTCTCCCATCTGTCTACATATATCCACTTATTGGGTGGTTGGGCGTATTTTTGTTGGTTGTTTTTTTTTTGTCTCAGGCACCTGTTGTTACGAGTTTGTCCAATACCTTGCAGAACACGGTCGTGTCCTACACCCGGAGCTACAAATGGGGCGGCGGGGGGTGGGGGTGGGGGGAAATATGCATTAGAACTTGTTGTAGACTTTGGAGTTAAGGCAATTAAAGATCTTTGCTAAGCTCGTGGTGCAAGAGTGCTGGGCCCTGCACCAACTTGTCTATCTGGTCCTTACCCTGATGAGTTTGCAGTCCAAATTCTTCTCGGTTGCTGCTGGTTCATCTCATCCAGCTTTTGCATCCTGCCCGGGAGACACTACCCACCCCCAACGCGCCTGCGCCGTGCTCCTCCAGCTCTTAGCATGAAGCCCAAACCTTGCAGGACCTTCTAGATGCTGCTGTTCTCCAGATACTATTCAATATGAATATTCAAGGAAATTTGTTTTCCACTGTTTGCTTGGCTCCGCTCAGCGTATAGCCAGTGTTTAAATGACAGTGGAAAGCGTGCAAGACAGGGAGAGAGGAAAAGAAGGGGGAGGGAGGCAAACACATCTGGTCCTTTGAGGAACTCGTTTGTTTGAAGCTCGGAGCTTCTCCGTCTCAACTTCTCAGAGGGCTGCATACGAGGAGCCCATCGAGGAACCGATGGATGGACCATACGTAGGGGCCTCTGACACTTTGGTAACCATGTGTTTCATTTATCTGTCACCTTTGTTTACTCTCATTTGTA
Source organism: Microhierax caerulescens (assembly GCA_035590215.1). Taxonomy (NCBI): domain Eukaryota; kingdom Metazoa; phylum Chordata; class Aves; order Falconiformes; family Falconidae; genus Microhierax; species Microhierax caerulescens. The sequence goes on along the minus strand of JAVJGJ010000036.1, from coordinate 5,052,728 downwards.
TACTTAACTAATTTGACTTGACACAATAAGGGCATGACCATGAGAAGCAAAAGACATTGCTTAAATATTTCATATAATGCTTAAAAAAAAGCATCAGAGAGTAAAGTACCGGATCCTTTGTCCTGCACATTTTTATTAGGAAGAAAGGAGTTTGGGGGGAAAATAGCCATCATTATATCAGATTATGCATGAATGCATAATAAAACTCCTAAAGATATGTGAAATATCAGTGCATTCACTAATGGGAATTGATTCAGAATTTTATTCATTTTTAACAAGATTTAATGACGTTTCCTTGTATGTTTCTCCCTGTGGTTCATTATTCCATTAAGTGCCATTTAATCTGGGTGATGTGTGTAGAAGATAACAGCTTGCGATGGGTTTTGTTTAACAAACTCCTCACCGGCTTTCCCGCGGGCTGAGAAGAAGTGACAGGTCCCATCCTGGCACAGTGGCCACTGAGGCTGCCTTTACTGGCACCCCATGAAATATAGATGGGATCAGCTGGGAGTCAACTGGTTTTGGCAGATGCGCTCCTCGCTGATGGATTTGGAGTGGGATTAACAATTTAAAGCACAGCCCCTGCATTTAGCGTTTCAGCTCTCGGTAGCAGCGTGCACTCGTGAAACATCTGCTAAAAATTTAGCCTTTAAACCCACGGCGATCGGGATGGAAAGATTTCCCGTCGCATTTCGGGTGGTCGCCCTGTTTTGCTCCTCGGGGTACTTTGCAACTCCTTGTTGTGGGCTCCTACTACCTCCTGCTCATCTCCCCGTGCTTGCCCTTGACCAAGAGCTCCCTGCAGCCACCACCCCCACCCCACCCCCGGCTGCTGGGTTAGGTCTGGCCTCGCATCATCTCATACACCGGCTCATCGAGTTTAATCTTGGAAGGAGTTCAGCTTGTTTGGAACCAAATTGCTTTGCCGGTGAGGATCTTTCTTTTGTCTCCCAGCCTAAATTTAGCTGTTGTTCAATGCTGGCCTTTAACTTCAGCCATTATTTCCTTCCCTTGTGTTTTCTTCTCTGACATATTTATAGAGAGCAGCCGGGTCCCCTCGTGGTCTTTGCTCAGGTAGGCTGAAGGAGCCCTGCTCTGCCCCTTCCCTCTCCCGAGGTTGCTCTCCCTTTTCAAGGACGATGAAGTTGCTCTTTTTAGCAGCTGTTCTGGGGCCAGTTCAGCCTTTTCCAGTCGCGGTTATTAAAAGGGGGTTTCAGAGGCAATCTCACCTGGGTCTAGCATGTTAGCAGGAATGCCTCCTCCTCTCAGCTAGAAATATTGCTCGTTCAGGGTATACCTGGAAGAAAATACTGGATTTTCTGGGTTTTTTTCTGGCTCTACCACACCACCGCCGTTCAAAATTTGAGCTGTGCTTGAGGGGTGCTGACCCACCAGACAGACCCGTGCCTCACCTGGCCCTTAGGATGAGCAGACAGCAGGGTCCAAGCTGTCTCCTCCAAACCACGCTTAATTTTCTCCCCTCCCCTCCCCGTATAACCCCCCCAACCACGAACCTGCCCAGAAAGCTGCTACCGGAGCGTCTGCATCCCAGCGGCACCAGAATAAAACTAGAAGGGACGGGCCACCCGTTGCGCGTCTGATACGAATTCAGCAGAATGCAGGCCATTTAAATGCAAAAGTTAATTGGAAATGCTGAATGACTGTAGCCATGGGGGTGCTAGAAAACCTGCCATCAAATTGCTTTAGGTGAGTCGACCCCAGCCACGTGGTCCTAACGGCCAAGCCAGCAGTTGACTGCAGTCCAGAGGACCGCATTAGGCTGTGTGCCACCATCACCCACTCACTGAATCTTAAAAACAATATTGAGGAGCACTTTTTCCCTATGGAGATTCCTGACTCCATGTGATGCTCCAACCGGTCACACGTATCTGCAACCTCAGCTCACCCTCACCAAAAATGTCCTGACACATCCTCACGCCAGCAGGCGCTGGCTTTGCATTGTGGGGAACTGTTGGAATAAAGGAAAAATCAATATAATGCAAAATAAAGACCCTTTTTTTTGGGGGGGAAAAAAAAAAAAAAAAAAAAAAGCAAACCAGCCATGATTCACTTTATTTTAAAGCCTTTGCCCACACCCCTTCTGTCTAACCTGCTGGCACGCGCGAGCCAGAGAGCAGCGCTGGATCTCGTCCAGTAATTACAGTGATCAAGAGAATTGAAATGTTTTGCAAAGCTTGCTTGGCTTTTATAGGTGAGCTGCAGAACAAGGCAACTTGGAAATCTCCTTGCCTTTAACAAAGATGCCATTCCATTATTCAAATGAGCGGGTACCATATAGTGGTGATTACACAGCTGGTATCTGCCTTTCTTTGTGACTTGAACTCTTTGGGGGATTTTGTTGTCTAATATTGAGGGGAAATGGGAATAATAGGGCAGGTGATTGCTCCTCAGGTGGGCTATACTTGATGGATGCAATGTTCCCCTCCCGAATGCTTTCACATCCCATGCTATGGGTGTTTGGGTTTCACTAAGAGCTGGGATCTCCCTCCAGAGCTCTCCAAAATTGGTTGGTAGCACTAAGCGAATGGGGAAACTGAGGCAGGAAGAAACAAATCGTATTTGGAACTGACCCAACCAAGAGATTGGATAAGGGACAGTCAGATGCATCAGACTGGGCAAGGTCTGTCCGCAAGGACCAGAGTTTCCTTGTGCTGGGGTTTCACACCTCTGTGCCTGCCCTGGCCTCTATTGAGCAGCATCGTGCCAGTAACAAGACAAAAAAAAAAAAGAAAAAAAAAAAGAAAAAAAAATGTTATTTAGAGGAAAAAGCATTAAAAAAGAATCACTTCTTCTCCTTAAGTAACGACAGCGGAGTCTGAATCCTGCTCATCATTTCAAACTGCTGACTCATTTACCACTTGAAATGAATTGAGGGCTGTTAAAGGTTTTATAGAAGATTTCATTAAATATGTATTGAGCCAGCTTAAGATGGAAATTGTTATAAAAGCTGGCATCAGCTCAAAGAGCCAAATGTTTCAGTTTATTACAGAGATATTTTACTCCTGCCTCTGGCCTGCACCCTGTTTCGGCCACTGAAATGCCAAAATAAAGCGGCATGGGAAGCAGAGATGCTGCAGCTCCTGCCACACACCCAGCGTGGTACTGTGCCCTGCGGGCAAGTTGTGGGTCCAAACTGAAGGGCTGCTGCCCCCCGTATCAACCAGGATGGGAGGGCAGAGATGGAGGTGAGCCCCTGTGTTGCTCCAGCAGCCACAAGGAGAGCCAAGCTGCACGCGTGATCTTTGACTGGCATGAAGATCACAAGAGACGTTCTTTAAACCGTGTTACTAGACAAACCCTGCACTCGGTGTTACATGTTCCACCAGCTCTGAGCATCTCCCTGAGGTTTGGGGTCACCTGTAAACGTATGGATGGGTTGGGGCACACGGCGGTGTCCAGCTCTCAGTTTTAAGTTTTGCTTTGCAGATGTTTGGCTGGAACAGCAGGGACCTAAGCTGCAGATGCCTTCATCCTTTGCTGGCCCCAACCCATGCTCATCGCTCTCAGCTCTTCGGCGAAAGGCAGCCCAGCGGCGGTGTGTGAATGAACTGGTTTGTCAAGATCCGGGCAACGTTAATGTTCCCCCAGGCTAAGCACAGATGTGTTTTCACTATAACATGATCTCGACAATTAAAACTACTGTACCTGCATTTATCATATTGATGGGATGAAACATGCTTGGTTGCACCGAGGCATTTTGCAAGTGCATTATTCATGGGGTCTAATACATCACGAAACTATTTTCATCTCGCTTTATAAATGTATATGGGAAGAGAGGGGCTGCTGGAAGATGAGAAGTGCCCGTTGAGGCAACCCTAATGCCACGGGCAGCCTGCATGGCAGCAGTAGGGTGTCCGTCCATCCGCCGGTGATGGAGAGGCTGTGACATTGATAGGCTGCAGAATGGTTTATTTAATTTCACCGTGGGATGTCCAGCGAGATGGAAATCTTCTGGCCCCATAGTCCCCCATTAGTACAAAGCCTTAAGCGTGAGCCATACGCAAAGCACCGTGCATCGCTCGGCCTCAGAGGTTGTGGGACACGTGAATTGGGAAGAGCTACCGGCAAAAGTGACTGTTTAATGAAGAGGGTGAAGGTACCTCTGACAGATCCCCAGAGCCTCTTTAGTGCCTGAGCCTTGAAATGCTGCGCGTGGAAATGCAACAAGAAGGCAACGTACTGATTGCCTTCGCACATCTGCTTGCTTATCTCTTAAGAAACCCCAGGGAGAATGGGAAAAAAAAAACCAAAAACACCCCAAACACATGGGGAGGTGAGAAAGAAGCTGGGAGAGGATTCCCTGTTGGAATAAACCAGGCAATGTCACATCAAGGCAGCAGGCAGGTGTGACAGCTTCCTCTTTAAGGAGAAGACTGTGTGGTAAGGAGGTGCCAGCGGGGGGGCTGGGGGATGCACATAACCCATATGTTTCAGGCTGGATGTCTGCAGAGGGCTGATGTCTCCCCAGGCTGGCCTGACACCTCTCTTCCACATCCCACCTCCTGCCTTAAAACCCAAGTACTGAAGCTCCAGCTCTTTAATTCCCGTCTTGTGTCCCCGTTTTTGGCTGGTGACGAGATGCCCAGGCTCCTAGCCAGTTGGTTGTGCTCACCGACAATTGCAACGCCAGCGTTGGCTCCGCAGCAGCTCTAGATGGACCCACCACCCCTCAAAACGGCGTGAACCAGGTGGAATTACACCAGTAAGGGGCACAGGCTGCAGACTCCCCCCATATGTTTGTTCTCTCCCCGCAGACAATGACCCGTGCTATGGGGCTGGGTTCATTAGCGACAGCACCTGACAATTAAGGATTCTCATGGCTGCTTTGCTTGGATCGAGACAGTTGTTTTTTTAAAAAGAGGAACAAAATAGATTGCTTCACCTTTGCTGAACCTGATTGCTTTACAGCAGAAAGAGGCAAGCTGAGCTGTTTGAGTTGCTATTTATTGGACTCTTTTGATTTTTCTTGGACATCTACCTGGAACATTAAATGTACTTTCTCCTCTCCCTATAGTCCAGTTAATGCACCAAAACACAAGAAACCTTCAGCTTCTATAATAGGAGAAAAAAACCTTCAGCTTGTGATAAGAAAAGAAAATGCACCTTTTCCCAGATAGGTACAAGGATTTACAAGCAACGTGTTCAAAGATCCTACAAAACGTAGCATCGGCTCCCTGAATCAGAAAAGTAGGGTTTGGGCTTTTTTTTGGAGCAAATGTCAGCCATTCTGGATAAACAAAAGGGTAATTTTGGCTGCTCCTTTTCCTTTCCTTCTTCATAAAGTAGGAATGAGGATGGGAGATGAGATTTATTGCTGTCTGCTTGCTGTCCCCTTCTCAGTGGCCAACATTTGCCAGGTGACACCCTCAGATCTCCTCCCCATGTGCTCCTCTCTGACCTTCAGGGATGGACCTGGGGGCAGATGGGGACTCCCACATCCTTCAAGGCTCATCCTGCCTCTGCTGGTCCCCAGCATCCCGCTGGGATCATTGCTGCTGGCATCTGCGGTGACAGATGCTGTGGCCACCGAAGGGTTTTCAAGGTCGCTGAAGGGTGTTAGCAACCCACGCCAGGCTCCAGTAAGATCTGTAATGGCTTCAGCAGCGGAGGGACAAGGTCTTTGGCAGCTGCCAAATGTGCAGCAGCATCACGGGGCTGCAACGGGAGGAAGGTATGGGGACCATCAAGCAATGCAATGCAGAAGGGCAGATAGAGGAGGGCCCACAGTCCTTGCTTGATAGGAAGAATGAATGTCCTGTGAGTCGCTCATCTTTTATCTCTGAGGCTGCACAGACCCTTCCTTAGAAATCCCTTTAAAACCAGAGCGCTGGAGGAGGCACGTGGGGTCTATAGGTCTGTCTCATGCTGTTTCGGGAGGGAGTGGAAGGCGTCGCGGCAGCAGTCAGCTCCCAGGGTCTAACAAAATGTGGCACTAAAAAGCACTTGTCTTAATATCTTCCCCTTTCATCTGATTAATGCCCAGACAGCGGCAGGCTGCTCCGCCCCGGCTTCAGCGATGGCTCATTACAGATGCTGGAGCCCTGATGTGACCGGGGCCATATCCAACCTCTTCTGCCCTCTGGCAACGCTCACGCCAAGAACATGCAGCCAGGGGGGAAAAAACCTGGCAAAGTCCCAGGGAGGCCGTGATGGTTTTGATCCGACTCATTCTTGCTTTGCAGCCTCTTCTTTCTTTGCATTTCATAGCGAAGTTCGGCAGCTCTCCTTGGAAATGGGTAGAAGAGGGAAAAATCGGGCAGAAATTAATTATTTTAATATTTATTATTTTTTTAGCTCCATTTTGCACAGGCAATTGCGCAAATGCCACGAAGGGCTCAGGCATAAAAGCAAGTTCCAGTAGATCGTGGTACCCCCGTCAGCTGAGCTGGCAGGTCTGCTTTTAGCTCAGCCTTAATTTCTAGGAAACCAGGCTTGTTATTTTCTGTATTGTTCTTGTCTCTCTTTAAAGCTGTCCTCTCTCATTGATGAAGGAGAATAAACCAAGTCATTCTTTTTTTTTTTTTCTTTTTTTTCTTTTTTTTTTTTCCTTAGATCCTGGTCTTTATTTATAGCCACAGCCCGGAGCAGGAATGAGCAATCTCCTGCTCGGGGCTGTCCGTGCTTACTTCCCTTAACCTCATCCCACATGGGTCAGCTTATAAAGCTTTTCTCATGGCAGCAGCTCTTCTCTGGAGCCCTTCCAGTCTCCCAAGAGACAATTTCTTTTCATTTCATGGCAAATAAGCTTTGGTTTTGCTGAACTGAACAAACCCAGCCAGCTAGAGGCGAACGAGAGGGTGAATCCTCCTTTGCCCCAGAGCCCGGAGGTTTCTCTGCATCCCACTGGGTCACTTGGAAATACCCAGGGAAATTCAAGGATTTTCTGATTTGTCTGGGTTTTCTTTCTGAACAGCAAAGGGATGCCTGGTCAGGTTCCATATTCCTTTCTGGGAAGTGCCCAGTGCTGGGTAACACTAAGGGTAAGGATTGCAATATCGGGTTAATTTGCTTTCTGAGGTTTTCTGAACAAGGTAGGTCTTTCCAGGCTTTTTTTTTTTTTTTTCTGTGACTCTTAGACCTAAAAATGGATTGCTTTCTTAACAAAGACTGAGAGGATGAGATTTTGCCCTAGCCACATGCCTGAGTGCAACAGGGCTTTGCAGAACAGCCCAAATCTCCCAGGACTGGCAGAGCTGTATCTTGAGACCCATCCATTACCCATCTGGAGGTCCGGGACACCTTCATAATGAAGATTAAACACCTACAAAATTTTAGCAATGTCTTATAATTTCCTCTGGGGCACGTTATGGAGAAAGTACCAGCCAAGCTCAGTTTTGATGAGGAAATGGTTACCTGGGGAGGCCACCAACTGAGGATAGTTGAGTTAATGCAGTTTAGGTGGATTTGATGCCTGGGGACAAGAGCTCAGACTATGAGACATCCCCAGCTCCCTGCCAGCTTGGACCACTTACCCAGGGGCACCCCAAGAAGTGGGGTTTGGGGTATACCTGTTCAAATAAAAGCAACAAATCAGCTACTCCTTTAAAAACACGTGGTGGACATCCAGGTTGAGTATGAAATTGAGGTACAACCCTAGAAAATCATGCACAAGGTCTTGACTTTTGGGGGTGTTGGGAAGGATGTGGCATGCTGATGTCCCCAGGAGCAGGTGTGTTTAGAGGAATCCTGCCCACGGCTGCCAGTACCTGCCTGGGGATAGAAGGCTGCTGGATAAAAAGCAGCAAGAAAATGAAGTGTATGGGAATTAATCTAAGAAAATCCGGTTTGTGGCTTATTAGCCAATTGGTATGCAAAAGCGAGAGGCTGTTTTTTAAAGCGCGTTTAGCCCTGTGAGTAGATTTTTGATTTATTTCCTGGAAGGTGCCAGAATGTGCCACCAAGGAAACGCCGCAAATATTCCCCAGTAACTTGCCAAAATGGCTCAACCTTGGCCGGGAGCCCCCCCAGGAGCAAGGGAGAAGCTCCGTCCCCCTGGCCCAGCAGCCCTGGTAGGCTGCTAAATGCCAGAGATGCCAATTAATGCCAATCGCCTCATTTACTTCCTCGGCAGACTCTGATTTGGATTGATCCATGGGCTCAATTTTGTTGTTGGGGATAGTATTTCTCATTTTAAGACATAAATCTCTCCCTTAGTTATCAATGCAAAGATTTGTACAGTTAATAGGTGCTGGCAGTAGCTGTAATTCCACATGCTGAGGCCGGGAGACTATCTCAGGGCTAGGGAATGGCCTCCTCTGTGAGAAAAAAAATACTTACTTGATTAGAAAAACGCCAGACCAACATTTCTCTAGTTTATTGCAAGGATGAATTGAAGTCTTGGCCCTATTAAGCTGATAAACCCGGCCTCAGCAGGGCCAGGGTTTACATGGAAATCTCTGCAGAAAGACCTTGTGATGCTTTGGGATCGTGGTTTTTTAGGCGCGGGGGGGAAGCCAAGCCCTCTGGGATGAGCAAACTCAGCCTGTGGGAGAATAAATAGTCTCAGTCCTACCAAATTATCCCTGGGGCAAATGAAAGGAGGGGTGGGAACTGCCCTCCATCCCTCGATGCTCTTAGGTGGGAAGGTTTTTCGGTTCAGGTCTTCAAGGCACCTCTCTCCTTCCACATCTCACAGCATTTTCCCCCCAGCATCCAGCCCCTCCAGTGAGCGAACGCAGCTCCGAGGATCCTCCCCAGATCCAGCTCCACCAGACGGGCAGCAGCCAGCTTGCCAGCTCCTTCTGCTTTCAAGAGCACTTGGAAACCACTGCAGCTCGGGGAAGAAAGCTCATTTGGCAGGTGCAGGCAGCCAGCAAAACAACTGCTGTCCATCTGCTCCTATGCTCGAGCTTGTATTTCTAATTGTCTTCAGGACACAGGCAATGCTCGGAGCCCTGCTAGCCACGGCTAATTAAAATAAAAGTTGTCGCCTCTGTGGTTCCATGCTCTGGTCTGTCAGGGATCTTGCAAGGTTTTTCCCTTCCATCCTGCTCGTGGCAGAGCGAGCAGGACATCCCTCTGCCCGCTGGCTTCCCACCTGGTTTGGGAACCTCTCTGGGTAATCGCAGACAAAATCTGGTGATCGGCCCGAAGGTCCTTCATGTATTGTAGCCCATCCCCTGCTGGGGATGCTGCCATGGGGATCCCACCAACACTACAGAAGCACTCACAGAAATACCACGAGGGAGTGGAAAACGATGACATTTTCTTGCCTTTGGCACCACATCTCCAGACCTCTGATCCAAAGTGCTGCGTCGCGTAGCGGCAGACTGAAGAGAACAAAATCCATGGGGAAAACATCCCAGGTGTGGTTTTCTGAACGCTGCAAAAGCAGCAGCTGGTGGCAAAGATGCCCCAGCAAGAATCCAATGGGCCAGGAGTTGCCTTCCTAATTCCCTCCTGGGCAGACTGGAGGTGACGTGAAGGATGGTCGGTGCGTGCAGATGCCCTTCATCACCCACGGAGGTAACAAAAGTCATTTTGAATAGGAACCATCTTCTTTTTTTCACACTGAAAGAGCCAAAAATACACATCCATGAGGAGAAGAGTGGTGTGGGCACCTTATCACTAGGGAATGCATGAGCAAGCCCAGTGTGGAAGGGAAACTACCTCAAATTCACCCAAACCTGCCATTGCAGAGGCAAATTTCACAGGTACGGGAGTAAACCCCCGGTGCTGATGTGACTGGCAGATTGTATTTGTCTGACAGCATTTTTCAAAACACTCAAAACTAAGATTTCTCCCCCTGGTCCATGGAACAGAGTGGGATTTTGGCAGGTTGGACCCCCACTGAGGGTGATACACAAATCCTGGCCATCACAGAGCATTGTGCTCAGAAATACATGCAGGGGGACAAGGACACAGGACGGTCATTTTCTTTCCTTGCTCCATAGGCTGTTGCTTTGATTTGAGTTTTAAAAACTCACCATAAAGCAGGAAAATAGAAAGCAAATGTTTCCTATAAGCCGGGTTCAAAGGAGAAGCATGAAATTTGGATGAATGTGGAGCCAAACCAGCCCAGTCTCAGCTCAAAAATAGACAATGAATGCAATATAGATTTCATTTAGATTTAAGGAGTTGTTTAGTGTGCCTATTAGAAAACACTGTGGTTATTAATTCTTTTCCTTTGGGGATTTTTTCGTTTGTTTGGCTATTTTTTTGAAGAGTACACTTTCAAAGTCAATTTAATCCTGGGGGAAGGTGTTGGCTTGACAGGTTTTAAGCTCAAATTTCTTCATTTACATGCAGAGATAGCACTAGATTGGGAAGGGTAAACTTTCCATCTGGTCTAAAAGGCATGGGTTGGGAATACGAAGAAAGGAAAATACATCTGTAGATCTGCACATTCCAGTATGGATGTAAGCCATGGATGCACAAGCATCACCAAATTCACAATAGTTGGGAGTTTTCCTAAAATAAACCAGCATCTGGATTCAGGTGAACGGGAATAAAGCTCCTGGATGATTTTTTATTTCCATTTGCTTTAAGTTTTCTGACTCACATACCCAAAACCCAGGCTTGGAACGTGATTGAATTGCAATATAGGGACTAAAAAGGTGCCTCCCCTGCCTGTCACGGTGGGATTTTGCATCCGCTCAGGCTGGGCAGTGCTCCTTTATGCTGAGGATGGGGCAACGTGCCCGCTCCAGGAGTTGGATGGAGACCAGTACATCTCATTTCACCTCATGTAGGTCACTGAACCGGCAGCAGATGGGCATGTCGTAGAGATGGACTCTAATTCCATCATCACTTAAATCCAGCCAGCCCTGTGTGTGAGGCTGTGTATGTGTGAGGGGATGCTGGGGCTCTCGCGGTGCGTTGGGCAGGAGGCGTGCAAAATAAACTCCTTCCTCCATTTATATTTAAAATTTTCCAGAACTTTGAGTGAGATTACTTAGGGCTGATCCAAGGTATTTCAGCAAATTGGACAAAAAAGGGGTGGCAAAACAGCTTTTTTTTCCAAAAATGCAAATTTTAACGTAGAATTAAAAATGCATTGCAAAAGATGCCAAAATGAAATATCTCTATATCATCACTTTTAGCCTCCTCCCCTCCAGCTCCCAACCCCAGAAGCAAGCTGAAAGCAGGTGATGCTTGGAGATTTATCTGAGCTTGTGTCTTCTCCCCTATCACCTGCTTTTGGGGGGTCCCTGGAGGTCTTCCCCACCTCCTCTACCCTGCAAGGAGAGCATCGGCAGCAGCACGAGCAGGGACCCAGCCTCCTGCTATAGACATATTGAGCAAACTCCACAGTTTCAGAGCCAGCCCCTGCAAAGCAGAAATCCCCTTTAAAGCCCTTTTCGCTGAATTTTGACCACGTGCTGGCCTTCTCCTGGCCTCTTGCGCGAGCAGAGGCCATTAAGCTCAGAGTTGCCTTTGGGTTTTAAAAGAGGAAAGAAAGGCCAAAGACATATTCCTTGCTTCCCCCACTCTCCCCTCCTTCCCGCTGATCTCCTTAGCCTCTGCAGGTTGCACAGTAAGGAGTGCTTTGGATATAAATAAATACAAATCCCCACCCCCCGTGTGCACATCGCCAACAGTTTCAGTGCAGCGAAGCTCCCAAAGTTCAGAGTTTAATGTAAAAGTCTGAAGCGACCACAATTTATTCTAAATTGCTTCGCTTGATCTGGCGACCTCGGAGAATTATCGCCGGAGAAGACCTGGATCGGTAGCCGGGAGCGGCGAGGAGGCAGGCGAGAGCGCTGATGGGAGACGGCTCTTTTGCTGACGGAGGTGCCTGCTTGGAAGGACAAGGTTGAAGCAACATTTTGGATTTAAAAAAAAAAGCCTCGAGAGGCATCTCCCTTTGGAGAGCACAGGGATTTGAAACCCACGTGAGCAAACAAGCATCCCGTGGCAGCCTGGCAGGGAATCAGCAGTGAGCCGGCTCCTGCCGCCACGCTGGCCCCATCGATGGCTTTGGAGGGCAGGTGGGTGCCAGGGGTGCGGGTGAATTCGGATTTAACCCTTTGGCTCCCTGCTGAGGGTACTTTGCAGCTGAACTCTCACCTCACTGCTGCAGGGCACCGGGGCAGCAGCACAGCTGCCTGCAGTACTGGGAAGAGCTGTACGTGTCCGAGGAATTCACAGCTCAACTGAAACCCTCAAGGAGGTTTTATGAGCATTGCCCGGGCTTAAAAAATAATAAATAAAAATATTAACCAAGTCAACTGGAAGTCATCGAAGGCAGAGCAGACCGGCTTCTGACTGATGCACACTGGCACACGTGCACCCACCGCAACAGCCCTGCGCTGAGTGATGCCACTGCTAACCCATGCCATGATGCTGCGAGCAGGGTCACGGGTTTTTTTTTTTTTTCTTATGCCTTTCACTTTACTGTTGGTTTTTGCTAATTGAGTTCTGGAGGGGGCAAAGGTTGCTTTGAGTTCAGCTGTGTCTCCAAGGAGAAATCCTGCCTCTGCCTGGGGTGGCCTCTCCGATCTGTCTGGTCCCTTCGCCTGCGCTCAGGGCAGCCCTTTTGCTTCTGCTAAACAATCCAAAAGGATTCAAGAACCCCAAACCCTTCCAGCAGCAATATTCAGGTTTCCTCTGTGTGCTGGGGGACGCTGGGAACTGCGGCTCCTTTGAGGCTGAAGCAATTCACAGAAAAGCCCTGGTTTCACCAAGTTCCCAAAACCCTTCTGGGTCAATAGAAATGAGATGCTCAGATGAAAGCTGCGAATGCGTTTGTGCAGAATCTACAAGTCCTGGCTTTGTGACAAGGGACTGAAAACAGGAGTCACACGTTTTCAAGAAACCTGACTCTCATTCTTGGTCGTTTCTTGTAACAAACCCCCCTGTTCTCTGCCTTCTCTAATTATATTGGCAGGACAACGGTCCCTGCTGTCAAGAGCCACACATGGATGGGGACCGAGCACCACATCCCTCTGGTCCCCATGATGTGCTGGGATCTGCTCAGGGACACGTGAGTCTCCACGAGATGAAATCAGACCCTCCAAGGAGCCAGAAGATTGAAAGCCTTGTTATTTCAGGTGGGATTTGAGGCAGATGAACCCTCCTCTTTATCTAAAGCCACCGACATGGGAGTCGTTCCCAGCTGGCACCTGCAAGCTTTGCTCCTGCTAATCATGCTGCACTCACGTGAAGTCATTACTCAGTGTATCTGATGGAGGAAAAGAATGCAAATGAGGTAATTACCAGCTCCTCTTACCTTTCCAAACCCTTTGCAACCTGTCAGCAGTCATACCTTGGTGCAGGATAGCACTGGAGTGATGGACAGGGATCAGGAGGGTGGAGATGATCCAGCTCTTGAAAAAGTGGGGGAGACCAGCGGGGCTAATTAGTGCCCAGTTTAATTGAGTCCTTCCTCCCATCAGAATCTCTGCTAACGTTAGATGTCCAAGAGCGGGTCACCTGAGCCCAATGTACTTATTTAACTTATTTCCAGAGCCAATGGGCAGCAGGACTGTGCCGGGGGCATCGCTGTCCCTGTGTAAAAGTCACGTTGCCCTCCTGTTACCTGGACGAACATCATCCTCCGGGTACCCAGAAAACAGGCAGCCGTAAGCTGCAGCGGCCAAGGGCTAACCTCTCTTTGGAAGGGATGCACCGACTTATGTCGGCAAGGAGAGCTTCCAGCCGCTGGCTGACCCTGCGGCGTGGCAAAGCAAATCCCACTCTTTAGGAAAATCCTCCCCCGGCCACCAAAATTCCTGCTCTGAGGGATAGCCTTGTGAAGGGGCTGGCATGGCATTCCTTTTTCCCTTTGGTACAGAAAAGAGAGGGAAGTGACTTTGGGAGTTTTTCTATTACTGCCAACAGCTTTTTCTTTTAGTGGCATTTAAGCAAGTTTCAACAAACTTGTATAAGATCCAAATACAAAGATGTTTCTATTTTAGTAAGGAATACTGGTAATTCAACAAAAGTTTGTCTGAAACACCTTTGTATATGGACAAAAAGTGAAAGAAATGTTTCAGTCTAGCACAAAAAACTAGTC
>JAVJGJ010000036.1:5005354-5016633 GCA_035590215.1 Microhierax caerulescens | reverse complement strand
TATTGATACCGTAATAGAGTTTCAAGGACCTGGACAAAATCTTCTTGACATAATGAAAGGATTTTCCTCCAGGCAATGACACCATGACCAGACCTTACTCATGGCAATACAGCATGCAGGCAATGTGGAGAGACGAGGACCTGAAGGAGCTCAGATGCTGGCAGAAGTGATGCCAACTATTTATTTGGGGGGAAAAAAACCCAACCATGACTCCTAAACAACTCCTGGAATTTCTGTCTCTAGAGACTTCCTCCTTCCTTGGGTCCTGAGCAGTTTTCCCTACCACAGTGCCCCATCGGTCCAGAGGGATTTGGGGGGGAAAAGCAGGCAGGAGGCCACCGATTTGCCTGCCCACAGCAAGGGGAGCAGGATGCATTCCTGCTGTTGTGTTGAGAAGAGCTGGAGATGGGGATTTGCCATTGACAGGAGCAGGACATCCCAAACGCTCTGGGCAAAAGGAGACAGTGGCACCTAACACATGTCGGGGGCAGGAGCATCTCTCACACGTGCAATGTCCAAACAGAAATACACAAAGACAGGGCTCAATCAGCCTGCGGACAATTAATACTATCATTGGAGCAGCCTCATGTCTCCCACTTTGAGCTCAGCCCCACCATCCGTAGCAGCGAGGCACCGAACTGACAGCCAAAGCAATAACGTTCATGCATTTACATACGCATCTCTTGAATGCCCTATTGATGTCCCTACGAGAAAGGACTCGGTAGAACACTGCAAATTAATGATATAAGAAGCAAAATACATTCTGCATTTCACAGTTTAAACAAAAAATAGCCTCAGACAGGGAGACACGAAGTAACAATATAATGGCAGAATGAAACATTTTGATCTGCTGAACGCCTTTATAAATATTTGAGTATCATTTATTTATGTTTTCCTTCTTTTCATTGTAAAGCAAGGTTTTCTGACAAAAGCCCTCGTTTGGGGAACACTGTGCTTTATTATTTAACTTCCTAAAAGCAACATCAAAGGCTTGAGTTTAAAGCTTTAAAACAAATGAACTATTTGCAATATTTTAAAGATTTAGAGATGAGAAGAGCAGGAGTTCTCCACAGCCCAGATCTAAAGGCCTCTGTGGTCTGTGCTGGGCAAGGAAGATACAATAGCCCTGCCAAACGCTGGGGGACAAAATCCTTGATAACTTTTTGCAAGCACCAGCTGTATTACATGCCGTGGGCTGCCAAGATGCTTCAAGTTCAGTCATTCTGCTCCCCACCACTGCATTTCACCCGCAGTCACCCTGCCCTCCTTTTCCAGCCTTCCCACCATCGCTGTCAGGAACTGTGCATGTGTGCTGGGAATCACCTGAACCACAGGCAGAGGTCCCAAGCAAGGACAGTTTGCATCACTCACATTACTCAGACACTGATCCATTCCTGTCCTGGCATTGCCGTGCTACAGACTGAACGATCCTGCCAGAAGAAAATTAGCCCATGCCAGGTCTGGCACCTGTACGCGTCATGGGAACATGTGGTTGTTACTGGCATTCACACAGTGGATAGCATGACAAATTTCTCCAGTTTTGCAAGGTGTTGAGACAGAGCCTGGAAGCTCTGCTGACAGGAGCTTCCACGCCACCCTGATGGATCTGGTCCGTAAGGCAAGGCACATGAGGGGCAAGTAAATACGCTGCACCTCCAGCATGCAGCCATCTCAGGACACCTTCCTCCATGGGAGCTCTGTGGGACTGCACTCAGGAGACCGAGCTGTGCACCTATCCCACCTCAATCGGTCGGAGACTATTTCTCCAGTGAACAGGCTCTGCGCTGCAATACAGACTGCCATGCAGAGGAAACCCCTCAAGGTTTCTACGTGTGGAGGCAAACACAACACAGACCCAGGTGTCACCGCTCCTACTGAAGCCAGGAGCTTAGGAACTGAGCAAGCAGTAGATCTGGTCTTTGTTTTATAACCCATCCCATTTGTCTCCCTCTAACACTTAAATTCCTTAATGTCAAGGGACTGGTCTTGTATGACATCTTCCTATCTTTTGTCTGACCCCAAGCTCTTTGTGGCTGGGACAGGCTGGCTTGTGCTGCACATCTCACGTTCAAACCTCAGCATCACTCCTCAACCCTCACAGCTAATAAATGGACAAGAAAGAGAATTTGCCCTTTGGTAACACTATGGACCACAGCCATAGTGAGTGTAAATCTGCAGAGCTCCACCAGCTTCAATTTTATATACAATAAAAAAAAACCCTTTCACTAGGTGTTATGCAGTTTGTAAGAAAATCCCCAAATTAATTTATTCTGGGAAAAAAATCTCTTTAAGAGAATATTAACTTTCAACCCTATGCCAAAACCATTTCCTTTCTGGTTTGCTCTGAGACAACCTAGTTTAGGTCCTACAAATTTAAAACCCCTCAAACACAGTTATGGAAATACTAAATTCCACCTAAAGTGGCTGAAATTATGCAGGCACCTTTAAAAAAAAAAAACAGTTT
This sequence comes from Microhierax caerulescens, assembly GCA_035590215.1. Lineage (NCBI taxonomy): Eukaryota > Metazoa > Chordata > Aves > Falconiformes > Falconidae > Microhierax > Microhierax caerulescens. Next base: position 5,014,169 of record JAVJGJ010000036.1, on the reverse strand, counting down.
GCGTTTTAAAGCAGAATGGACTCAGCCATCCATTAAATATGACAAGGTCTGCATTTTATTTAGACATTGCCATTAATAATGAAATGATGTATGATTTCCATTCCTGCAGTTCTTCCTTCCCTACACAATCAATTATGCATTTAAGAAAATATTTACTTGATATAAAACTATTCTAATTAAGCATTACTGGTATACTAATATCAGTTTGAACAAATCAGATGATCTCAAAGATGCATGAAAGAATAAGATACTCCACTTCAAAGAGGCATTTAATCCTGTCTGGCAGGAAAAAAAATCCTTAAAGCAATGCAAGGTTCAGTGCAATACTGCAGATATCACCATCTTTTTGACCTAAAGAGGTAAATCCTCCTTGTGAGAGGGTCCTTGGGGCTACTCATGTTGCTAAAACAAATAGAACTTGACCCAAGAAAAATCACATGTGAAACTGTGTGGATGTGAATGTTGACAAGGAGAAGAAAGATCTCCCCAAAGACTCAGACATTTCCAGGTTGTTCCTGGGTGAAGAACAGCATCCGAAAAGTAAACTTAAGGGTGTTGGCAGTGACCAAAATCTCCTGAGACTGCAAAGATCACTGCTGTCATGGAGAGCACAAGCTGGAGCTTGGGGCTGCCTTTCATCCCCGGAGTGACAATCACAAACACCTCTTGAGTTCCCCCGTGACAAAAGTCATTGCCTGATTCCTGGTTAGCTGGTGCAAAGGGCTCTTACCCACCCAGGGCAGCTGAGCTGTGCAGGTCACCCAGCTGTGCCCCGAAGTCCGAGCACAAGGAGCAAGCACATGGCATTTACAGCTCCTTTCTGCTTCCCAGGGTTCGCTGGAGGCCCCAGAAAGCAGAGCATAAATCACCGCAGGCTTAGGGAAACTGCTCCAGCCCATGCCAGGAGAGCAGCACCCTGCCCGGCCGTAAGCATCCAGGAGGCTCAATCCTGGCTCAGGAAGGTGGCACTGGAGGTGGGAAGGGAAATGGAGAGAAAGTGGCTGGAGGCCAGAAAGCAGCAGTCAAGAAGATAACAATTAGGATGCAGAAGCAGCCAGAGATATGGCATCACCAGAGATTTACTGTGCGTACACACCTCCCTCTCTGCTCCCAATGTACTCGCTCTTTCTTTCTGTCCATATACATACAGTAAATCTTCGGTGACTCCTTATCTCCCAGCCTGCTTCTAGATCCTAATTGCTATCTATCTCTGTCTGCCTGCCACTTCCAGGTCTCCCAGCCTCTTCTCTTATGGTTCCCAGCCCCCAGCAGCCTTCCTGGTTTTCCCACCTCCTCCTCTTCCTCTGGCTGCAGACAGGAGGTTTCTACATGGCAGTTGGCACGGGCAGCCAAAATTTCCCCTTCTCAACATCACTCCCCAAAACATGCCAGAAAACACTCAGCTCTCTGCGGCACAAAGCCACCTGGGCAGGTCAAAGCCACAGGGCTGCAGTGGGGCAGGAAGAGCTTCCAGCGGAGGAGCTGGGCTCTGCTCCTGCTCCACCAGCCTCCTCCCCTGGCATCCCCAGGGCACCCAGCCACCCTCCTCCTGCCCCCCACCCTCGGCTCACCCCACCTTCCCAGCCCGACACCGCTTGGGCAGGCGAAGGGCGCCTTCCTCAAGGCTCAGCATGCCGCCCGCTTGACTTCATTTTTATTTACTACTATTCTTTACTACTATTTATTTATTCATTCCTATTTTTATTTCACTTTGAACATGCCCAGCTGTGTCATCTTGGTTTTGCTGAAAATGTAAACAAAAAGCTGCATTCAAATGCAGCCTTTCATTGCATGAATACATTTCCCATCCAACACAGCTCCAGTGCTCCCACCCTGAAATTAAAACTTAAAAAAAGGCAACATCGTCACTGTACATCACTATCCCCCCCCCCAGTGTTTTCTTTATTTGTACTATTTATTCTTTTTGAAAAACAAACATATCAAGAGTTTTAATAGCTACATTTGCTCTCCGCAAAGCAGAAGGAAAGAAATAAATGTAAATAAAGTTAATTTTATGTTCTATATGGTAACGAAACTGAATGGCTCTGCTTTTCCCTAGCAAAATATTATGCCTGCTTTTACAGTCTATGAGGTAGAATTGGTCACCCTTTTTTTTTTTTTTGCACACTGAGTTCAGTTTTTGTCTTGTGAAATGTAACTTTACTCTAGTGATCTCTAAGCCTGAGGCTTTTTGGTTTGGCTTAACACTAATTATATGGATACTGAGAAAGGGAATAATCATTGTACATTCCTTACACTTCACAATTTTTCCATGCTTCTCTGCTCCTAACAGAGAAGGAATATTTTCTTTTTTTGCAGGAATGACAAAAGGAAGATACAGAACATACTGTGCAGAAGAAAACACCCCCAAAGAATGCCATGTACTGCAATGCCAGAGCAGCATCTGTAATTCTGTCTTCGGCTTTTAGCAAGGGAACGATTAGAGAAGGGGAGAGGAGAGGAAAAACTGAAAGTCAGAGGAGAAAAAAGTGAAAGAAAAAAGTGGAAGACAGAAAGGAAAAGAAAAATAAAAGAGAAGGGGAAGAAAAGAGGGAAAGGAAAGAGAAAGAAAGAGAAAAGTGAGAATGAAAAGCAAGAAGGAAAAGAGAAAAGCGAGAAGGAAAAGAGAAAAGAGAGAAAGAAAGAAGAAAAAAGAAAGAAAAGAGGAGGGGAAATAAAAAGAAAAAAAAAGGGGGGGAGAAGAAAGCACTAGAAAAGAAGGAGAGGAGAGAAGGAAGAGGGAAGAGAAGAGGAAAAAGAAAAGTGGAAGATGAGAAAAGCTGGAGAAAAGCATCTTTGAAGAGCGATTCCCCAGGTGGGCAGAGCAGCATCTTGCAGTCGAGTGGATGCTCAGCCCGACCTCATGTTGGCTGGAGTTACTCACCAACCTGGCTGGCAGGTGGCAAAGAATTTATAAGGGGGGATAAAAAAAAAGGGTGAGCATCCCGTAGTGTTGCACTTCTGGTTCCCAAAGGCAGGGTTGGAGACTCTGCATTTCCAAAGGTAATTTAAGCACAAATAATTAAAAAGCGAATGAAAGGGAAGCGGCCAAGCAAACCAAAACCTTTCGATCGGGGTGAAACAAGGTGTTCTTGTTTTCTCACCAGAAAAATATGTTTTCACTGTGGGTCAGTTGCTTTTATTTTCATTTATTTATTGCATCTCCCAGGTTTGGGTTACTGCCAGCAGGCTGAAGAATGCACGGTTCTGACATGCCTCTGCTGGGTGGGCAGTGAAAAAAATGTTTCCAAACTCTAAAATATTAAAGCAACAAAAGTTTGTGTATATTTTGAGGTTTATCATCCTCAGCCTATAGAATTTTTATTATTTTTTTCTAGATCAACAGAGGGGTTCCTAAAAACCAAAGGGAAACAGAGGGACAACACTATTAGGGATATTTATTTTTTTTTGTCCCATTTTTGAGGTCTTCTGACCCCACCCTGCCTGGAGGTGGCTCCTCAGCTGAGATGGTTTCCTGGGGATCCCTAAGCAGGAGGATCCATCCACCCCCTTGCTGGGAATGGGCAATGGAAATTGTTCCCATGGAGTGAAGGATTTTGGCAGCCAGGTCTGCAGCTCTCCCAGCCGGGTGCTGATGCCTGACAAACTCACGATATGCACCAGCCGCTGCTGGCCCCCATGTTTCTTGGCACCAAAGGAGAAGGATGGGGTGATGACACCACCTGCCCCCCCAAAAATGGGCATTGCATAGAGAGGAGAACTGGCCTCGTTAAGTCATGATCTGGTTTTCATGTCTGGGCACCTGGGTTTGCTATTGATCTACTGCACGAGCCCCTGCAAGTCCTTCTTGCTCATGTGGACAGCGTGGGCTATTTCCTCCCCACCCCCACCCCTTTTTTTTTACTTTTTTCTGCAAGAAGAATAAACTGCTCCTTTTCCATTTCTTACAAGTTTTTGAGCCTCTTAAATTTACAGGCAGTGCCCTAGGGTTGCTCCTGGTGGAAGTTCTCGGAGCCTGTTGTTTGCCACTGGGAGGGGTGGCCGCTCCCTGGGAAGCGAGCCCATAAGGTGATTTATCAAATGATCAGTCTGGGTTTGAGCCCAAAGCCTAGGAATATAAAGTTAGGCTGGTTTAAGCTGAGGACCTAACCCCAGCAGCAAAAGGAGAGAAAGAACCAAAAAAAGGGACATTTTTTCCCAAGGGAAACGTTGAAATAAGCTGGAACTGCAATGCCTTTCAAGACTAGGCACTTAGTTAAATTAAGATCGTCAAGAATAAGCCGCCTAACTTTCAAACCCTGCATTAGTCCAATCTCTATTCATGAACGCATTATGTTGAATTAATGTTGTTATAGAATTAGCCTCCTAAGAGGCTTGGAGATGTCACCTTCCATAAGTTGCTATTATTTGTAACCCTCTTTGTATGGTGAGTACACTCCCAAGGACCAGTCCTGATCATCTCATCATCGGGTAACGTACAGAGATTAGGAAAACATGTAGGTTGGGCTCCCCTGTCCTCCTTTTTCTTATCTTTCAGGCCTAAATTTTCAAACCATTGAAAGGCAACAAAAAAAATCTTCTGCTCCAGCATCACCTTTTGTCTATCAGCTCCATTTCACTCCCACCTCAGTTTTGGAGGCATCCAGAAACCATTTCCCAGTCTCATCCACTTTCCACCACCTCGAGTCCTTTCCCCTCATGTCAGTAGCCAAGGGACCCTCCTGATTTTACTCCAGCTTGAAGGTGCTCACCGAAGCAGATGGGTTTCAAAGGAGGGACCGGCACGGAGCTGGTGGACACCCCCAGCGTGACCTGATGGCCACTAACAGCATCTGCAGCTCCATGTGCCGGTGACAATAGGGTGGGACGGGACTAGACAAGGGTATTTCAGTTGGCAAGGACCTTCAATGATCATCTAGTCCAACTGACATCATGCAGATGGGGTGAGTGGGGCAATTCCCCCCTCCCCTTCATCATATATTGCCCCAGAGGTCCTGATCCTGCGGCCCCAGGGGAGGGTGTTTATGGGCAAGTCACTTTGGGAAGGATTCAGTTCGGCTCTTAAGGCTCACCCCACGGGTACGATCGCTGCTTTCCAGCCTCCCCCCTGTCATGCCTTATTGCCTAAATCATTTAAAGGAAATTAAAAAAAAAAAAAAAAAAAAAAAAGAAGCAGCCCAGGAGTTAATTGAGTTATATAATTTTCCAAGTGCAAATGATTTTGACACTCGGCTTTCCATCTCTTTCTGGCGTGCAGACACAGGAGTGCTCATCCCCTGCTTGCTCGCTGTGATGGGGATGGATAACCCAACTTCTGGATGCTGGCAAAGAAATTGGGGTGGGGGGACACGAAGTTTAATGCAGATACACCCAAAAAAAGACTTCAAAAGCTGGGGGTGACCTGCTCCCAGCAGTATTTCTTGCTAAAAATGCCTCTGCACAGGGCTTTTGGAGGTTTCAGTTGCTCATGCAGAAAGGGAAGGGAAGGAAAAAGGATAATTTCTTTCAAACTCAATGTTGCAGGTGATTAGTGCACAATATACCCCGGGCAGCTTTAGTATTTAACATGGAGGTGATAGTGAGAATTTATGAGAGCTCATGGACAATAACAGCTTTCCAGAGAGGCTTTGATTAAACATTATGGATCCACATTATGCAAATTTATTGCATGGTTAATATGACTCCAAAAGAACACAGTGGCACTTTAAAAACAATTTAAAAAGCAAAAAAAAAAAAAAAAAAAAAAGCCAAAGACCATGGTGTTTGTCGACGCTACTGAAAGCATTTCAGGATGGTTCAAGCCGAAGAAGAAGTCACGGAGCCATTGATGTGCATTAGGGAGATGGGGAAATAGAAGGAAGATCCATGAGTTTTAACAGCATCCTTTAAAAGCAGACAAATTCCAACATGGATATTTCCCATTTAAATTGATGCTGGCACTAAATCAGTTGCAAACATCTCTTTCCCAACAGTCACTTGCTTTTTCTTTTTTAATCTGGCCTATTATCTGGGGTAACCATAATGGTGCAAGATGGAAATCTGATGCATTTGCCAAATTCTGCATTCCTCCCAGAAATGGGGAGGGGGGTGTGTGCAGTATCTGGTGTTTGTTTTCCTCCTTTCGACACTTTTGTGTGTCATTTGTCAACGTCTTCTCCAAAATAACATGATTTATGCCAGCAGGCTGATTGTGTGGCCTTCATTAACTTAGACAGATTTGCTTGTTTTTTAAAACTATGATTATTATAAAGCACATACTTATTTTCCTCTAGAAATCAAGGTTAGTGAGAAGACAGATCCCATCAACGGCTCTTTCTCCATCAAACAGCAAAAGCACAAAAATAGCACAGATCAGAGATGGTGATGGACACCCAACCCTGCTTCAGCTCCAGCTGGGTATTGGTGGTGTAAAACCGCGATGTTTTGGTCAAGGACCATGAACTAGGAGCTTCCGTTGGAGAAGGACCTGAAGTTTCGGGAGGTTTCAGAGCATCACTTCTCTTCCTTCCTTCCTCAGAGCAGCAAGAGCTTTAGAGAAACCTTCCACAGCATAAATCAAAGCTTCTCCCAGCAGGCAGAGATCTTTCTCCTCCCTCCCAGCTCCACCAAGCCTTCCCTTTCAAGCTATATATACTTTAAAAGATGTAACCCAGATAATAATTGTTGCTTGTACATCATTCAATGATGCCTCCTTTTATTTCTCTGGAGGATACTTGCGGCGGCGGCTGCTGCAGTCGTAGCTGGCGAGAGGGCAAACAGGCAATGCATTAAATGTTTAATAAAAATAGAAAGGGAGGATGCATAACAGGGCTCATGTAGAGCAGGAGGGAGGCTGGTGAGCGAGCACGGACCCAGTGGGCAGGATCATTAGGCACAGGTAGGCAAGCAACCTGGAGGTGGGCGATGATGCTTGGGAGGGAAGAAGTCAACTCCTGGGAAGATGCTGATGAGGGTTTTGGTGGGGCACATGAGGCAGGCAGCTCCGTCCACTGTAGCTGGAAGCTATTTGGCAATGCTGGGGGTGGGGGTGACAACGGAGAGCAGCGCTGCCGTGAGTGCACTGCACTGGTTTTTTTGGGGCAAGACCAGACAGCTCATGCCTGACCCCAGTTTGCAGCAGAAACTACTTCCAGCCCCTAATCTGGTGGGTCCTCTCGTTTCTGCTTCGCCCCCCACCTAATAGAGATGATCCACAGGTTCACTTTGGGGTAAGTTTTTGCTTTGCAGCTCAGTTTCCCCACAACCCACAGCTCTTTCAAGCGGGGTCTAATAAGCTGCCTCCCAGCCAGCACCAGCAGCACCCCAGCAACTAGGCTGGGCTTAAATCAGACTCAAAAAACATTTCCAAAGTGGTCCAACCTGACTGCAAGCTGCAGTGATGGGAGCTATAGGCGCAGGGAAACAAGGTGTCCCTGGGGCACCTTGGCATTGCCTTTCCATCCCGGGATAACACAGCGGCCAGGGCTCATCCAAAATCCGTAGGTGGGTGATGAAGGACCCCACAGTAGGGGATGGTCAGCTGGGTGTCACGTATCAGCTTCTTTGCGAGGGCGTTAATGAGATGAACTCATTCAAAGCTTGATGAACTGGATTTAATGTGGGTTTAATTGTCTGGGATTGCCTTTTCTTCTGGGTAGAAAGCAAATTGGGGCCGTAAGAATGAGCTAATTGGAGCAGGGTAACATTTTTGTGCTGTCGGAGATGGTTTTCACCAGGACTCAGCCCCAGATAGAGAGACCAGCACTGGGGGGTTGTTTCTCAGAGAAAAAAGGTCTCTGCAAGTTTTGAGCATCCAGACTGGTTTTCTCCCCCTCTTTTGAAGAGCAATTAAAAACAGGGAGCAGGAGGGTGGGGTGCTGGCAACTGCTGATTTTTCAATTTTGCCTCATTTCACCAAAAAAAAGAACTCATTTTAGTCACGGCTGCAATTTCATACTGGCTTTAAAGCTGAAGCGTGAACACAAACACCCATCCTCTCACCTGCTGCCTGCAGGATTGGGCCCTGGCCCCCCCACCATCCTGCCGAGAGGGTCCATCCCCTCCTCTGCCCGAGGGATGGGCTGGCAGAGGATTTGCACTGATGCAAATGACAGCACGTGATGCTGTAAAGAAATGCTTTTAGCTCTACGACAGAAAACTTTGTCGCCGGGGTTACAAGCATCGCCTGGGTCTGTCCTGCCAGGTCCTGGGGCTGCGGCCACGTGGGATGGCTCCTGTAGGATGCTGATATGTTTTTCTTGCAATACCTTTTCCTTCGATAGCAGCTTTTATCCAATAATCTCAGAAGCACTTTACAAGTAATAATTAATTAAGCTTCGTAGACTCTTTGTTCAATTCCAGATTATTAATAAATTATACTTTATTATTTATAAATACATGCCACATCATTTTTCTCTTCTGCTATTACCCTGAACAGTCACTTAGCCAATATTAGCACAGTTTAATTCCAATTTGGCAAGTGTGCTCGTTAACCCTTTCAAGGCTAATTGTTATTCAGGGGATGCCGAGGAGTTGTAGGAAGAACACAGACAGGCGGTGTGAGGGTCTGGTTGTTCTGGCCAGCTCCTCGCTGATGTATTACATATAATTGCGTTGTATGTTTTTACCGAAAGGAGTATTATTTATGCCCTTATCCACACCCAGCAAGAATTAGGTGTATTATTGTGCCTTCATCCCCTCGATAACCCCTGTATAATAGCAACTCCAGGAGCTCGTGCCCCTTTCATTTTACCTCCTCTTAGACTCACCAAAGCTGCTTATCTGAACCGAGAGACCAGAGCCCATTTCTGCTGTGCACCCAAATCCTCTTGACCTCAGCAGCCTCCAACTTAGGCTTGAAGCGGGCCCGCGCGCG
>JAVJGJ010000036.1:4987628-5005344 GCA_035590215.1 Microhierax caerulescens | reverse complement strand
GGCTTGAAGCAACCCCCCCCCCCCCCCCCCCCCCCCAGATTTCCACCCTGAAAGCGGGGCGGCTGCTACGGCAGAACTTCATTTATCAGCAGACCTCACGGGGCGAGAGGCGGACAGAGGGAAGCAAAAATGAGTGAAGAGAAATGAGCCAGAGGGCTGGTTTCTCCCAAGCACCGTGTCCCCTTGTGCGAGAAAAGCCGGCGAGGGATGCACTTAATGGCATTGAAAAGAGAAAGCGAGGCTCATCCTGGTTCCTGCAGCAAATAGAGGGGGAAAAGACACTATTAAAGGGCTACGATCTCCGGTGATAGATGCTTGGAAGAAGAGGAGAGGAGGGAAAAGCAGCCTGGAGATGCTTATCCGTTGAGCTGACCTCCTGCAAGCCTGCTGCATCCCTCCCATTACTGAGTTTTTAGGTGGGGTGGAGAGTTTAAAGCTGCTGCTCGCTGAACTCAGCTGCCTTGCCCGACCACAGCATCTCCACCATCACCATTAAACTGGCCCATTCCTATTATTTATTTGGGTTTAGCTGGTGATGCTCCCCCAACTCCTGCTAAGATCCAGGATGCAGATGGAAAGGGCAGAAATCTGCTCTGTGCCATCAGTGGAATCCTAAAAAAATCCCTCTGGACACGTTAATTTGGGTTGCAGGATGGCAGGATGAGTCCCGGAGCTGCTCTGCACCTTCTAGGTAGAACTAGGTAGGGTTATAACCCAGCTGTGCTTAAAAAAAACCAACCCAACGCAGCAACACTGAAAGCACAGGGCATCCTTTGCTTGGCATCGGGCAAAGCAAGGAAATCGTCCAGGACACAGCCACAGCCCAAAATTTCTGCTGTTTTTTGCAAGCCTGAATGCTCCAGAGTGACCACGAGCTCTTCTGCTCCCCTTCTGCTTTGCTCCTCACCCGTTGGGAGGCAGGTCTGGGGAGCGGAGGCAGGAGCCAGGCGCACCCAGCCTGGCAGAAGGATGCTGCAGCTCTGCTCGCCCTCAGCAGCCCGTTCTGCCCTGCAAGGAGCCGTTTGAAGGCTGCTGGGGGTGCAGCCACCCGCCCATTCAGCCCTGCATTCGGGGAGGAAAACGCTCGCACAGCTCTTCCCAGGGCATGAGAAGAGTGAGAACACCTGGGTGAGGTTGATCTGTGGAGAAGGAGAGCTGCAAAGTGTGAAATGCCACGCTGGAGAGAGACGCCGCATTCAGCATCATGGGCTCAGTTAGTGATACCCCCACCCTGAGCCCACTTTCGGGGTAACGTGTGCCTGGGCAAAGCAATGAGGCTGTGCACAGACACCCCAGTGCAAATCCTCCACTGTCTCCCACATCCACAGACCCCAGTAGCCACCAGCCCCATCAAATCCCAAACACCCTAAAAAAGTCATATTTTACCCCAGTTCAGTTTAGCAACAATGACAACAAAAAACAATTTAAAAAAAAGAGGGGGGATGTTTGGGGAATCCACCTTTAACATCTCCATTTTGCAATTATTCCTGAATTAATATCAAGCCTGGAAATAAAGGGGGGAGCAGAGTTAAAGAAAGATTTGTTTCTCCTTTCTAAACCGAATTCCATGCCTTCTAGAAAAGACATCACCAACCGTGCTCATGTCAGGAGGGTGCCAGACGCAGCCGCTTCTTTAACGCTTCTTTAATGGGTTTTTTGGGAAGCTGAAGAGGTGGCATGGGGAACGCGATGGCACTGCGTCGTATGGGGAAACTGAGGCACAGAGGAGGAATGGACTCTGCTTTCATGCCCTTCTTTGATGGGCTCGCTTTTGCGACGGGAATTTCAAACCTTTGAACTATGGGTTATGGCTTTGCGGTTTTATTTCCCAATGGTGAACGTGCTGATCTGAGCCTGCATCCCACCTCCTCCTCGGGAGAAGGCAAATCTCCTTGGGAAATCCCTGCTGCCTCCGTTTTCCCTATCTATAAAATCAGAAAGAAGCCATTCATCCTTGGCCAAGCACCTGGAGCTCCTTCAGAGGGCAGGAAAGACCTCTTTCTCCTTCCAAATTAAACCTGCACCCCTTGGGCTGCCAGGAAGATGCTCCTGAGGTAAATTTTCTCCTCGGTTGAGCAAGAAAAGCATGTTTGGGAAGGATGCTGGGAAGCATCTTCCCATTGAGAGGGAAGCCAAGTACCAGTTGTCACTTCTCCCTGCTTTGATTCCCTTCTTTCTTTTGTTTTATTTGGGTATAATGAACAGCTTTGCTTAATACAGTATTAATTCATTGTGTCATTGCATTAATTAGCATTAAAGAGGTCCTTATATCACTGTCTGTAGCTGCAAGGAGACCGAATCCAGCAGCAAAGTCAGCGAAACTTTTCCATATTCCCTGTCAGAGTGCGTCACAAGGGCGAAAGAAAAACATTTGGATGAGGCTTTTCCCAAAAAAAGCCATAGCCCAGCAGCACTGCAGCATCCTAATGGATATTCACAGACAAGAAAATATCTCCTGGAGATGGTTTACTTTCTCACTGTTGACATTTTTCTTCCCTTTAAGCGGTTAAAGACACCAAAGCCCTGATGTTGTTAGCACGATGTTACCTAAACCCACCAAAGCTGGTAAATCCACTTAAGACTCTCCAGATCTTCCTCGGGGGCTGGAGCAGAAGTAAGATCTTTTAGCAAGATCAGCCTTTTTTTTGGCATTTTTTGGCAGCAGAACTATTCCCACAAGGGCTGTTTTCTCCAGGTGACCTCCTGGGAGATGCTCTGAAAAGAGCTGCTTTGACTTTGGGTGGTTTTTCATTCCTGGCTGCCTTGTAAGCTGCTGAAAAAAAGAGGTAAATTTCCCGAAAAATGGCTTAGAAAAAGGGCTAAGCTGGAGATTTTGGAGAGGAATGAGGTGGGAAGTTCTGGGGTGGTGCCCTGGTTCTGTCAGCACCGGTAAGATTTGGGGGTGACAAGAGCGATGGCAAATGATGCTGATGGGAGGGCAGTGGGAAAAAATCCCTTTCAACCCAACAGGGACATCTAACATGGGTTCAATGGAGCAAATTCTCCAATTTTCCACAAAAATACCCACCCTCATTTGAAGGGAGAGGAGCCAAGTATTGTCCCAGGCTGTTTTTTAAAGGTGATTTGGAAACTCCAAATGGAGGCACAAAAATCATCTGGGTGGTGTGGGGAGAAATGTCCTTCACCATGGGGGATGCTCAGCCCTGGGGTCACAGCTTTTGGGTGAGATATTTACAGGTGCTAAAAAGCCTCTGATGCTCTTCTATCATGCCCATAAGAGCAAATAGATAAATAAATATATTTGGAATAACTTTTAATATGATTACCTGAACTAACACTGGGAATTTAAACGGGGGGGGGGGGGAAATCAATGCAATGTTGAGGCATCTTTCAGCTCTATTGACAGCACTGGCTGGTGATTTTTCCCCTTGAACTAGCAGAATAAAAACTAAAAGCTGCATTAGTTTTTTTTAATTAAGACTCCGGCATTATCAGGCTTTACAAGACAGAGCCAATGCACAGATGAATTACCATTTAATTAAGCTTTCCAAGAAACTTTTGAAGACTGCAGATTAAACGTGAGCTCTGATTTCTTGCAGGCTTATTTATTTATTTCTTCATTTTAGGGGGGAACTTTCCATTGTTTTCCCAGAACTTGATAAACAATAATAATAATACAAATCATTATCTGCAAGATATAGCTTGCTGATTTTCCATTTGCAGAGCATCCTGGATATATAGATGTATATAAATACACGATGAAGCAGTGAAAACTGCGGTGTATTTATAACCCAGATGTGCTCTCGTTGCCCCAGTCTGAACAGGCAGCCTGGAAAAATTCGAGGAGTCAAACACAGGGATGAAAGGAAGATTTTGAGGGAAGCACAGGGATGAAAGGAAGATTTGGGGGGGGGGAATCTCCATGCGTATTGCTTGCAGGTAATGTCTTTATTTCCCCTGCTTTGCACTCAGATGTTAAAGGGGACAGAGGAGCTGCCTGGACAGAATGACATTTGTTTTCCCGCGGGTTTCTGGCAGCATGTGGCAAACCTCGGAGCAACTGAACGACGAGCAAAGCCCCGCGCAGGCAGCATCTCATACCGTTTGTCCCCGGAGGTGATTTCCTGATGTGGGTGTTTGGTTGCCAGGTTTTCCCTGCTGGTATTTTCCAGTGGCTTTAAAATGGATGTGTGTGCTTTGGTGCCAACCTTAGCAGGGGGACGGGGATTTATTTGTTTAGGCCGGGTGAGAAAATGATGTTTTAATCCCATTCCTGGTCAAGTGCAAGGGTATCTGAGTGTCTGCAGAAATGCGGAGCAGAGAGATGGTAAGGATGCAGGGATCCCTTAGGATTGTGCTGATGGGGTGGATGGAGGCTTTTCCATGGCAGTCCATGTGCCAAGTGCTGCTAAACATCTGGGAAAGTCTCTCCTAGACCTTAACAGCTGGATCCACCATCACCCATGAGCAATGATCTTCATTTTGGAGGCGAGGAGCTGATGCAATGTGAAAATATGTGTTGGGATGGATCATGGGACTTCTTAATTATTTCTGCTGCCTCGTGGGTACCAAATCTCTATCAGAAATCCCTGTGATGTGTTTTTGGGGGGGAAATAATCACCCTGCGTATGTGGGAAGCACAAATGCATCTGTGGAGCACAGCGAAAGGCAACATGCCACGATGCTTGGACACATACACCACCTCACCATGGCCTTTGGTGCAGTTTGGAAGGACAGGAGGGAGCGAAACGATGTCTTCGGTGAGGATGGGGTTTGTTTAAGAATCTACATGTCTCGGATTTGCAAACAGCCACTCTTCAAGGGGTCCATCCTGACCTGCCCATCACTACTCCTCAAAGCACAGGCAGAACCTGGCAGCACCACCACCGCCTGCGCTCACCCAACATCAGATGAGATGCTCCGGTTGCTTCATCTCGAAGGAGCTGCCTTTGAGCAGGGCCTGAATCATACAATCAACGCAGCCCAAGGGACAGGATGGGTCACACCACAAAGCTGTAGGGTCGTGATACCGTTTCAGATGCTGCCCCAGCAGCAGACACCGCTCCAGCTCAGGAGGTTTTGGAGGTGCCAGCAGGGATGCTCTTCCTTTTGAGACATCCATGGGTGCATCTCAACTGCCGCCACAGCAGGAAAAGCCCTGCAGAAGGTTTGTGAGCACAACCAGGCAGAAATAAATGCTTAGACACCTGCTAGGAAGAGAGAAGCACTGCAACACGATGAGATTATAAAGCGAGAGACCTGGTGAGTTGCTCTGGATGAATCACTAATTATGCACTAATATATGCACTGATTTGCATTTGTGCACAGCCCAAAGCCACACCATGCCCTCCACCAGCACCTTCCCTACATGCTCAACCCCTTTCTCGGACAGTTTGGGGTGTTATAGCTCAGCAGAGCATAGGAAAGCTCAGCCTTGCAGCTCCTGCATCAGCTCCTCAGCCACTGACAAGGTATAAAAGCAGGAGCTGGAGGCAAGCGGAGAGTTCGCAAAGTGCTCCCCAGCTTGCTTTGACTTGCTGCATGCCCCATGTCTCAGCTGGTTTGATTTCCAACATCTTCCCTCTTTATGAGCTGCTCCACACCTCGCTTGGGTCCCCAGGAAGGCAAGAAATCCCAGCCCTGTGTCAGATACGCAAGTGTAAGGAATATTGGGGACCCAGCCCCTAAGGTGGATAAATTTATTTTTTAAAAAAAAATAATTTTTTCCCCCAAATGAGACAACTCTGCCCACCAAATCCAAGCTGGAGCACCTGCCCAGGGCTGGCATCAACGCTGCGGCTCCAGTGCCATCTCATGGGTACGCTGAGATGCTGCAGCCCTGCCCGCTGCGTGGATGGACCGATGGATGCTCTCGGGCCTCATCCAGACCCTCTCACAGCAGCGGTGCCTGCCTGGAGCGGAGCAGATATGTGTGTGACCCCGGCGACACAGCCCTGTTTGAAGGTGGTGATACCAGAGGAGAAAGAGCACAGTCACATCAGGACTGTTTGCACCCAGGGGAAAAAAAAAAAAAAAAGGAAAATCATAAAAAATTGCAATTCTTATAGGGATGGCTGATTTTCCCCAAAATTTGGGGACACAGAAAGGGATGGGAGCCGTCTGCTGGTGCATCACTGCATCCCACTGTCACTGCCAGCACCCACACGTTGCTGGATTTTTTTTATTATTTTTTTTTCCCAGTGATAAATTCTTACAGGGGAAAAAGAAGATGAGAGGGGCTTTAGTTAATAAAAAAACAAACAACCTGCTCGACACGAAGATTTTAATGCTTTTCTTTGCCAAGCCACTGCAGAATTAACCGGGGGTGATGTCTGAGCTTGCAGACGTGTCTCTTGGGCTCTGCAGGCAGACCTGGAGATGGCAGTGCAGCCCTTCGGATGAAGAACATCCATCCCATGCCTCTCTCCTAGGAGATGCCAGAAGAAAACCCAACGACCAAACCCTTGTTTTCCTCCTAAGGCTTTTTTTGCCCCCCTCCCCTGTGGCTCTTGAAATGAACACTTTGCTGGGTTGTGGTTTTTTTGGTTTGTTTTTTTGTTTGTTTGTTCTTTTGTTTTTTGTTTTTTGTTTTTTTTTCACACCTGCAAATAATGTGCTGGGGTTTGGGGGTGAGCTGAATGCAGGGCAACGGGATGAGCTGCTAAAAAGTTCCTACAACCTCTCGCCGCCAACCTCCTCCACACAACCCCGATGAAGTCAAACGCAGCCACCCCAACCGCCACGCTGCGAAGGGAAACAAAATATTTATACAAATCGCCATGGGAAAGCCATCAACGCTGAAAAAATGCCTTTCAGATCTTGCACAACACACTCAGCGAATGATTTAATATAATATTTTCATCCCGAGCAGTGATTTGGCCAAGTTTTTTCCATATTTTTTTTTAAAATAGATTCTAACTCTTTTTCATTTCCCTGAGGCAGAGCTTAATTTTCTGGGTCCCCCGAATTGAAAGGCGTATCTGAGCCCTCCCCCCCCCTTGGCATGCCAACTGTGCATCCCTGTATAAACGGACACATTTCAAACCCATCAAATACAGGTGGGTTTTTCCTCCTGCCCTTTTTGTCCCAAAGTGACATGGGTCAGCATCGATATTCTCCAGGGTGTGATTTGCGATTTTTATTTTCTTTCTGGATTCGAAAACGGAGGATTACCAGTGTGCTCAGGAGCAGGTGGGAGTTGTTTTTTCCCATGGGAGCATTTCCAAAGCCCGAGGGTAGTGTATCCCATGGGATGCTCGTATGGAAGCCTGTGATGGACTTTCCCAGGGCAGCTGGGATGGGGAAAGAGAAGCACTCACCATCCAGGCTACCAATGAGCTCTAATTCCTAAATACTAAATTCCTAAATTCATGCACATCCTCATCAATAACACGCAACAAGCCCCATCAGTCTGGCTGCTCAGCGGTATTGACCTGGAAATAGCTCGAGCTCAGTGCCTCAGTTTCCCCATCTGGAAATTAAAGCTCGGTAATTACAAGTAATGTGATAAACACATGCAGAGGCACACTGAAGCCTTGCTGCAGATTGCCTGCAAGGATAACAGCTAACATTATAAACCCATTATAAAAAAAAAAAAAAAAAATCCCATTTGGGGCTGCTTAGGAGAGGGCTGAGCTCTCATTGCTTTGGGGCTGGAGAGCTCTGGGCTTGCCCTGGGCCCTAATGCATTTTTTCTTTTTTTTTTTTTTTTCCCCAAGAGAAAAAGCAGAGGGGAAAAGGGTTAAGAAAATAGGAGAAGCTCTCTTTTTTGCTGCTGGCTTCAGCAGAAAGGTTTTGGGTTGTTTTACGTTGTGAGAAACCCAGTCCTGGTGCTCCCAACCACAGTCCTCTCTGCAGCTCCTTTTGGGTTGACACTTTGCACAACCTCTTTCCCTTCCCCATGCAAAAATCCATCAAAATAGGAATGTTCAGCCACTTTTCTCTCCAGGAATGGAGAGAAAATGGGATTTTAAGGCGTTTGCAATGGGATTCCCTCTAACATCAGGCTGAAAGAGCAGAGCGATGACCCCAAAGATGAGGTTCATAACCCAGAGGAGAAACATCAGTAACCAAGTGCGAGAGCCCAGCACCATGGCTTTTTTTTTTGACCCCAAATACAGAATTCCACTGGTGTGATCTCAGGCTCAGATGAACCGTGTGTGTGCTTCAAAATGGCCTGAGCTTGGGGAAATATCGCGCTGTGGATGGGATGGGGTCCTGCTGTTGCCTTTGGCTCAGCTCCAGCTGGAGCTGCCCAGGGAAACACATCCCTAAAGGTCCCTAAAGGTCCCAGAGGGTGACCTGCCTCAACCTTCTGTCAAGCACCACATTATTTATCCCCTCACAGCGCTTCTCAAAAGAAAGGGTGGTGGAAACCAGCCCCTCCACCAAGGTCAGCCCACTGAGGACAAGATTTAATGGCAATCCTGGTGCTAAACCTCAGTTTCTCCCTCCTTTCCCTACAGCATGATCCATGAATCCCTGAAAACAGGCAGTGAGGGCTTCCTGAAGAGGACAGCATTTCAGTTTCTATCATTTGCTGCCAGGGATTGTGGTTTTTCTTCTGATGGCTGGGGTGTTCGGAGGCAGCAAGGTAACGCCTGCCTACCAGTTGCACATTCCCTCTGCTCTCTGCTGGCAAAGCAGCCTCCAAGGAAGCCACCACCAGCATCAGGCTTTAGAAACGGCCAAGAAAATTGATCTGAAGAAGAAATGAAAAAAAAAAAAAAAAAAAAAAAAGTGAAGTAAAGGAAAATTAAATAAGTTTTCTGCAGTCTTTGGTTGGGCTTATTCTTGGAGTGGGTACTGTAAGCACGGACCAGCAGACAGTGGAGCAGCCAAGAGGGAGAGGTGGCATCCTGCTCCCTCTGAAAGCCGTACAAACCCACCCAAGGAACCATCCAGCTGCACGTAGGTCCAACCCCATCAGTCAAGAACATGTTGTTGCTTTTGGGCCATCTGGTTGCCATCAGCCTCTCCAAGGCACTGGACTGCCAGTAGCTCCTGGCTGGAGAAAACTGCTGCTGCGGAGGTAGCCGTGCTGCTCCAGCCCTTCAGCTGGCTGTCACACGCGTCATCTCCTGAGCCGAGGGAAATTCCTGGTGGTACATCAGTGCTGGTGTCCGCAGCCTCTCAGCTGCCCTGCCTTGCTCTGCGAGGATGATGATGGAGGGGTTTGCTTTATTCATCCACTCTGGGAATTCAGGCAGAGTTGGCTGGGAATAGCCAGGATGCTACAGAAGCAAGAGATGAAGGCATGGATGCAGCTCCAGCTCCTGGCACATGGTTTGGGATGAAGCAGCTCCACTGGCACATAGTTTGGGATGAAGCCAGCTCCTAGCACATGGTTTGGGATGGAACAGCTCCACTGATACATGGTTTGGGATGAAGCCAGCTCCTAGCACATGGTTTGGGATGGAACAGTTCCTGGTACATGGTTTGGGATGAAGCAGCTCCTCTGGCACATGGTTTGGGATGAAGCAGCTCCTGGTACATGGTTTGGGATGGAACACCTCCACTGATACATGGTTTGGGATGAAGCAGCTCCTCTGGCACATGGTTTGGGATGAAGCAGCTCCTAGCACATGGTTTGGGATGAAGCAGCTCCACTGATACATGGTTTGGGATGAAGCTAGTGAGCAGGCCAGCAACTAGCCCCAGGAAGGGGAACGCTGCTGGTTTGCACTGGGAAATGAAACTTCTGGTCTTGCAGCCAGCTGGCCCTGAACAGTTGGAAAGCCTCTCACCTGTGCCATGCCTTCCTCAAAAAGGGATCTGAAAACCATGTGAAAGACTAGAAGAAAGCCAAAAAAAATCCCTAATGTAGCACTTTCTGTTCTCCGCTTTGAAAGCAGAGGGTTCTGCCTTTCTTTGCGAAACCCCAGTGGTGAGCAATGCTCAGCATCAGCCTCAAGTTCCCCATTCCCTGCTTTCGAAGTTGTCATGTCACATGTGAGTCCATAAATGTCCTGAATTAAAGGACAAGAAGCAAAATCTGGGGAAGCTGAGCGCCTGTCTCTGTTGCATTCAGCTGCTGGAGCTCGGAAATTACATACATGGACTTTTTTTACCTGGCAAAACCACTAAAGAAAATACAATTGAAAAAGAAAATCTTTGACTTGCAAGATCAGCCCTGTGCTTGCGAAAAAGAGATGTTTAACGAATTCCCTCTCTTCTAGTGTTTACTAGTTGGGGTAAATTTCCTTCTGGTTAATTGCTGAAGTCAAATTAATTCATCCAGTGTGGTCATGCTAAGTGCAGTAAATAAGCCTGATGTGAACCAAAGGCAGCTCTCACCAGCCTCCACCGAGGCAGTGGCGAGGAGCTCGGCATTGCAACCAGTCCTGGTCTGCTCACGGCGCGAGACCAGTGCTCCCAGTTCAGATGGGGAACATTGGTGCAGGGAGTTCTTTGGGGAGAGCAATTCTGCTTTCAACTAGCTCCTTCCCTTAATTCAAATTAAGTTCCCCATATAATAAAGCTTTAACTCTTCATGCGTGCTTTTCCTCCCTTTAAATTTGAATATTTTGCGTAGCTATTAAGACACAAATACATACAAGTACAGTCACATGCGTATATATTCTCAGGCATATATAAGATATATAAATGTTCAGGCTGAGTCAGTCTTCAGGAGAGAATTACAACTCGAAGTGACACAAGCACAGGTGGATGAAAAACTAGTCCTGGCAGAAATACACGTTTCATGAATGAAAGAGTTTGTTTTATATTAAGCCACGAGAAATTCCCTGGCTTCAGTTCACAAATGCCTTTTGCAGTTCCCATTCCTCTGAAGTTCTCGATCGCAAAAAAAAAAAAAAACCAACCCCAAAGGCAGCATTTCTATGGGATGAGCAATTAGCCTCCCACCCAGGGGAAGGTGCTTCAACACTGCTGTAGTGCTCGGAAATTTTTATCTGGATTTTGTCTGGTTTGGGATCAATCTCCCCCTTTTGCAGTTATATCCAGGCTTCTTGCCAGTCTCCATGGCAGTGCAGATGCTTGGTGACCCCGACATCCCGCTGCATCTCCTCCGTGCCCAGGAGCCAAATGCTTTTACCTCTTCTGGATCTGCTTGGAACGGGGCGGGAGGGGGGGATATTAGACCCAGCACAGTCCCCGCTGACAGCTTGACCTGAACTGAACTTCAGCAAGAGCTAAAAATCTCCTTATCCACCTCCTCTGGGCCATATTTTCTTCTCTCTTACACTGGCATTGAGGTTAATCATATTACAGACAGCGGAGGTGCACCTATGCATGATCAGAATAAGGGATTTAGGCTTTAATTAAGGGGTGATGCATAGCAACAACCTCCAGCAGCCCTTGGGTTTTTCATTATACTAATTAATTTGGCTTCTTTGGGGCTCTACTGTAAACCCCCGAGACCTGGCCGTAAAAAATACAGGCTGTAAATCAGAGGTCCCATCACCCAGCACCTTCTGCTTTATTTCAAAGCTCTGCTTTACATCGCATTGCCCTCCTGCCTTCCCGCTGGAGCTGCGCGGGGTGTTTGAACCAAGACCTCTCCAGCTCCAGAAAGCTTAACAAGCCACGGTTTTCCTAAAAAGTCTCTTTTTTTTTTTTTTTTTTTCCCCAAGGTGATACCCCCATGTTACAACTGGCTCTAAGTGGGCAGAGCGTGAGTTTCCCAAGAGCACCTCCCAGTGCAGAGCTTACCTCCGACCAGCATCACTCCTCTCTCCTGCTCCCCCAGGGATGAAAAAGCCATTCAGGAAGACTTTTGGGGATGTTTGGGTAATTTTCTACTGTTTCAAAAGGCAGAAAGGTAGGATCAAAGCTCTCCTGAGATGCGCATCGCTAGACGTATGAAACCCCGGATGCAGAAGTATCTCTTTGATGGGAGTTGCGTTGATGTTCAGCCATCAGTGATAGTTTTAGGGCTGCCAAGGTGCAGGCTGAGATGTCCGGGTGTGACTTCCCAGGGTTTTCACTCAGATTTGATGCAACAAGTGGTTGGATCCAGATGCTGAGAAGGGAAATACCGGTGCTCAGCACCCTGGTCCTGCCATCACCCATACGGCCATCGTTGCAGGGTAGCAGACATCTCTGTGGACCAGAAGCTTCTCCAAACCCCCCCAGGGATCTGTATCGCCCTTTCCTACACCAGCTCCACGAGCTTTTCTCCCTAAAGCCTTATTTTTACTCCCATTTGCTCACGGAGGAGGCTTTGCTCCTGCTTCCAGTAGCCTTGGCTAGATGGGATACACTTGGAGGAAGCAACAACCCAGATGGGGCTGCAGACACAGAAGGAGAGCACAGCGGTACCTTGGGGGAAAAAAACCACCTTTGAGTCCTGCATTGAGAAAAACTGAGCTAGAAGGCCCCAGAAGAGGGTAAAGACAGGCTTCTCCTAAGGAACACTGCTGGGCATCAAGGTGGGACTTCAATCCCTTGATCTGTGGGGAAAAGCCCTTGAATTTTCCATATTTCACTCTCCTTTGGCTTAGGGCTAAGGGCAAGCCCTTACCTTGTAAGGATAACTCCATGCCAAGTACCCCAGGCAAAATCCCACCCATGAGTGGACATTAATCCTGGCTTAAAGAAAGTGTAATTTCCCTGCTTGTTATTTGTAGCATCATACATGGTACGACAAAAAAAAATGAGGGATATTGAAAAAGAAATAAAAAAAAAAGAAATCATATGGAAGCAATTAACAGCAACTTCATTCAAAAAAACATTAAGGTGGTTGTAGCATTAAGGCTCAAGTGATCTGTTCTCTGGGACCATAATTCACCGACACTTAATAGCATTTACCCTGCAGATGTGCATTTTATACAGAAATATCAGCTTACCACTTTGAAAAATTAACCTATTGAAGGCTGTCAAGCCGTGGACACGCTCTGGGGAGTATTAGATGTTGGGGTTTTACCTACAGGCTGGGGGAGAGATGGGTTAATTAGGGAACGGGGGGTATTTTAATGCCGTGGCAACAGGAGGAGGTTGTACCCTTTGTCTTCTGAGAAAGGAAATTTCCCTTCTTGTAAAATTCACGGTGATTTGGGCAGGTATTGGAAAATGCAAAAGTTTTCCAGTTTCAGAAAAGGAAGATTTGGAGAGTAGCGGATGCAATGCCTCCGGGGAGATGCTTTCCATACGGCACTTCTGCTTATAGGACACTACGCATGGCAAGAGCAGCCATAAATATTAATGTGGTTTGAAACAGTTCGGTGATTTTAAAGCAAAAAATGGTATTTTGCTCCACAAAGGGCAGCTTTGCTGGTTTTGGTCTTTTTTCCTTTCCCTAGTGCAGGGCTGCAGTAAATGCTGGGCTTTCCTATGGGGCAGTAATTGTAATTTCCAATCTGGTTTAGCGCCTGGAGTGGTGGGTTGCCTCTTCAGAGGGGGATGCGTTCAGATTTATTCTGCAAGACATCATTTGGGGATGAATTATTAGCTGCCATCCGAGGGTGAAAGAGGTGGGGATGCTCCAAACCCCCTGAAGAGACCAGCAGGACCCATCGAGGGCTGCAACAGCGGTCAAGCCTCTGTTGAGAAATTCTGGGTGCTGCCCAAGTGGGGAGGCAGGATGAGGCCAAAACAGCTTCACTGTCCCTTGAACTGCTGGAGTTGATGGCAAAGCAAAAAATAGGAAAGAAAAGAAGATTTGTAGCTCATCAGCTCGATGAGAACTTAACGGAGGGTTATTATTCCACCCTAATTTAATTTGTCCAAGTTAAAAAGGAAACTGCTCCCATCCATGGGGAGACCAGACACTTTGGGGGAGCGATCTGGGGGCCAGACCCTGACCCTTTTCCTCAAGGCCACCTGACGATGCTTGGCCCTTCTGATGGTGACGGTGCAAATTGACACCAGGGGCAGATCCCTCTCTTGCCATGCCAGACCCTTGGCATCGGCACATTTTTCCACTCCACACCCCAACTCCGGGCTTTGGCAATGAAAAGTTTCCAGCACCACTCCCTGCCTGTGTGAAGGGTATCGCAAAGAGAAGGAACACTCATAAAATAGATGTGGAGGGTCCTGTGATGTGCCGGTACTCAGCCTGGGGGTTGTTTTCTACCACCTCTTGGGGGAGAGATCCAGCTGCCAGGATCGCAGCAGGACACACGAGACCTGGCACTAGCCAAGGCGTGGAGCTCGCCGTCCTCTGGGCTTTCCCACTGCAGAACCTGGAAAATAACATTTGCCAGACCCCAGCCTGCCCTTGTTTCCTCTTTTTAGGGTGAAAACCTTCTTTTTTTTTAAATATAGAGAGTTATCTATGTATATAAACGTGCTTGCTTTACTAGGCACAGCCATGCCATCGACTCAACGCAAGCCAGTAGGAAACAGCCCTATAAATAAACTCATACCTCCGCCCAAGCGGTCCCTTTCCCTACAAAGGTCTCAAAGCCCTGGCAAACAAAACCATGTTTCACCATCTATATTAAACCAAAGTGATTTCTCATCCCTTTGGGTCACCTGGGGCTCATTTGAGGGTTTTCTTCCCACACCCCCCGCCCCCCGCCACCTCTGCCAGCCAGCCCTGTCAGGGATGTTTTAGTGAAAATGCAAAGCACCTCCGTATTTTTGCTGTAGGTATGTATTTTCCAGAAACAGCTTTGAGCAAAAAGCATAACACATATATAACTAGCATCCCCCCCGCCCTCCCCGAGTCATCATAAACCTTTGGCATCGTCTGAATCAAAGGGCTTTGCAGGGCAAATAGTTCGCAGGCGGCCCGCCGAGTGTCGTTTCACTTTTCATAGGGAAAAAAAAAAAAAAGAAAAAAGAAAAAAACACAAAGGTGGAGGGGGAGAAAGGGAAAAGAAATAGAAAAAAAAAATCTGCAAGAAAAAATAGAAAGGAAAAATGGGGGGGGGGGGAGAAAAGGAGAGAAACAAAGAAAAAAAAAAGAAAAATTCAAAGAAAAAAAAAAAGAAAGAAGAAATAGAAAGATAAAAAAAGATCCTACACAACCCTGGCACTGAATTAAAAAAGCAAAACCCAAGGTCTCTCCGTTAACGCATTTCAATTACCGAGGTGAGTGCTGCTCTCACGCACCACAGGGACTCGGGGTTATTTATTCAGCCTCATAGATCACGGGCTTTTCTTAGCGGGAGTTGGGAGCGGGATCTTGTCTTCCCCATCTCTTTGAAGAACAATAAGGTACATGGAGGGGGAAAAAAAAAAAAGCCTTTTTTTTTGAAGGGCACGTATTTAATCTTATCAGAGGCAGGCAGGACAATAACAGGAAAGGGTAGGGAGGCCTCGCCAGGGGATGCTGAGGGAAGGGCAGGGAGTAACGAGGGGTTAAAAGCAAAATTCAGCTGTGCCCCCAGGGACACATCTAATCAGAGGTCTGGCTGCTGGGCTGATATTTAACCTGGCAAAACACCATTCGGAGCCGCACAATGAAAAAGCCAGTTGTGCGCAGACAGGTTGGTAATGAGGAAGGCAGGCGAAGGGATGAAAGGGCTGCTTCCCCTCTCGCCCGATTGAAAATTCACCTTTTTCCAGTAAAACGTGCGTGATGCTACGCAGGCTCAAGGGCACGGCGAGATGGGATGGGTCCAGCTCCTCCTGTGGTCCTTCTCTGCCCATCATCACATTTGGGAATCGGGATGACAGTTGCCCCAGGCAGAAGGGCATGGCTTTTGGCTACCCCATCCATCCTCCCTCTCTGCCTCAGCATGGCTAAACCTCTGCCCCCATCCTCAGCCACGAGCCGACCAATCCTGGCAGCCTTAGGGAAAATATAAAGGCACCTTCAGACAATGCCAAAGTGGTGTGTTGGGGTTTTTTTCCCCCTGAAATGACCCTTTCCTGCTCTGAAACTCCACAGAAAAGGGTATTTTGTGGAGGCAGCATCTTCTGTCCAGAGCTGGTTGCACCCAGATGCTGAATAATTGATGTGACAAATATTGAGGCGTGTTTGAAAGAGATTTTTCAACCGTTTTCTCCCCTTTAATCCATACTTCCACCACTGCCAGGATCAGGAACTGCTTGAAAACATCACCAGGCAGAGGGCTGAAAATGGAGAAAGAAAAAGTCCTCCATCAAAAAGCTGTGGAAGCCCTTGAGAGGGGGATGCTGCAAATGCTGAAGGCATCAGGGCAGCCTGACCCCAGCATCCCCACTGCACCCCACTGCCTAGCTAAAGGCCTTTGGCTATGAAGTATCATAGTTCTTGGGACTATTTCATGCTTTTACCCCAAAGAAGTGAAATGCTGATCTTTCAGAGCTCACTTCTGTATTTAGCACTGAATAAACGTGTGTCACTGCTTTGCCGTCAGCCAACGTGGCACGGGGATGTCTTTCCCGCTGTTTTGTTTGATCACTTTACCCAATAACTGTTGTAACGTTAAACATAAAGAGCTTTGGAAATGGCATTTTGCATCTCCCTGGCCCCTCTCAGTGGCAGGCCATTAGCTCGTTACAATATATTGCTTTATTGCTGGTATCTTTTAATTACCTGGCAATAGGCACCTCATCGGCGGGATCCCAGTGATCCTAGATCAGTGGTTCTTCATGAATATTTTACTGGCATTTTTATTGCACATGTCAGAAAACTCAAGAAGAGGTGGAAGGAAAACAAGTGATTAAAGACTTTGGAAATGAAAGAGAGAAGGTGAGGAGAAATAAATAATAATAAAAAAAAAGTACGTTTATGAAGATAATGAATAGGAAAGCGATGCGACAAAGACTCCTGCGGCACAGATGCGCGGGGCAGCCAAGCCAAGAGCAACGCAGCGTTAGATGTGACTCGTGTAAAGAATAAAACCCCATCACTTGGGAGTATTTGGGAACCGAGTTGCTGGCAGCAATTCAGTCCCCAGGGAGGGCTGGCAGGGCAGATGTGGGGTCTAGCGAGCCACTCGGTGGGGAAAAAGCAGCTGAAAGGCAGAGGTGTGATGCTTGTGGTCCAAGGCACACACTCTGCCCAAGGCTGGAGATCATTCCAAAGACTTTTCTTAATTATTTAAGCTTGACAAGCAGCACTTAAAGCCTCAGCTATGCCTCATTCAGAGTTGGGACTTCTTCCTCCCTTCTTCCCAAAGCTCACCCCAAGCTGCTGAATTTTGCGGGGAAAACAACTTCTCTGCCTCTCCTGGTGAAGCTTTTCTGTTTTGCATCCAATAAATATTCATCGGCCGAGAGAGCAGAGCCAGCAAGAAGGAAAGGCTGGGGCTGCAGTGGGCAAGGAGCTTTGAACCTCTGCTCCTATATCTGCTACTGGTTAAAATAAAGATTAAATAAAGGACTGTGCTTTCTCCTGGATGCTCCAAGGCTAAAATAACTCCGTGCCCTCAGCTCCCAACAGTCCGGGCTGCGTAATGACCTCGATCCCTTTTTCCCCACCTCACTTGCGAGGTCTGGGGAGTTCTGCCTTCTTCCAAGGTGATGATCTCCAGGCAATTTTACAGCCTGGAAGCGCAGGGATAAAATGTAGCTTCATCATCCAAGCCAGGGAGAAAGTGTCATGCCTAATGAAGCCTTGTTGATCTGGTCTAGGGCCGAAATGTTTTGCAGGTGCTTGTTGCGGCGAAGAGGACAGATAATGAATAAAACATGTTTGTACTTTCGTCTCCAGTAAATGTGACAAACTCAGATCTTACGGCTGGGGGGGGGGATGATATGAAATATGAGTTGGAGCTCATCTGAAAAGCTCATAACTAATCCAAGATGTTGTGCTGTGTAGTCTCGCTGCTACGGGGTATGGGTCGAGCCAGGTTTATAAGGGACCTAGGAAATAGAGAGGGGGCTGGTGTTATCTTTACAAAGACAGCAAGATGTGACC
>JAVJGJ010000036.1:4957204-4978036 GCA_035590215.1 Microhierax caerulescens | reverse complement strand
GTATACCCCCCCTTTATCCTCTTTCTATACTTTACTTTCTTTTTTGGTTTTCCCCCTATCGCATATTTGTGCTGATGAGCACACAATCAAGTGTTTTTGGTTGTCCGAGTCCCTGGTGTATTTATAACCTTTTGTACTCCGAAATCAAATAAAAGAACCTACTCACGAATCCTATCTTTGGATCGTGACACACAGGAGGGGAGCAGTGTGCTGGGCATCGGAGAAATGCCTCAGCAGCTGCTTTACGGTGAAGTTTCAAAGTTGCTTAAGCCAGGAATAAACTCTAGGAGACTGCCCACACCTGCAACAACTGGTTTCAAGAGTGGGAGTGGGTAGGTTGAGTTTCCCCAGTACAGGTCCTTCTCCAGTCTCTCTTTTGGAGCAGACAAGATTCCCAAGCTCCGCAGCATGCCCTGGTCCTGCTCCCCTCCTCTCGTAGGGCAGCATCCTTCAGCCCCTGCCTGAGAGCCTGCCCTGGAGATCATAGAGCGACACCAGCCTTGCGGTTACCTGCAGCCACCCCTAATTCTGCTCCCCAGCCTTCGCTAGGCTACAGCAGAGCCCCTCACAAGGGACAGCCTGGTACGGCTTTTCCTAAAGCACAAACTCTCTCCTAAACAGCTTAGCAGCCCTTTTTAGCCCCTCCTGAAAGCACTTCTCCTCCCAGATCTTCCTTACAGATGGGAAGGACGATATCTGCCTTGCGTAGACCCGCGGCACCCATTCCCAGCACCTGCGGAGACGGCACTCAGCATCCTTCACGTGGCTGTTATAATTATTGATGGTTACAGGGATGCTGTTATTTTGTGAAACAACATGGAGAAAAGTTTCCAAACCAGAGCTGCGGTGTTTGCAAACAGTTCATTCAGCGAAGCACACCGAAATCCCAGCTTTTTATCCCTGAGCCATGATGCCACGTTGGGCCAGGGGAGGACTAGAGGGGTTTGGTCCTGTTTGAAGTGCAAATCTCAGCTCACCCTTCACTCCGGAGTCATTAGCAATGTGTCCTTAAGACTCTAAGATCTCCAGTTGTCCCCCTGGAAATCTGAAAGCTATTAGCACGCTCGAGAAAGGGAGGTAAATGAAAATGTGTTTGCCAGTTTCACCAGATGTGAGGCCAGTGTCATGGACAGATTTTATTATTCTATAAATACCAGGGGCAGAAGTTTGTTATTAGCCACTCAGTAATTAATACAATGTGCAATAGCCTCAGACATGGCCCACCACTTAATGTCCAATTAATAGCGTGCTGCCCTCCTGAGCATGTGTTAAACTCCCCAGATGTTGCACAAAGTCGGAAGAAATGTAGGCATCAGGCAGAAGTATCCCCGAATGAAATCCTGAGCTCAGAAGACAAGCTGATGGGCAAAGAGATGATGTTAAATATTGCAGACATCAAAGCCTTAACGAGCACATTTCTGCGCATATTCAATGCGCATGCAAATCTGCCTAACGCAAACTCACGCACCAGATATCTATGTATTAAGAGGCAGCTCAGTGAACAAATCCCAGCTCTGCAGTTCCCCACCGCATGCTCACAAGCTGCTTCCATGCACCACGAGCATAGCAGAGAGCCTCAGAACATCTGCACATCCAAGGATGTACCTTCCTCTGCAGAAAGTCCCTGCTCTCCGCAGCAGATGTGAAAACGTTCTGCTAACTCGCACTGATGCTGTTGAAAAAGCACTGAAACCATTTTATTAATGGGTGCTCTCGCTCCTCTACCAGCAAGCCAGAAATATCTGAGGCTGGGTGTTTGGAATGGTGCTCCAACAAGTAAGGATTGATGGATTTCCAAAGCAAGCCAAGGAGCTGTTTGAGATGTGAGATGGTCTGGATGCTAGTGCAAAGGTGGATGGGGTGATGCTAAGCCCCGGATGAACTGGGTTAATGCAGGGATGGGTCGGGGAGCTTATGAGTGGTATGTGAAGGGAAGCAGCTCAAATGTGCTATCGTGGAAAAATGAGTCAGTACCCAGCCCTGATACGGGAAATCAGGAGGTTTAAGTACTGGCTGTGTGGACCGTGATGAATTTACTATGTACTGGGTTTGGCCCGCAATAGCAAGGATGGGACTCGGTACCCCAGCACATCTCCTCCTGTCCTGTGCTGTCATAGCCTCGAAGCTATCATGATCAAAAAGAGTGATTTCAGGAAAACTAGGGGTTATTTTCTGTTACAGCCACATAATGCCGGGGGGGCTGTGAGCCCCGGTGGGTTCTGGCTGCATTGCCAACACCCACAAGGAATTGCTCCTCTGCTTGTCGATTAAAATCATTAACAGCATCTCCTGAGGCTAGATATGATCTGTCACTGGTGATTAGCACAGTTTAACTCACTGAGCTGGGCTTTGTGGAGCCCCGGTCCCTCCCTAAGCAGACTCCAGCATCACTGCCAGGATAACTGGACAGGCTGCAAGGTGGGAGCTCTGAGCCCGACGGCAGAGCAAGCAAACAGCAAAACTGCTGCTGCTGCTTTCCAACCCACTACGTAATAAACGTGAGCACACGTGAGCACACGTGAGCACACACCTACGGGAGCCAGACCAAGGTTGGAAAGGGAACCAGCTGTGCTGGCTGGGTGCCTCTGCCCTGACCCATCCGTGTCCCCGCCTGGAGGGGCTGCCACCTAGCCCCAGGGTTACTTGGCAAACTTCTCCATCCATCCTCAGCTACCAGCCCTGCTGGTGTTAACCCTGCAAAAGCTCTCGTTTGGATTCCCCCCAGCGAATTTTGATCAAGTACTTTGGGATGGCTCCCTGATGGATGCTTATTGTGGGAGGGAGCAGCCAGGGCTTGGTACATGCCTGATATCCTCTTCAGGCTTGGCCTGAAGTGCGACTACATCCCTAAAGCTGGTGGCTTGGAGCTCAGCCCTAACCGTGTTATCAAAGCCTCTTGCCTGAGCAACCACTCGCTTTCCACATTACCTGCGTCTTCCACAGATCCCCTGTTTGCGAAGGTCAGCTCAGTCATGTCAATTAAGAGCAAGGAAAGAGCACAGGGGAGGGGGGCTTCTAATGGGTTGTAGCAAAGAGGCTATAAAATCACTAGCCTTGGGGGCACAAAACCCAAGCACGGCCCGTGGCTTGCAGGTTGAGCATCCCACCGCGATGGCTTTTTTGGCTCCAGTCTCCTAGTGCCGAGGTGTGAGAGAGAGTAAGTTGCAATGCAACTAATTCAAGTGATTTATTTTATTGCATGTGTGCAAAAGAGTCTTGGCGCTTCCAGAAGAGGTCACTGCCAACTTCAGGCTAGCTAGGCTATACCCTGGTGTAAAATGAAATGGACGAACAGGAACATTTTTCCATAATAACAGAGTGAGAGATGCAAACGATACTCCTCGAATATCCATCTCTAATTCCCTGACCTTTGAGCAGTCTGGCAGCTGGTCTCTGAGATGAGCAGAGGTGATAAAATCGCTTGCCAAGCCCTTGCTTCCCAGCTCCATCTGGACTATCCAGCAGCAAGCGCTTGCATCCCCCCGTCAGGCTGTGCAAGGGCCATTTCCCAGCCATTCCCAGGCACTGCATCGAGGACACACTGGGTGACACCTCTGGGATGAGACCAGGGAAAGGTGCCACCACCTCAGCTACCCCTAGCCTGGGATGGCAGCAGGTTAAAGCACCCTGGGTGAAGAATTCACAGCATCTTCCCTGCCTTGCTGAACACTCAGCTTTTCTGAAAATAAAAATTGTGGTTCTATAGAAAGCTTTAGCTCCAAATCTAAAACTCGTAAAGCTCCTAAACTCCTAAAGCTTATAAAATGTCTGACAGAAGAGACCATCTGGGTCATCAAGGGGTCACAGAGGAGCATGCAAACTCAGGCACATTACGGTTTTCATGTGCAAGGAGGAAAATATCCATGGCAGCTCTTCTGCACGATGAGCTGGGATGTCAGCTCCACCGTACCCTTTCCCCCTGGGGGGCTCCTCTGATCTCCTGAACATTCAGCAGATCTTACTCTTAGGCACACCCTGGTGCTTTTCCTCCTCTTGTTTGCATCCCTTAAATATTTTCAGGCTGTTATCATGTCCTGGGGTAGTTGCTACGCTGCTGAACCGGAGGGATGTAGGGGCAAAGGGCTGCTGGAAATTGGGATTTATCAATCTCGGCTGAGGTTCTCACAAAACTGAAGGTTTTTTCCAAGGCTTTGGGGGAATACGTGTTGTTTCTTTCTCTGCTTGGACAGCATTTATGGCTGGGTTTTAGTCCAGACCTGAGAAATGCTGCTCGGAGAGATAATTAATAGTCTTTTTGTTAGTCAGCCTATCTTGTTGCACTGAGTCCATTGACAGACTGTTTCCCCCCATGCAAAACAGAGGTGATGAATTGCTGTGAGCCCTTCACTGCCTTACAGCCCTTCTTCTTTCCCATACGTCATTTTTCTCAAGGCTATGGGTATAAACCTGCCATATCGGAGGGCGAGATCCAGCCCTCGGTGCCAAGAACTAGCACGCAGCCAGCTACTGGATGCCATTGCCACCCCCCTTGTAACAGGACCCACTTGCTGCACCCAGTGAGGAGCCCTCACGTCACCCCACGGCCGATCTCCAGCGGCTTCAGAGCTTTGACACGGTGTAAATGTGGGCCAGATGCCAGCGAGCACTTTCCCTTCTCTTTTTCTGGCAAGGCTCGTCCGTCTCGCTGGCCACAGGGCTGAGAGCAGCATAAGAATCCTGCACACGGAGCAGACCTCGGAGGAGGGTGGCGTTGGGATGCGGCGAGGTTATCTCTTTAACAGGTTTCTCCTGTCCTCTGAACATATGTGCAGTAACACATCTCTGGAAAATATGTGAGTGGGTGAGTTTGGACTCGGCTCTCTCCCAGATGGGACATTACACAGCCCACATCACAAAACCATCAGCCGTGGTTTGACAGAGCTGCCAGCACCCCCCATCCCTTTATCAGAGGCCCAGAAATGTCCATATGATCCCTCCTCTCCCCCAAACCTCCTTTTTGCTCTCATTTGCAAGCAGGAAACATGTTGGCAAAAGGGTTTGGCCTGAGAGAAGGGGGAAAAAAAAAACACAGAAGAAATGAGAAGGAAGAACAAAGCTTCAAAAGGAGAACATGGAAGAAATGAGGGTTGCCTGGGGAGGAGTGGGGGTGGGTGGGTGGGTGTACAATATTGCTGAGCCTGTTGCCAGCTTCAAAGCTGGTACCTCTAAAAGGCACATGCTCTTATCCCCAGGGCACCCAAAACCAGCTTGTTTTAGCCCATTTTCCAGCAGCAGCTTCGCACTTCTGCTGCAGGGTTGCTTTGCAGCATCCTCCTGGTCCCCCTCCTGTTGCATCTAGAGCGCAGGTAGATGCTCGCAGGTTGCACGGCCCCGACGAGTTATAGCAGCATCTCTAGGACAGAGAGGACTTTTGGCTTTATGCAGCACCTAACCCACGCTTTTTGGGGCTGTTGCTTAATATTAAGCACTCTGAAGACTAAAGCTATTTGCATCTGCGAAGGAGGAAAGCTTTGCTAAGACCGAAGTGACATCTGAATTCAACAGCCCACAGCTGGGATGCATTTCACCAGCTCCAGAGATTGTTCTAGTGTAAAGAGCTATTTCCCTGCACACAACCGAGCGTAATTCTTAGGAAAACCATCTGAGCCCTTGGCCTTAGCTCAAAACACATTAGAAAATCAAAAGCATTTATTTTATCCAATTTTTCTCCCGAGCTTTGTTCAATACTATCCAGAACAAGTAGGCTTAATAGACTTTGTTTTGTGACTGCAGACACCTTTCATAGCTTTGCTTTTTCATCACATGTGAACTCAGATATTCATCATCTGAAATCCGGTTAGCAACGTGTTCTCCTTCCCTAGTCCTTTATTTGCATTTTGTCCACTGTTTCTTAATGAATTTAGTATGCCAGGGCTTATAAATCATTAATTTCATTAACTGTTTAGCATCCCATTCTATCACCAAAAATCTCCAAGTGCCATAAAGGCATTGGAAACCTGGCAGGGACGGGGCTGTAGGGAATAATCTCTCATCTTAAAATGTGCTGTGTTTTTAAGGTGTGCAAATTTGCTAAAATATGGCAGATTTTGAGGAGGCTGGGGGGGGGGGGGAGAAAGGAAACTGTTCACCAGCTCGGACTGAACTTACAATTTTGAGCAAATTTGGAAAAAAAATGTCGAGACAAACCATTCTCCTTCTTGCCATTTTCCATTTGAGTGTTGGGGTTTGGTTTTTTGTGGGGGTTGCTTGTGGTTTTTTTTTACTTTTCAAGGATATTTTGGTCTTAAAGATGGAGCCAGCAAAGCAGGGTTTACTCCTTTGCCAAAAACTCCCCTTGAACGTCAAAATAACCATGTCCTAACTTCAGAAAATAAATTAATTTGGCTCGTAGCACCATTTCTGTTTGCTTTGCCCTGAGCTGAGCTTTGCTTGGCTCCTTGGTGATGCTTTCACTCCTGTGGTTTGGTCCAGATCTCACGGATGGTTGCAGACACCTTGGGCTCAGCATCCTTGGGACCACACCTCTGACATCCAGGCTCTGCAATGGGTGTCGTGAGCACCCAGATTTAAGGTGGGTGTAAAAACTTGGCAGATTCACACCAATCCAAAGGCACTCTCAGTCTTGAACATCCCAGAGATGCTTTCAGGGTGACAAGCAGCTTCCAGGAGTAAAAGCCCTGGCAGCACTAGGTACAGCAGACCTATATTCAGGCTCCTAAAACTTGCTTTCCCTATTTTTCCTGTATTTCCTAAAAAATAGGGTTGCATCGATTTCCAAGAATAAAGCAAGTTCCCCTTGCTAACTAGGACCCACAGGTAGTTCATGATGTTATTACTGGATTTTTCCTCCATAAACCTGGATCCCAGCAGTATCAGATGGTCAACGACGCACATGACCCAGTTGTGGTGGGATTTTATTTTTTCCCATGTTTTGAGACACCAAACACCTTGTCACTTGCTAAAGTGAGCAGGCTCCATTTCAACACCCATAAATCAAAACGCCCAAGCTTTGAATGGGGCTCACCCAGATCTTTGAGGCATATATGGTTTGGGGTGGGGTGGTGGTTTGGGGTTTTTTTTCCACTCTTTCTGCAAATTATTATTTTTTAACAAATTTGCTGCCAGCCAAAAGGCAAGTTTTCTTTGAATGTCAAAACAGGATGTTTTTGACAATTTCAGGACATTCTAAAAGCTTTTTTTAATTTTCTTTTTGAAACAGGAAGCTCGTTTGAAAACCCTTTCCTGCAAATGGTTTCAGTTGTGACAAAACTAGCACTTTCTGACAAAGTTTTAGGTTGTTTTTTAAAAAAAATTGAAGATGCTACATGCAAAAAAAAAAAAAAAAGTTTAAAAAACCTCTCTACCAGGTTACTTGGTACTGAAGGTGGGTGTGGATTTCTGCCCCTAAAAAAAACCCCCGAAATGGTTAATATGTTATGACTGAAGTAGCACGACAGCTGCGTGGTGGGGATGGGGACGTTTGACATGGATATTTGGAGACCAAGGTCATGGCAAGTCATTGAAGCGACTGTGTCTGTGGCAGATATTGCAACCCAGACATCTCCGCTACATCCCCAAAACTGGGTAGGTGGCACCTCTTTGGGTGCAAGCGTGATGCAGGAGGGGATGGAGGTGGTGGTGGATGGTGGAGAAACCCCAATGAAGCACGGTGCTGCCCAGCATGTTCAATTCTTGATGAGGAACTGAAACAATATTTGCAAGTCAAACTCTTTCCCTCCTCTTTGCACACCGAGGGAAACGGGGTTAAGGCAGGTCAGGGGGGCTAGGAGACTGGTCGGGGTGGGTTCCTGGTGGGCTAAAGCACAGGAGCTCTTCTGTGGGGCTGGGAGGTGGTCAAGGCTTCGTTAAATCCCAGTTATTTGGCAATGTTTGTGGAGCTGGATTCTGCACAGATCACCTGGGGTTGTGAGTCTGGGAGCAGTGGTGGCTCCTCGGCCCCTGCCCTGCCGATGTGTTTGACCTGAGCTCCAGAAGGGATTGCACAGGATGAAACCCAAACCCCATCACTACCAACAGTGATGCCAAAGGGTTGACCTGGGGCTCCGGGTTCCTGGATCTTAACACATTGACCTAGATGCATTAATGAAGCTGCAGATGGGAAATTTTTCCAAAGATCTCTCCCCCTCTCTTAGCCTGACCCTGAGTCCTTCACGATACAGGGACAGGAGAAGCAACCTGGTCCACACAGGGGCACAGATACTCCAGCGTTTGTCTTTTATTTGCTTAGAGATGGGACCAACACATCCTGGCCTCGCTTCAAACCATCCCCACCTTGCTTGGCTCTCATCTGGTCCTCAAGAGGACGAGCACTCAACTTCCCAAATGCCAAAAGAGCAGATGCTTGGTTGAGATGTCTCCTCCAGAGGCTGTGAAATACGGTCTGAGCATTGCAGCTGCAAAGCTCTGGGAAGGCTCAACGAGATCCCAGCTCCCTCAAAGCTCAATGTCACCCACCGACCACGACTGAGCCTATATGGGGCAGCAGGACCCCAAAGCAGGTAAGAGTGGGAAAGGCAAAATCACCATCGAGCGTCAAGCCTGTGTTCTGTATTGTTGGGTGGTCTGGAAGTTATGGGATTAATATGATACATACACAATACTTTGCATTCATCTTCTCTATTTTTGCCAGGCTTTTGTGGTGACTTGCAAGAGAAGTCAATGCCAGAAGGAATGTAATGAAATATTTATTCCTTCTGTTAAGGAAATTCAGAGAAAGGCAGGAAGAAGGAACCAAATGTGAGATCAAGACAGGAAGATGTGTCCTGCTCCTTTCATTTGCATTTCTGTAACCCAGAGCAGGGAGAGGAGGGAGCTGATTCCTCACCGTCACGCTCGATTACAGCAGCACAAGCAAAGAAACGGGACAAGGGCTCTGATGGGAGAGACAAAAAAAACCCTCCTTCTTGATCTACAAGGAAGGGAAGTCCGGGATTATCTGAATTTTAGCAAAGGGAGAACATTACAATGAGAAACATCTCTTAATTGTCTCTCGTGCAGCCCAGAGCATCAGGACTTTGGTGGTGGCCGTGGTGTTCACCTTCATCCCCTGGCCTCGGACAGTGCGGTTGTTGAGTGGCACTGCCTGGCTGAATTAATGCTCCAGCGCTCCCCATCAAAATTGTTCTACAGGATTGCAAAGCACTAATAAAATTGTTCCCCAGATGGGATTTTCAGACTCCTTTTTCCTTGTCTTTCATCTAATTTGATTAACTTAGCTCATTTCCTGTTCTCCCTGTGATCTTGCTTATGAGATGTGCAATCACAGGTTTTATTGCAGCCTGATTAGGATCAGTAAATGACAGGAGGGAGCTTTGCAAGCACAACCTCAGCCTGGCTTGGCTGCTTCCGTGTCCTCTGGGTCTCCCAAGCTCCGTCTTGGTACCCCACCACCGGGACCTGGGGTGGCCCAGGGTAGCAGGAACAGGCTGGGGGCTCCTGGGCCACCCTGGAAGCATCTCAGGGCCATGGGGCTGCAGCTTATGGGCAGAGCAAGACCTGCTGTGCTTATGCATCACAGATAGCACAGCAACGTGCTGGGAAGACCCCAAATTTTCTACTGTTGCTCCCCTTTTTGGGGGTCCCAGCTTTGCACGGCTCCATGTGGAAGTACTGCCTGATGTGCAGAGGATGGGAACTGGGCACTTGTGCTCCCAGCCTTGTTATCTGCTCTGACCTTACTGTTTAAACAACGTTAAGCCTTCAAAAAATAAATAAGCTGGAAGAGTTTGGCTTTATTCAGCTCGCCACCTGGCAGCACGCCTAAAACATCCAGGAGTTTTCGCAGAGCTATTTAGCATAATATTTGACACTTCTATCACTCCTTTCATCCTGAAGTGCTTCTCGAACCCAAGACCACCACTGGAGTCAAACATCTCATTGGACAGAGGGTTTTTTTTTCCCTAAGTATCAAATCTCACACCATCCTGAGACCCCCATGCATCCTCCATCCCCCTAAGCTCAGCATGTTTCGCATCCACGAGGATGTAGCTAGGACGACGCTACTGCAAAGAGCTTGGGGAAAGTGGTCCTGCTTCCAGAAGAAGTGGTGGCTTTGGGAAAAACATGTCCCAAAATGCACGCACAAAATATACAGGGCACTGAATCTGGCGCTGTAGTATTCTACTGGAGCATCGGCTGGTAAGGTGTTGCTGTTAATAACACCCAGAATAGGATAACCACCTTCCTAGAGCTGATTCCTACACATTTCTACCTTTGGAGACACTTTGGGTCCAGACAGAGCGATGCTTCCCAGGCTTGGGAAGCATTGTGATCTCTGAAAGAGCTCCTGAGCCATCAGCCTGCCCCAGGCCAGGGGGGCAGGGCGAGGGCAGCACGGCATCTCACTCCGCACCTCCCGAACAAATTAACCTTGGGCTTGTTTGGCTTTTTCCATCTGTCTGCCCTTGGCCAGACCCCAAGCACTTAAACTCCTCTTTCTACCCCAGTATAGGTGAGATGGAGAAGCTCACCCCATTCCTGTGGAGTTTAGCTCTCCCTGTAACGCTGTTTATAGAGCAGCAGATAACGCCTTAGCTAAAAAAAGCACCCCCGTCCCGTAATTCAACCCGACAGTCGACAAACGAGCTCCAGCGTGACGTCGGGTCGCAACAGCCACACAAAGAGGGTTCAGTGCAAAAGGCCCCATTCAGGTGTTGCACTTGGACTCCATCCTTCCAACTCGGCGAGATTTTAATCTGCTGTTTTCCTTAAAATCACCACGGAGAGGCAATTGGTCCCAAAATCTTCGTTCTTCTCCATGCTGGGCTGCAGGGAGATGTTTGATGAGGTGGGAGAAAGTGCTTTTGGGTCCAGCAAGAGCTGGGAGCTTGTGCTGGTGGTGAAGGAGGATGCTCTCTGGAGCATCACGTTTCCAGGCAAAACCCAAAGAAGCATCCTTACAATTTGAGGCAGGATTGCTAGGAAAAATTAAGCAAATCTGGAAAAAAATGAGCCCGGAGCTCACTGTGAGAGCTGTCCTCCCTCCTCCAGACACCCAGGTACTGCCCAGCCCTGGAAGCTGTCAGACACGTGGAAATGGGGTCTGGCTGATGTTAAGCAGGATGGGGACCGGTGGGTTTTATTAGCAAAATGCAAACAGGATTGCAACCGAGACTTGAGTGTGCGTGGCTGGGGGGGGGGGAGATGTCCTTGGGGGAAAGAAAGTGAGTGCATTAACCTCTCCATCGCTGAGCTGGTCAATCCCTCTGCAACCCCAGGTCTGCCCCTGCCTCATCTGGGCTTTGCTGGATGGGTGCTGGAAGAGGGAGCAGGGTCCAGGCAGGGTGGCCAGAGCTGGAAAGTTCGTTAGAGAAGGATGGCATCTTCCTGCTAATGAGGCTGGCGATAAGGAATGTGCAGCACATCGGGGAGCTGCCTGCACAGCCTGGGCTGAAGGTAAAGGGAAGGCAATTATATGATTACCAGCTAATGAAGGACAATTGAAATGGATAAGCCATGCTTGGAAAAACCAAAAGGGGCCAACACCGAGTTTCTAGGGAGACCAAACTGTCATGATCTCAGCTGAAGCAATGGCTGAGGAGGAGAAAGGGGGGATGCAGACCCCTTCCAAGCCAAGCTGGGGAGGACGACGTCTTTTCCAATTCAGGATTCCCAGCTTTGAACAACTTCTCACAGCCTGCTTGGAAAAGGGCGATGACAAATTGCATTTGCTGTCCCTGTACCCCACCAGTGATTCCTTCGCCCCTGTGGCATGGTGCATTTTCCAGCCACTGTGACTTCAATCACATCTCCCAATCCCTGGGCTGAGCTACAAAATGATGTTTAATGTGTCTGACTGGCAAGGAAGTTATTAATTCATCCATCCGTCTTTAATTCAGGGGTACAGGTCATGTTCCGAGCGATGGTGCTGCTTTTATTCAAGCCTGTGCAAGCGAATCAGTGGGCACCCAGAAGACAGGGCATCTATTTATTTATTTTGTTTAATAAATATATATAATCTTTGAGCTTTGACTGGCCTCACATCATAAAGATGACCTCCTGTAAGAACAGACGCACCATTGGGGAAAAGCCAGAGAGACAGCTGGGCTGTGCATCCCACCCAAACCACGGCAGCACCCCCTTGCCTGCATCCCTCGGTGCGGGTGAGGATGCTGTGCACGGCCAAGGGGAAAGGGCAGGGTACCATATTCTTGGCACAGCAAGAAATCCCAGGGTGGCTGAAGGCTTGAGCAGATTATCCATCTCCAGTGCACAGCTGTGTTATTTCTGCTGCTGAGAGATAAAAGGTTGTAAATGTGTCCGAGCTGGGTGCGCCAGAGATATATTTCCTGAAGACAGGTGAAACGCTCACCGACAGGGATCGAAATGAAAAACAACGGTGTTTGGAGATATCCCGCAGGCCTGGACCACTCGTTGGGGATGTCCCATCCCCATTCCCAAGCGAGGAAAGAGCCACCACAGTTTTCCCCTCTCGGCATGGGAAGCGGGTCCGGCACACAGCCAGGAGGGGGTCACAGTGGGCTGATAACAGCCCCGGAAACCCATCAGAGACACCCGGCCCCGGCCCTCTGCCTCTCGTCAAAATTACCTGCCAAAGGAGGCTCCGCTCCAGCCCTGCACCTTGTCAGCTTTTATGGTAATAGGAAACAGCTGCTCGTGGGGGATGGCGAAGCAGAAGTGAAAGGGGCTGCTGGAGGGGGAGAAGGAACCATTCATAATTTTTGCTCTTAGCCCAAGGCTCCAGCGTGAGGCAGGGATGGGGAGGAGACACCCAAAAAGCACAGCGGTGGGGATGTTAAGGATGCTCGGACCGCCCGGAGCCAGTTCATGGGACACACTCACCTGCGGATGCAGCTGACGCATGTGCTGGGGTCAGTTTTTCCAGCTCGATGGCATTTCCCATTCTCCTGAGCAGGTCTTGGCTCTGACGCTGGTTCCTGACAGCATTGCCCTGCTCCAGCTCCGTGGAAAGCTTTGTACAGCGGGGATCCCACCTAGCACCAGAGCTGAGCTTCCCAGCCCAGGCTCAAGGTCATGGCCAGGAGACAAACTCAATTTTTTACCCAAAATAGCTATTCCACACCCCAAAATACCTGCAGAGCTCAAATCATTGCTCTGCACAGACCAATGTTGTGCACAGACCACAGATCTCCAAGAAGGACCGGTCCCATGGAGAGGGTTGTGTCCTCTGGATCCATCCCTCCCTGCACTGCAGCACCCCAAATTTTCAGCTTTCCTTTTGGGATTTCCACTCTTCTTAGCACTAGGAATAGGAGCAGGGTGAGGATTTACACGTGTGCCCAGGATGGGTTTCTGGGAAGAGCAGCATCGTCAAGGAACCGGCTCCGTAATTGGGTTAGCCGTGCTCATTTTCAGGAACAGGTTGCTGCTAATGAGTTTTAATTAAAACCATCTTCACGGTGTCAGCAAGTTGAAATCAAGGGCAGCTATTAATATCAACGGTAATTCTCCCCACTGGATCAGCAGGCAGGGGGTGAGTAGGACCAGCCGGCTGCCACCATTTCAATTTGGGGGCAAATAAAACCAAATTTGCCAACCCAAATGGCCCAAACCTCTCTCAAACCCCACACACGAAGCCCACAGTCAGCTCAGCCTCTTCCAGCAATGCCGATGCTTTCATGCTCTCCTTTCTCCCAAGCTTTCTCCAGGCTAATTTTAGCAACCAGCCCTACCAGAAGGTTTCTCTAGGGCTTAATCTCACTCACAGTTTGGGGAAGGAAGAGTTTTCCTGCTGTGGAATCACTCTCTGCATTTATTTTTATTTTTATTATTTTTTTGCCACGAAAATGTAAGTTTTGGGCCCTTTGAACCTCTGGAAGAGATTTTCCCCTTCTTTTTCCCAGCCCTGGCGCTGCCCTGAGATTTCACAGCTCATTGCAGCCACGCTTTGAGTACATCTTGAGTGTTTTAAAGAAGGCTCTTTAATGCTCTCTCCAGCTTTTAATGCTTGAGGGAGACGGAGCTGTGGTGGGTTTGGATGCACCAATGCTGCACCATGAAACAGAATCCGTGTCAGGATGGGTGCTGCTGAGCATCACTGGGTGCAGGTGAGGATCAAGCCAACGGGAGTGTAACCCCGGTGTAGCTGCCTGCTGTTTGCAGAGCTGTGTAAATTCACTTTAACAAAGGCCAAGTGTACTTTGTGCATGGGAAAAACGGCCTCTGTCTCTATCCTTGCGGTTCTGACAGATGTGTCAGCCTCATGGGTTGCTCAGATAAGGGATTTTATTCACCAAGAGGAAAAAAAAATCCTGTTCAAACCATCAGTAGCAAATGAATATTGAATTCCAGGGCTGTTTGTATCCACACCATTTCCCTACCCAACCGCCAATACAAGAAGAGCTGAAAGATTGTGCTTGTTATCAGAGAAAGGCAACGTTTTCCTTATTTTCCCACAAAACCAGGTCTCCAGTCCAAATCTGCGGCTGCTGTTGGCTTTTTGTCTCCCTCTTATGACTGCCCTGAAGAGGTTTTCCAGCCACCTTGATGCCAGGAGGTGGGATGCTGCTTTCGGCATGTCGGGTCTCAGCTCCACACTGAGGATGCGCTGAGCACAAAAGGGCTGTCGGGGCATCGGGTAAGAAGTAAAGGCAACTCCAAGATCTGCCTTCTCAACGCAGGACCATCCCGAAGGAATTGCAAAGGCACAAATCCTGCGTGGGCACATGCATCACTCGTCTGCTTAAAGCCTAAGGACCAGCACCCGTGGCTTGTGCTGACGCACACCTGGAGAAAAGCTGAATTTTTTAGAAAATCTCAAATCTGCCTTTTTACCTGGAATAAAACCCCCTACTTTGCTATTAAATAAAGAGGAAAAACCTGCTGGAGTGTGTTGTTGGTTTTTTTTTTTTAACCTGGTGTGGGTTTTGTCTACACACGTTGCCTTTAAGACCCCAAACTGCAGCGAGTGAAAACTTGGCTTTTCCCAGCACTGGTCAGATGAAGAAGCGATTGGAAGCAGATGTTGGAGGCAGCATCTTCTTGCAGGGGGGCGGACAGGGCACGACGAGGGGTGCGAGGGGCTGAGGCCCCCACCAGTAGCCCCGGGCTCCCGTTGCTCAAGGAGGGAGCTG
Source organism: Microhierax caerulescens (assembly GCA_035590215.1). NCBI lineage: Eukaryota > Metazoa > Chordata > Aves > Falconiformes > Falconidae > Microhierax > Microhierax caerulescens. Next base: position 4,963,001 of record JAVJGJ010000036.1, on the reverse strand, counting down.
AACTCACAGCCCCCCTGGCGATGTGCTCAGCAGACGGACTCTTAACCCAAACCAGATGGGAGGGGACGGCTTTTTTTTTTAGGGAGGGAATGAGGACCTGGTGAGATAAAGTGATTAAAATAGATCATCTGCAGAAAGAGCAGAAGTGGCCCAGGGATGGGGGGATCAAATCTGGGATAAAGCCTCCAGTGATGGGGGTTTTGCTGCATTTTCCTTGCAGGAGAGCCTACAACATGCATGTATGTCAAGCATCTGGAAGGGAGGGTTTTTTCCATCCTGGGAAGCAGAGTTAATCCGTTCTCCTTTCCAAGATCCGATTTATGGCAGGTTTGACAGTCCCCATGTCTGCCTCCACATTTTCTCCCCATCCCTCACCCAGCTCCTGCATCATGAGCAAGGCATGAATGCAGCATCCTCCTCCCTGCCTGCTGCAGGGCTTGGGTTTCACATGGGAAAAAATATAAGGAGAAGTCCTGGCTCCCTCAGTCCCGGGGAAAATTTGGGGATTTTTTTGGCTGGGATGGGACACAATGCCCATGTGAATGTCTGCACATGCTGGGGATAATGTTGGGGTTGCCAGGGGTGCCAAATAGCCATGCTGTCTCTTACAGGGAAAAAAACCCAACCAAACAAACAACAAAAAAACCCTCAAAAAGCATGAAGCATGGCAAAATTTCCTCTTTTTCCCTTTTAGTTCAGAAAAAGCAGAGGAAATCGGGTGGGTATGGCACTGCAATAGCTGTTCCCCATCCAGAGCACAGATTTCATGGGCATCTGTGGGAAAAGCTGCTACTTTTGCAGCACTGCGCGGTGCAGGCAGTGGCAGCACGATGCGATGCGCTGGCTTCAGCCAAACCTGAAGTGGAATGAAAAGCCCAGTGTGGTTTTTTGCTGACATCCTCCCTGCAGACTGTCCTATGCGACCACCCCCACCCCAAAAAAGCCCTTTTCTTTCACCTTTATGAGGCTGGGACTCTGCCTGCACAAATTCCTCCCACTCCCTTTCCAAACCAGTCTTGGAAAAGAATAAAATCGTTGAATTAGCCAAGTTAATCAGGTGAGCTTCGGATGCACCTCATTTGTCTTTCTTTCAAGCCTGAGCCTGGGAGACCCAAAACTGGGATTAAGAGCAGCGATAAACAAAAGATCCCAGACGGCTGAGAGATTTGTGGATTTTCCCCTGATCTGAACCCTGGGCTGTACGGCCCAACATTTGTTTTTTATTTTTGAATAATAGGAAATGACGGAATTGGTTTTTTCTTCCACACTTTAGCGACTGATTAAAATAGCCTGGAAGAGGTGGGAGGAAGGTCTGGCAAGGTGATGGCCAGCGGGATCCACTAATCTATTTTCTTTTGGGATCTAAACGAAGGGTCTTCTCCACCCCTGTTAGAGCAAAGGGCTTGCAGCTCCCATCTCCCCTCGCCTGGGTGCTTCCCTGCCTGGATGTCCCTGTCTGGAGGGGGAACGAGAGCTCGTTTTTGGGTTATGCAGAGTGCAGGGACTGGGATGAGAACACCAGGCTCTCACAGCCTGCCTGCAGACACCCTCGGCCACCTCCATCCATCACCCTGCATCCAGCCCCCGTAGGCAATCCATCACTTGCAGGAGCCCTCTCCACCCGCAGCATCCTCCTGATGCCTTGCAGACACACAGCTAAATCCCCCTTCCTCCCCCCAAGCCCCTGGCCAGCGCTGCTCTCTCTCGGATTCAGCAGAAATCACATATTCTGTTAAAAAATAAATAAATAAATAAAAATCCTTCCCTTACAAACATTCCCACCACCCATCTCTATTTTGTGTTCAGGGGGGGGGATTTTGGGTGCTGTGGAGCTACTGCTTGCACTGAACATAAGCAGCAAAGCAAAGATGCTCTGTGTCTGGAGGATGTCAGGGCAAATGGAAATGTATCCCTGGCCCTTTGCGACAGTGCTTCTGGTGTGGGGATAAGTGGAAGTCCTTTCCTAGGATTATAAGAAAAAGAGACATAGGGAGTTTTAAAGCCCTTGAGCTAAGTGAAAATTTTCTAGCAGTTTTCTCCTTTCACATTTGGCTTTTCTTCCCTGAATGAAATATGTTCCTTCATCTGGAATTTCCTGAGAGGAGCAGAGAAACCCGTAGTCATGGTTGGAAAAATTATAACTGATCTCTTCATTCTGTATTTTTAAGGAAAACTCTTCTGCTGGAAGATTTTAAAGGTTTCATTAAAAAAGATATAAAAATAAATAAAAACCTCCATGCAACTAGCATCATTCTATGTACACTTTTCTAAGATCTGCAGCTTTATTTCTAAGGCTCCTAATTCAGCATCATTTGCAAACGTTGGATCTAAGGAATGCATCTTTACAAGAACATGGGTGTTTTTCTTTCTAATTCAATAGAAAACAATCCTAGAAGGACAGAATTCAGTGCTAGATGGAGGAAAATGCACTTTTTTTGCTCCTTAAGACATCCTAAAACCAGTCTGTGAGGGCTTGGGTGGACTGTGCAGGTGTTGCAAAGAGCATACGCCGAGCTGGACATAAACCCCCAGACACATCTGCCACGAGAAAACTCAGCCACCCCACAATTTTAAGCAGTTATCCAAGTGGAAACTTCAGTTCTGGAGAAATCAGTAAGAATTTGTTTACTGGCTGGTGGAGGGGGCGAGAGAGGGAAAGCAGAAGAGCACACTTCTTTCACACCCTGAGGAATAAGCATTTCACTCCAGATCATACATGCACCAAAATTTAACCACTTGGGCCACCTGGAAATAGCTCCCAAAGCTCCCATGAGCCAGGAGAGCTGAGTTTTAACTTTTTCCTAAGTCACCTTCTCTTTTAGGTTTTGGCTTTCATGCTTCCAGCATCCCAAACATCCCAAAGCATCCCAAAGCATCCCAAAGCATCCCAAAGGGTGAAGCCAGGCTGGAGGCAGGAGGAAGAGGAGGGGGTGGCCTCCTGACCCCAACCCACAAGCAGGAGAACCATCTCCATCCCTATAACCACTAGATGGTGCCAAGAGAAAGAGCGTGGGAGAAGCAGGGTGGGAGAAAGGCAGGAGGGGGGACCCAGGCCACCAAAAATCCCCTGGGGATGGGAGATGTCCAAATCCAAGTCTCACCAGAGGGACTGCAAACTGCCGAGCCATGTCTTGGGACATGTCAAGGGACACTTGGCAGCTGAGGACCTCCCAGACTGTGTCCATGGGGGAGGTGGTAGGTTCACCCCTGCTGTGGAGCCTTCAGGACCTCTCCAAGGGCTTGATGCAGGTGTAGTGGGACAGTCCTCGGCTGGTTTATACTGGGTTTGCAGGCTGATTTCGCTGCATACGGTTGGGCTTGCACCAAGGGTGCTTTCTGTGCTCCTCTTGTCTCTGTGCCCATCAGATGTCCCTGGTTTCCTCAACCACTGAATACGTGATGCATGGGAAGACGGAGATATCTCTGCCACTTCGATAGAAGCTTGTAACTACATGAGATGGGTCCTGGCTCACTTACCAAGGGAGATGCCCAAGGAAACGAAGGGCTCCCTGCACTGTAGGGGCAGTTCCCCCTCTAGGTGGGCACCCAACAGAGTAACTACCCTTCCCACAGCCATCTACAGGCTGTACATTTGCCATTTCCACTGACACATGATTTGGAAACCTACAAGGCGCAGGTCTTTACATATTATATAGTGTCATCAGCCAATCTTTTGTTTGCAGATCCTTTGGCTTTTGAAGCCAAGTTGGTATAGCATCTCCTTTACTCCTCCCTTGCACCCGGCGGTCCTCTCCAACAACCTGCCCTGTCCTTCTTGCAGTTCCCATTTCTATTTTTACCTACTGGTAAAAAAAAAAAACAAAAAACCAAACACCTGAAACCACCTCCTGGCTTTCCTCAGATTGGTGCTCCACCACTAAGTGTCATTTCTTGATGTCCATCTTGTCCACACTCATAATCGAAGCCCAACCTCTGCAGAACCCCAAAGCATCTGCAGCTCCAGAGGGACACTTGAGAGAAGGCTGATACAGTACAACCACGTCACTCATGCTACACGTTACTTACATTCAGCCAAACCAAGAGCCACAATCAAGCAGAGATTGCTCGTAACAGTGCCCTTGTAGGCTCCTGCTGCAGAAGAAAGCATGGATGGAGGTAGCATGGGGTGGGGGAGATGTAAGTGCATCGGGTGGACCTGCAGATATTATAGCCCCCTTGTAAATTCAGGGTATGGAAGGATTTGGGGAGCATCCTTCAGCTGCCTTTCAAGATCAGAAGCAAACCTCATTTGGCTTCGTTTCAATGAAAGCTGGAAGCTTGACCGCGCTATAAAAGCCGAGTAAAGTTTCTCTGTCAGCCTGTTGAACTTGTCCATCCGTGCCAGGTCGCCTGAGCTGCCTGCGTGTAACACACTTTACATTTCTCCTAAAAGCCCAAGTTCTCAGAATCCCGTCACTACAGATGAAACCCAACTTTCTTTTTAATTGAGGAGGTTTCTAGACCTGTCTCCATCTCGAAAACATCACCTCGGGGCACCTCAGAGGCTCAGAAGGTCCTTACCCATTCCCAGAGGATGTATAAAAAGAACTGGTGAACTTTGAGGTCCTCTCCACGCCGGAGGGGAAAAAGGAGGGCTGGTGATGCTGGTTGCATTTGTCTCCAGTACTGATTTGCCATGAGAGGAGCTTCACCACCAGCAGCAGGGCTGGACGAACCAGACTCACTGCATATACAACGACTTTGATTTAAAATTGGGGTAGGAAAAGAGCCCAGAAATGCAGAAAAAAGCCACAGTGTTGTGTTTCCCATGGTTCAGCGTCTCCCATGCAATAATGAAGAGCAAGGAATGATGCCGTGGGGCACATGGAGATGAAGAGATGGGATTCACGCTGCCATGCATGATGCTTTTCTGGGGAAACTGAGGCACGGAGGGATTTGGCTGTACTAGGAATCTGCAGCACAGCTGGTGGCTGGATGTAAATGTGCTGAGCACCCTTTACCCATCTATTCATCCTAATAGGTGAGAAAAAATTGCCTGCAGCATGGCCACGTCTCAGGGCTTGCCTGTGGTCAGTAAACAGGGCTGGAAACATGGCATGGGGAGAGGGGGGGATGTCCAGGCCCCTTTCCCCCCCTCTCCTTTCTTTTTGGCAGTTCTGGGGTTTCCTTTCTTCACCCTGTATCATCTGGGCTGGAAAATGGCTGCGAAAGCAGCGCTGAGTTGGATTCTCCATCTTCAGCATTCCCAGAATTTGGTAGTTTCTTCTCATTTTTTTTCCCCTTCTTCATCCTGCAACCCACAGGGGGGAAAAGAGCAAGATCTTTCCAGAGAAGAAACCACTTGAACTTGCTCACCAAGCCAAGGCAAAACCTTCCGGGGTAGCTCTTTGTGCCTTGTATTCAGATACGGCTCAGTACAGAACAGCCACCCACCACGGCTGGGCTGTGCCGTGCCACCACACTCCCATCCCCGGTGTCCAGGAGCTTCCTCTCTTTTAAAAGCAAATAAGAAAAGAAAAAAAAAAAAAAAAGAGCAGATTGAGCTCAGAGCTGGAACTCAGGGAGAAAATAAAACCCTTTGGTTAATAAGCTGCGTGCTGAGCATCTCCCTCCTCGCCCTTCGCCCGCACGACTCCATCCCAGGGAGCCAGCTGCGGCGTGTAGGAGAAAACGACCCTGTCACGGCTGTCTGCGCTGTGTTATTGTTAGTGTTACGTTACAAATCCCCTTTCCATGCGGAGGTCCCGGGGGGGTCATCAACGGGGGGAAGGTCAGGACCCTGCCAATAAACAGGACCCCCAGCCCCATCGCGGCCTCCCCGCAGTGGCTGGAGCGA
>JAVJGJ010000036.1:4942285-4957104 GCA_035590215.1 Microhierax caerulescens | reverse complement strand
CCCCCTCCCACCCCGAGGTCCCGGGGGGGCCATCAACGGGGGCAAGGTCAGGACCCTGCCAAGAAACAGGACCCCCAGCCCCATCGCGGCCTCCCCGCAGTGGCTGGAGCGATGCAGATGGGATTTACCCGCTTGTTTGCAGACTTGGTCCTCCAGATCCTGGCCCCGAGGTGATCATCGTCCATTCCCAGCCAGCCAGGACACATAAATCCCGTTGGAAAAGCAGCACAGCAGCCATGTGGGGTGGCCGCTGTTGCTTGCAACCTCTTGTAGCTCCATCGATAATTGACCACCTGGCAGAGATGAAGCTTTTCAAAATAGGTATCAGCAGAAATTGTTGGTTTCCCCCCATAATTAGTTGACAATTGATGTTGTTGCCTGGTGGCAACCTTCGGCCAAGTGTTGTTTTCCAGCGCATGTTCCCTGCTCGGCTCGCTGGCTCTTTGTAGGCAAGGAGCACACTCAAGGGTGCAAAAATACTTTAAAATAAAACCAGGTGTGGACAGAAACTCTGGGCTGATGTTCTGGGTCCGTTCCTTGCACACAGCATAGGATGGCTTTGCAAAAGCCGTTTGGCATCTGCTGATGGAAAGAGGATTTTGCGAGCATCCTGGCGGCAGCAGCTGTGATCCTGAGCAGCAGCGGGGAAAAGGTTAACACAAAGATTCCCACAGGAGAAGATCCCACTGGATCCCATTAGGAAGATGCACAGTAGCCCATACGGCAAATATCAGGAGTGGTGTAGTCTGCAAACTCCTCTTCTCCCCATCTTCTCCTGCCCTGGACCACACTGCTGAGGATATTTCTTATTAATTGAGGGTTTTTTTCTTATTAATGCATGGATTTATTTTGCTGCACAGGGTGGGAAAAGGTACAGAAGCAAAAATCATCCCAGTAAAGCCCGATACTCAAGCTTCTCTTTGCATCCCCCTTTCCCACAGCCTTCTCCAGCACCTTCTGCCCTCCCATGGTTTGGGATGACAGCTCTGGGTAGATATTTGCAGGGTGGGAGAGGATAAAGGGAAAAAAAACGGACTTATCCACCATGAGGACAGAAATCAAACCCCACGATAAATCAGAGCTATTATGAAGACCGTATAGTTCAAGGAATTGAGATTTCTGGATGATGTAGGAGCTTGAACCTCACGCAGATACAAGGCTCATAAAAGCTGCCGCCCAGGGCTGCTGTGGGAGGGTTTCAGGGGTGGAACCAGCAGTTTGTTGGCCAAGTCCAAGTGACTTTTGGTGGTGCCTCTGAACACCCCACGCCCAAGGAGCAGTTTGCTGCCTATGGACTGAAAGAGGGTCCTCCCACGCATGGCTAACGCACCCGCGTCCGGCCGCGCTGAAACCACCTTGCAGATAGTCTGCTAACAGGAAAAAAAAGAAGAAAAAGAGATAAAAAGAGGGGGGGAAAGGAAAGGAGAGAGGAGAGAGAGCGAGAAAGAGAGAAAGAAAGAAAAAGAAGGGACTAGCTGCATGAAATTGCTCAGCTCCAGCTGGTGATGGAGCATCCGGGTCTGTCTTTAGGTCCAGCATCAGAGAAAATTTTAATAGCCAAAATCTGGTTAAAACCAAAGTTTCTACCATTGCAAGCTGAAACTTTTCGAAAGGGCACAGATCATGCTCTTCTCATAAATCTGCATCTCAAGGAGTCAATAAGGGACCCACATTTCTTATCATATTGGGCCATACTGTCAGTGGTGCTGAGCAGTGAAGTCGAGGAGGTTTTTGGGCAGGATGCTCTCCACGAAACGAGACCTGTCCCTTGTTTTAAGCATCTTTTACATTGCATCTCTCTGAAAAGCAAATACTGTAGATGCAGGAAAGAGATGTTGGTGAGTCTTCTTGTGCTGAGATGCTGAGTGTTACCATGTACACTCCAAAAAACCCCAAAGCAAACAGCGCAGTGACTCAGACGTATGTGTGATATCAGTTTCGGGTAGATGTGAAAAGAGGTCCCCATCTCATTTCTGCTTGCAGGTCAGGTTGTTAACAGCTCCTGCTGGTAACAGGAGGGTGAGGTGTTTTTTTTTTTTTATTTTTTGGTGTTTTGTTTTGTTTTGCAGACACTTTGCCCAGAAGCTGAGCAACGCACTGGTGATCAAGATAAAGAGCTGAATAGCAACGGAGGACCCTGGAACAGGCAAAACAAATAAATACGTGCTGAGAGCTAGGAACCGCAAGAGTCAGTACCAGGGAGGCCATTGGGTTGTCTTGCTCTGGCTCTTGAGCAGTTCCACGATGGAGAAACCTGGGGGACAATTCAGCTGGAGCAGAAAATGGCTTTATGGGCTTCAAGCCCTTCCTGCAGATTGCATTTTGCAAATAGAGTTGGAGCATCTTCCCCGTAAAAACTTGCAGATCAATGCAAATCTATTGAAAGGAGTTGAGGTCAGAGAGGGAAATGCAAGAGCTGCTGGCCCAGATGCTGCAACAAGCTTTATTTCGAGGGCTTTAAATCCATTTGCAGATCAAAACCTTTAATTGCATCATTTTTCATAGGAGGGTGACAAAGTCATGCTGCACTTTGCAAGGGTGGAAAAAACCGTTTGTGGAAACAGGGAAACTGAGGCACAGCATGGGGACGTGGCTTGCTTGCTTGGATGGGATAAATCACAGCCAGCTGCAATATGTCATGTTTGTTGGAAGATTTTGGAGCTTGTTGTTATGGTTTTGGTGGAGTAAATTAAGGGCTGGTAGTAAACCAGTGAGAAAGTAGTCTTGCGTCCAGGGAAATTTTGACTGACAATGAGTCAGGGGAGGAAAATGTGCTGAAAAGGTCAAGTTCATCTCCAAAAATGCAAACCGTTGTCTGTTTTGACAAAGTCCCCCTTTTCTGAAGGCAGCTGGTATTTTCCCATATAAAGCTGTATTTTGCCCATTAAAAAGAGAAGTATCTTGCCTGTTCAAGTATCCCTATAAAGCTTGATTAAAAAAATAATAAAGAATACGTGCAATAAAGAACATATATAGGTGTTCTCACTGAGTCCCTGCTTGTGTCTCGGTCAGATGGAGAGGTCTGCCCAGGAGAATCGGCATCTTCATACAAAAACAAACTCTCCCCTTTCTCTCCATTCCCTTTTCATCCCAAAACAGACTCTTCTTTAGAAACCAGAAACCCCTCAGATCAGAAATATTCAAACTTCCTGGCTTTCTTTGTATGGGAAAGTTGGAAAGAAAGCATCCAACCCCGGTGACAGTTGCATTTAGTAAAATCCCAATTTTCCATGGGTATAGTAATATTTTTTTGATCAGCCACAAGGCCTTCCCCTCCATGAGAAAATATTTTAAAGGCCTCAGAAGAAAGGAGCAATTTGGGCTCAATTCAACCCAAATACTAATAAAAAAGGAAAGAGCCTCCACCTTTCTCAGCCTGTTTTGTCAAGCACTGAAGGGCTAGAGCATCCTGGGGACTGAGGAGTTTGCTTTCATCCTTTTTTGCCCATCTTCCCACTAAAAAGCAGTTTATTAATAAAGTCTGATGTTATTATAGCCTCTCCTCATGCCACTGTAACCTTCAACAGTCTCTGACTGAATGGGGTTAGTGCATTTAATCCCTATTTTCCCTCCAGCTTCATCCCCCCAGCCCCAAATTTCCTCTTCCCCACCTCATAAAAGGATTTTCTCCCCCAGAAATGCAGTTACTATTTTACTGATGAGGTCAGGACCTTTCTTTTTTAAAAAAAAAAAAATCCATTTTATTGTCCCCTGGAGAGTGAGGCTTTCCATCTGGGGAGACGTGTAATGCAATCCAAAAATAACAGCGCGGCTGGTCCCCTCTGTGCCCCTGCAGTCCTGGGGAGGGACCAGCATCACCCCACCAGAGAGATGGAGAAATGGAGATGGAGAAAAGGAGATCAGTGGTAAAACCCTGCACCAAAACACCCATCCTGTGGTGCAGGGCCAGCATTGCATAGTTTTAAAGGAACATTTTATATATTTTTTTTATTAATATTATTATTTTTTTTTATATTTATCCCAAAGGCACCATTCATGAGGGTTGCCTACTTAAAGAGACCCTTGGTAATTAAAAAATGAAGTGGGTAGGGATGGGAGCATCTTAAACCAGCTCTGCCTCCATAGAGATCTTGGCAACATCTGGATCTGGGCTTTTTTCCCCAAAAAAATGCTGTGGCTCAGTGGAGATGCTGGGCCAGATGCACACCCCTATGGATTCACCCTGGAACGTGAACTGGGCAGCATCTTCATTGTAAAAAAGGAGGAAAAAAGCAACAGCTCTTGTTTGCTTTTATATCACCCTGTGCCCATCACCACAGAGCCCAGTCCATGCCCAGATGTGCGGGCAGATGCTGATAATTCACCTAATAAGGATGAATCTGGTGAAATGCTGGTGTACAGCAGCACAAGGTGGGTTATATCCACTTCAGACAGACCTTTTTCCATTCTTTTTTCTCGACTTTTATTAAACCTTCTGTGCTGCTTGCTGTGTCTCAGAGCCCAGCGGGCAGCCCAGGCTCTGTGAGGTCTCACCAGGAGCTCACCACACACCAGCCACCCAGGAGCTGCAGGGTACCAGGTCTACCCACACACTCATCTCTGGAGCACTGACTCAGCCCGTGATGCTAAGCCGGTAGCACAGTGAAAACATTTTTCCTCCAGAAGAAGTGGGTGTGTTGGCAAATCCACCCTCCTCCTCCAGCTCATCCTTTTCAGCATCCCATCTCCCTTATCTTCTCTTTCCGTTTCGCACATCCAGGGCTCAACACAGCCTCCCCACCCACCTGGCTTCTCCTCCAGAGGAGAGAAAAACCTATAAAAAGAAGGGTGCCCTTTGGCATCACCACATCCTTCACCTTTTGCCATCTTGCAGTTACACTGACAGTTGAGCACCATCTCTCATCTGGTCTGTATGATGCTCAGCACAGCCCTACGTCCTCTGCATTCATTCACAGCAATCATTATTAGCGTTATTATCACTCATCATGTAATTAAGGAGAGGAGGGCATCATCCCATCCTCACTCCAAGCCTCACTCTGTTATTTTCAGCACAGGCTTCTCAAAGTGGTATGCAGCACCCAAACCAGGACGTGGGTGTGAAGCCCCCAAAGACTGTCAGAGTAGCACTACTGGACTGGTGCGCGTGTGAAAACCAGTAAAAAGGGCAGACTGGGGGATGCTGAAGATGGGGTCCCTTATGCAGAGCCCTTCGGACCACGCCACCAACGTGCGCACACTAAATTGCACTGAAAAAAAAAAAAAAAAACCAACAACTTTTGAAACCAAACCCATCCAAATCAGTCAACTCTGCAGGTTATGTATCTCCCCGAAACAATCCAAGAACAACCCTGGCCTTCTTGCCCTGCCTTGGGGTGCTGCCATCGCCAGCCCTGTCCCTGTCCCTTGCACCTCTGCTCCTGCCCTCCCCATGGACCGCTCTGTGCAAAGCTGTGCCCCGGTCCCAGCCGGCACTCGGTGATGCCTCGAGCCCTTTGCAACCCACGAGCAGGTGGAAAACGGTGGGGTTTGGCCTCAAGGAAACACCCACAGAAGCTGCTGGGCCGCTGAGGACTGACCCACTCATGTCACACACCTCCCAGCCCCTTCACATCAGAGGGATGGGAGAGCCTTTTTCAGGCTGATAATTCGATATGGCATGGAAGATTTTTCTAAAAGCTGCTCCGAGCACAGGCTATGGGTCTCCATGAGAATTATTCCCCCTGGATATCCATCAAAATGCCCCCTGCATCCTCTTTTTTTTTTTTTTTTTTGCCTGCTGACCATGAAGATGCCAGAAGGGTGGATGTCTGGGTAGCAGGCAGCAGAATTCCCCCCCCAAAACCTGTCACAGCCCACACTAAAAGTGCTGCCTCTGCCCATGCAAGCCCTAGAAACAGCTATTTCTGGCAAAAAAAAAATCACACCCTTGACTGACAAAGCTACAGCAGCAAAATACTGATGGAGGGTACTTAATGTATAGGCAGAACATAAAGCTGCATGTTTCCTGTGAAAAACTGGGATAGGATATGATGGACAGAGCGGCTGGGGGGAATTATTTTCTTACCTATGGTTTATTTAATAAACAACCCCTAAGTATACAAGGAGGATGCTTTTCAAGTTGCTTTTTCCCATTCTCCCCTTTGTTAAAAAGGTTGCAGCTTCCAGCCAGGAAATAAAATTCAAATATTTTTTCCCCTTGCAACCCAAATAAACATCTATTTATTTTAGAAACATGACTTGGAGAGAAAGACGTAAGCTTTCTGTAAATCCATCATCCCTCAAAGCTCCTGAAGACCCCTATAACATCATTTTCTTTTGAAATGGAAAGTGGGAAAAACAAAGGTTAGAAAAAGAGCCTGGTCCTCACATAGCCCTCTTTCTCCTCCCGCTGCATCACTCCTCCTTTAGCTTTTCAAAAGGGTTTTTTTTTTTCAGCTTTGAAATGACTCTTCACTCACTGATCGTTGGTGCAAAAGGTGGAGAGAGAAAGGTTTCCACTGGTCGGACACACAGCTCTTCCCATAGGTGTGCTTTAAGAAGAGAAGGGGGGGTATGTGTGGAATGGTAATTTGGGGTTTTGCTCCTCATTTAAGGAAAAATAGCAGGCAAAAAAATGAGAATTGCCTTCCTTTTGGTGGGTTTTTTGGCAGCAGAGCTGACCCTCAGCATAGCCAACACCACTAGAGGGCCCAAAAAGTGTTCCAAGTGATGCTGGTGCCTTCCTATATGTCCTTTCTATACCCACTGCCTTAAAAAAATGCCAGAGCTGCTTGTGCATCCCCCAACCCCTCAAAAAAAAAAATAGTTTAAAAAAAAAATTACCAGCAGTTATTTGGAAGGATTTGGCTACAGAGACTCCTCCAAGCCTCCTGCAGCAGCATCTCTCACACATTTTAGACTGTTTGCAATCGCCAGGATATTTTTTAGGTATTTATAAACTGTATTTGGGGTATATTTGTACCTGTATAAAGTTATTTTGTATCAATAGAACTCGAATGGATGTAATTCCTCTTCTCAGGGGTGAAATTCACCTCCCGGGCTAGGACAGCCCCATGGTGACCCTCCTGCCACGGCTGATGCCCGTGGGCCACAGGACCCCACTGGCTCCAGGCAGCTGTGTCCGAAAATTGGAAATTATTTCTCCTGGGGTTTTTAAATTGCTTTTCCACATTCCTCTATGAAATGAAAAAGGGGGGCAGTTTTTCCTGGCATTCTTCTGCTGTGATATTTGGGTTTCAACTTATAAAATATAGAGGTAAAGGACCCCACAGGAGCGGACCTTGGGGGTATTTTGGCTCCGAAGGGATGCTTCCGAGGCAGGGATGTCGGGAGATCTTATCCCCAGCCATTTCCAAGCTGTCATCACTAATTGATATCTGCACCTCCAGCATCCGCTGCCCCCTCCTGAATTAACCCTGCCATTTAGCTAATTCCTAGGGGGGCAGAGGCATTAGGCATCTCCTCGGGGAGACCATTAAGGGGGAGAGATGGGAAATGCAATCTTTAATGGGGGCAGTGATGAGGGGAGAGCTGGCGGGGGGTTGAAAAGAGATTTCTCTGCCTTGGAGAAGGCAATCTCGCCACGCTCAGCCTCTGCTCTGGCAGCTGAGCTCGAGGTGCAAAGTCCTGAGACCAGAGCAATCACCCCAGTCCCGCTTCTGACCTAAATTTGGGGATTTCCAGGGCCAAATTCATTGTGCTCCCTGCGCTGCTAGCAGTGACGCTCAAACACTTTCACAACCACCAGTTAAAAGCCCTTTCGGGCAGAAGTACGAGTCCTGGGGGACGTTTGGATGCCCAACTGCCTCTCCAAAGGGCCAGAATGGAAAAATCAATGTACATGAAGGTACTTGAACCGGGGGCTGCTGTCTGCGGGGTGGCTCCCAGCAGAGCAGCTTCCTGAGCATCCCCGTGCCGGGGACCACGCCGCGTCTGGGCTGCAGGAAGGGGCTGGGCTCCCCTCCAGCACCGCCACGACGCTCTCGCCAGTGGTCATGAGCAGCCAAGATGTTTCCTGCAATTCTTGATGGCCCTGACCTGGCTTTCATTATCGAGCGAGGTCCTGATGCTCAGCACCCGCAGCAGCCAGCTATCGCTGAACTTCCCTGCTGAAGGCGAGCTGGGCTGCAGCATCCCCCTTTATCTGGGTTTATCTGTCTGTGGCTGTCGCTTCCTTTGACGTCTTTAGATTAGCATGGAGCAGAGGTGGCTTCGTGGAGTGGATTATACATCTGAGGAGCATCGCAGGCTCCTGTGCCCTCGGGAAACACGCCAACATGCACATATAACCCCATCAGATGCTGGAGCAGGGTGGGAAAGCCTGCCCACTTCCAGCCAGCTCTGGAAGAGCGACCTAAGGTGCCCACATTATTCATGAGCAGCTCCCTCGCTACCAAAATTGCATTGGTGTAAGGTTCTGGCAAGATTTTGGGTGTCCTTACAAAGTCCTGCGAGCTTTGGTGTGGAACAGGAGGTGTGAGCCTTCCTCTCCAGGCTGTTGGGATGCTCAGTGTGAAACCGTGGTGGTATCTCCAACCACCCTGTCCAACATCAGCTGGGCACTGTGTCCCCTGCCACAGCAAACCAGCATCTGGGGGGGCATCCATGCACCTCTTGGTGGGGAGTGAAAACCCCAGAGATGCCATCAGGGAGCTCCAATTGCCAAACTGAATCCCTTAGAATCCGATTAACCCCGCAAAGAAACCAGCACAGGCTCTGCTGATGGTGGGTGGGAGGGGGTGTCACCCCCAAGCCCCCTGGGAGCTGAGCTGTGTCGCGGCACTCTCCACACTATCACGCTGCAACAAGGTCTTTTACCATCACCTACTGGCACACTCTTCATCCCAGTCCCTCTGCTGCCTTCTCCTCATCTCACCTCCTCACTCAGGGCATGCTCTCTCCTCTTCCCTTGCTGCTTCTTCTTCTCTGCTCCTCTCTCCTGCTTCTTCCTCTCTTATCTCCTTCTGCTTCTTCCTCTCTTATCTCCTCCTTTTCCCTCTCCTCCTCTTCCTCAGCTGCCCCCTCTTCACTGGTTCTCAACCCCTTCACCAGCCACAGCTGCACCTTATCTACATCGACCAACCCACCACCCCTGAAGCCAGCCCACAGTTGTGTATTATCGGTGCTAATTAGCCCAGCTTCATTCTTCTACAATTCCCTCTTTTTTCTATTTTTTCCTTTTAACAATTCACATCTCATGGTTTTACCAAGCATCACTTTTTACAAATAAACTTTTCCTACAGTCCTCTATAGAGCTGCACGGCTGTGTCACCACCCGGCACAGCAGCCTTGGCCCCACAGCGCGAGCGGCTCGTCCCGGCTCGTCCTCGCCAGCCTTTTCCATCCTCCCGCTCCCTATTGTTCGCCGGAGCCCGGCCCTGACCCCAGGTATTTATAATCCCCCTTTCCGGCACGGCATTGTGTGCCGGCAGCCCCCGCGCCCCCCGCGTCCTGGATGAGCCGGGGCTCGACTCCTCGCTTCCTCGCTTTCCTGTTTACGGCGCTCGGGAGGAGCCGGTCCCCGCCACTCCTCAGAGACCTCCATAAAATCCTATTTATTCATCCAAAGACAGGGAGCGGCTTGGGAAGGGTCTGGTGAATCCGTCAAGTATCCAAAATTCGGGGAAGATGGATTGAGCTGGGATGCGCTGCGAGGCATCCCAGCGCTATGGCCCAGAGGGCAGGCATGCCACCCCCAGTTTGCAAACCCTGGTGGGTTTGGCTGGAGACTGGTCACCCATAACAGAGGAAAAATGGGTGCTGCCAGTGGGAGAGCAGCTCCCACATCATTTGCCTGTCTGTACCCTTGCTATACCCATGGCCGTTACGCTTCCTCCGGGACAGGTGTCCTTTGCACCCAGCTAGAAGATCTGGGATACATCAAGTCCTTTTACCCCCCTGAAATGCTACATGACCCCAAAACATCATCCAGGCTCAGATTTGGGCCCCAAATGGGCTTTTTCTTCTCCTCCAGACCAAGCAGAGGGTTGTAGCCCGGTGGTCCATGACCGTGGCCCTGCCTTGATGCAGGCAAGTCCTGTGTGTGCACTGTATTAGGAAAAAAAAAAATTACACAAATTTACACCACGTCCTGTATCGTGTGCGAAACAGTTTATTACAGCAAATGAGACCTTTTGCCCAAATACTTTTTGTTGTTGGGGGAGGTAAATTAGCAACGCTGGCAAAGGACTTCTGCTGGTGCATGGGTGATGCCAAGAGCTCTCACGCGTTTCTCCCCCTGCCAGTGACCTCTGTGACAGAGCTGGGCCAAAACAGGATGGGGTTTGGCTTCTCTCTGCTGAAGGGATTCGTTTCAGGCTGAAAAAAAAATGACAAAAAATAACCTGACGTTTAATAAGAAAAGGTGTGTCAAGACAATGTCAGCACCCGACCCCCATTTCAGTTGGAGGGTGAGCGTGAGGGCTCCCCGGCCAGCACCGGGATGCTGTCCCCGCAGAGGGAGAGCCGAGCCCGAGGGAAAAGGCATTTTGCTTGTGCCAGAAAGAGGGTTAAATTGCAAAAAGGAGGAAAACCAACCCTTGGGTTTGCTCCAAAGAGGTTGTGATCAGCAACTCGGGCAGAAAGGTGGCCCATTCCTGCATCGTCCTCCTTGCACCACTCAGGGGGGTGATTTATCCCCCCTTTTTTTCCACTTTTTTTTACCTAAAAACATTCGGGGGGGAGACATTGTTAACTCCATAGTCTGCAAAGGTTACCCACAGGGCCAGACCCCATCCCACATCCAACATCCCCACTAGCACGGTCCCCTCCCACCACCCGACCCCCCCCCCCCAGTGCAGTCCCAGCATCAGGAATTAAACAAAAGCCAAACAAAAACCCTCCCAGCATTAATCTAACCCTTGCAAAAGCTGGGTGGAGCGAGGGCTTCAGGAAACCCCCATTCAAAGCCATTCATTAGTCAAAACGCTGTATAAATACTTATCTTTGCTGCCCGTTCCCCAGCCCTCAACCTCAGGGTCCAGGTGGGGACGTCAGTCCCTGGGTCTACTCATTGCTGGAGGAACATGAGTCGTTTTTTCCCCCTCCAACGTGTGAACAATAGCCTTGCGTCAGCCCCCGGTCCCACTGTCACGGCTGGTGAAGCTCCAATATTTGTGGGTTTGTTTTTGTTTGGGTTTTTTTTTCCCCGGTCCCAACCCGCCAATGGAGAATTACCCCCCAAAATCCCACCTGGAGCTCCGGCTGGGCTGTCAGATGTGTGGAGCCCACGGCTGTCGCTTAACATTTATTCTTTATCTAGCTATGACAGGCAAGGCAAATATATTTCCAGATGTTTCCTACCCCGGAGCCCAGCCCAAGTTTTTTGGGCTTTTCAGCACTGGGCTGTCTGCTCGGCCAGGCTGGCAGTGGGCTCATCTACAGGAGGAAGCAGCTGCCTGCAAACACGGATTTTTTTCACCAAAAAAAAATAGAAAAAAAAGCCAAAAAAAATTCCATAGAGCTCCTATTCATCAATATTTGATATCAAAATAAAATCTCATATGGTTTCTTATTTATTAAGTCATTTATATCACTGTTTGGGGGGGGTTGGGGCAGGGCAACCATGAGGTCTGGGGGTCCAGGCCCCCTCCCCACTGCTCACCCTCCACTTCTACCCCACAGTTACGAGAAGCGGCTGTACTGAGGAGGGGCCACGCACTACCCCCCCCCGCCCAGAGCTGGCCGGTCTCCCCCCGGCCCCTCGTTACCACCGCCGCTAGTGCCACGCTGGGATGCCGCCAGGGCTGGCTTTGCACTATGGGCTGGACCCCTGGCCAGCCCCCGCTGCTGGCACCCCCCGGCCATAGGGCTGTCAGGGCCCCCCTGCCTGCCCTCCCGGCACCTACCTGGGACCACAGGGCTTTTCGGGGGGCCCTGGGGTACTGCGCCCCTCAGGTGGGTAGGGCATGGCACCTGCTGCTTGTCCCCCGCCATGACCCTACTTTGCCCCTGCAGGAGGGGCAGGGGAAGGGACTGGCCCCCTCCTCCCCCCCAGTCTCCCATCAGGACTCCCTGCCAGTGCAGAGGGGGCTGCCCCTCTTCCCCCTCAGCTTGGGGTCACTGCAGGGGCAGCAGCAGGCCCCTGCACCTGGGGGAGCCTCCCATACCCCCAGCCCCCCTGGCAGGCTGGAGGGGGGGCACTGTGGCCGGCACCGCGCTGTATCCAGGTATTAATAAAGTAACGGAGCATCCAGTGCTGCCATCGCCTGTGTCCCTGCCTGTGCGGGCAGCACCAGGGGCAGGCAGCACCGTGGCACGGGTTGGCATAGCGCAGCATGGGGTAGCACACTGTGGCACGTTTGCACACACGCTGGCACAGCCTTACACATGCTGGGGATAGCCTGGTCACCCTGGGCATAGCATTGTGCACTGGCCTGGTCTTGCACACTGTGGCACAGGTTTGCACACTGTGGGCACGAGGTAGCACGCCCTGGCATGGCCTTGCACAACGTGGGACAGGTTTGCATACCACAGGCACAGCCTTTACACACTGTGGCATGGCGTTGTGCCCTGTGGCACAGGTGTGCACACCGTGGGCATGTCCTTGCACACCGGCACAGCCTTGCACACTATGCCATGGCCTTGCGCACTGTGGGTAAGGCTTAGCACACCATACCACAGGTTTGCACACTGTGGCATGGCCTTGAACACCATGGTGCAGCTTTGCACACCATGGTATGAGTTTACACACTGTTGGCCTGTCCTTGCACACAATGGCATGGTCTTGCATGCTATGTCATGGCTTTGTACACCATGGGCACAGCCTTACACACCATGGCACAGGTTTGCACACCACAGATGTGACCTTGTGCCCCATGGCACACCTTTGCACCCCTGGCACGGTTCTGACCCTGGCACCACAGCAGCCAGCCATGGTGCCCTGTGGCCTTGTGGTCTCACATGGGCATGCTGTGCCACTCCGTCCGTTCATCCTGGGGTGGGATGCCCACTGCTAAAGCCTGGCCTTGGTGGGAGGGGGACTCTCCAGTGATCGCAGGAAGGCGAGCAGGGTGCGGCAGTACTCGGCAGGGTGCTCGCGCAGGTGGGCGGCATGGCGGGAGTGTGGCCAGCCCCAGGCATGGGCACGGATGCCCTGCATCCGCCAGCCCTGCAGCAGCGCCCGCAGCACTGCTGGCTGGCTTAGCCCATCGTCCAGGCAGTAGAAGAGGAGGAGGGGGCAGCGCAGGGGGGGGCTGGCGAAGGCACCTCGTGCCCGTTCAAACTCCTGCCCCCCCCAGCACCCCAGCACCCTCAGGTACAGCCAGGCACCAGCACGCACCAGGGCCCGCAGGGATGGCGTGCCCACTGTGCCAGCGATGCCTGTGGGGAGAGAGTTGCATCAGTGCCAGTGGGGGTCCTCGGTGGCACCTGCAGTGGGTATTTCCCCCAAAGCTGCACTCACCCTGCGCCATGTCCCCGAAGCCACCAGTCACCAGGCTGTCATAGATGATGCCACGGAAGCGTGGTGCCAGGCGTTGGCACTGCTGGGGTTGATGGTGGAGGAGCAGCAGCACCTGGGCAAAGGTGTAGGCACCAGCAGAGATGGCGTGCACCAGCAGCGGGCGGGTTGCCAGGCCACAGCCACCACTGCCACTGCCACCAGCACCACCATTGCCACCAGCACTACACCCACTACTGCCATCACCATCACCACCACCAATGCCACCATCTCCGCTGTGGTCCAGCAGCCGCAGCAGCTGCCCTGCCAGGCGCTGCCCTTGCCATGGCCACAGGATGTGGCACACCGTTGTCCCCACCACCAGAACGTCCATGCCATGGCGCAGGTAGAGCGCCAGATACCGCGCCAGCCCCCGTGCCCGTGCCCCCAGCCAAGGCAGCAGCAGCAGCAGGGGTCTGCCGGGGGGGGGCGGAGGGGACCCTTCAATGGCACTGTGGTAGAGGCGGATGGTGCCCGAGAAGGATGTCACTGTGACGGGGGGCAGTGGTGGTGGGGCACAATGCAGCCCCACATCCTCCCTGGGGGAGACAGGTCAGGAGGTGGGCATCAGGGGGACACTCCCAAATGTGGGTCACCCCTCCAAACGTGGGACACCCCTCCAAAGTGGGGCAACACCCCCCAAATGTGGGACACCCCCCCCAAGACAGAAGACCCTGCAGTCCTGCCAGGCAGCACCAGCAACCTGGGGGGATGGGGCCGGGGGTCCTGTCCTGCTGCCCCCTCGCATAGGGTCTGCTCTCCCCCCGCATGCTGCCCCAGGATGGGCTGGGACCTCCCCCACCATGGGACCCCTGCACTGTGAGGACGTTTGCATGTCCCATGTCCCATAGACACTTGGGGACACCCTGCCCACCTTGTGCCCCCCTCCGTGTGCCCCAGGCCCCCTCCCCCCTCCCCCTGACCTGGGGACCGCACACCCCACCCCGGCATCTCCCCCCCACCCTGAGGGCACTTGGCACGGGCTGAGTCCCTGCGGGGACATCGGGGGCACTCAGGTCCCTGCAGCTCCCCCAGACACACACCCCCTGCCCCCATGTCCCCTCCCTATGCTCACCCGGTGTCACTGGTTGTGCCAGGGGGGTCCGGCAGCATCAGAGGGTCCGGCTCTGTGAGGGGGTCTGGCGGGGGGGGCGGGTCCAGTGTGCCAGGGGGGTCCGGTGTGCCAGGGGGGTCCAGCAGTGCTGTGGGGCTCTGCCTGTGGTGGGGTGTCCGGCAGTGCGGAGGCATCTGGCTGAGCTGGAGTAGTCCGGTTGTGCCAGCGTCCGGCTGTGCCGGTGCGGGCGCCGGTGCGGGCGCCGGTGCCGGTGCCGGTGCGGGTGCGGGTGCCGGTGCGGGTGCCGGGACGCTGCAGGCAGTGCTGGCAGACGCCGGGATTAGGCCAGGCCGCGGTTACAAAACG
>JAVJGJ010000036.1:4930787-4942185 GCA_035590215.1 Microhierax caerulescens | reverse complement strand
GGAATTAGTGGAAATGTCACCGCATCATGACGGGGTTCATCACAGCTGGTCTTTGCAAGGAAACCACATCTTCACTGAGGATGGAAACTCGATGGAGACCCAGCCAACGGCTGGCACATGCCCTCCGTAGGTTTCACCACTCGCTGGTAAGGAAGGGACAGAAGCAGCTCCCAGTATGATTTTGCATGTGTTGGTTTTGGCAAAACTAGATCTTGTAAGAAAGAGAAAAAAAAAACATAGACTTCAGTTTTCGTTTTGAATTTTGTTTTAACTCTAAAGCAGAAGAGGGTATGCGTTTTCCATGGAAAGCCCACATCTGGATGCCACCTTCTCCAAGGTGGAGCTGGCGGTCCAGATCCAAAGCATCCCACCCACGTCCTGGTCCTGCTGCCAGCACAGGCTGAGCTTTTCTCCGTGCTGCGACTATTTACTCATCTGCTAGACCTGCCTCAGTCTGTGCACAATGAGCTTTGCCTTAGCACCCTGCATCCATCTGCCAGCGTAAATCCCATCCTGAACTACCTTCCTCCCCCTGAAACTCCTCCTGGAAACAAGCAGCAGCTGTGGAAGGGGAGCGATTCCTCGCAAGCAGGGTGGCACCTTCTGGTGAAAGAAATTGTGCAGCAGGGAAAAGGGGACTTGTGTGATATGGGAGTTTACGTGTATTTTTTTCAGGACAGAAAAAAAAAGGATAGTGCTGGTGACCCAGCTCAGATGAAGAGGGAAATTACAGCTGATGTAGTTGAGGCTGGAGATCCAGTAGCCCGAATCCTTCTGAAAGAGCTGTGGGAATCTGGCATGGCTTTATGCCAAGTATTTTCTCTCTGCATTAACTCTCCCTTTGAAGTTCCCTAGTTGGGTCCCTACCCAAGACCCCAGCTGCATCGATGCTCCTGGTGCTATTGATGAGATCTCCGGGGATGCCCCCATCATTTTCTGCTCCTTCCCTCATTTGGAGGAAAAAAATAGTTCCTACCTAGATCTGCAGCCTACAGTCAGGGGAAATAAGCTCCATCTCTAATTAATACGGAGAAGCAGAGAGAGAGAGAGACCAGGGTCATACATTGACAGTGCAATTAAAAAAAAAACCACAGTTCCTCCATGTCCAGAGCCTTCCCCAAGCCCTTTGTGCACCGTGGCACATCGAGCCCAGCTGGGTGCACGCTGAACATCTAAAAAGATCTGAAAAATATTGATTGGGAAGGAAAAGCTCATTTACTGACTGGGTAGTGGTAGCTACGGGAAGGGGAGTTTCCCCTTGTTTATATTGAGGTCATTGCACAGAAATAGTCAGGGCTGTGGGTTCCTTTATCTCGTGGTCATCAAGGGTGGACATCAGCAAGGTGGGCACTCGTGCTAAGGGTGGGATCTTTCTCACGTGCTACAGGTCATTCTGCTTTGGGGTGTCTCTGTGGGACTGTTGCCCTGGATCCCGTGGGGACACGGGCACACAGCTCCAAAATCGGTGCCCTGAACCTATCGGAGGAGTTTTGAAGTGCTTTGCAAACACCGAGGCTGTTGGGTGGAGGTGCTCCCACATGCCGTGTCCTCACCACACCGAGCACACAGCCTTGGGGCTGCCTGGAGAGAAAAAGCTTGGGGCACCGGTTTCATCCCCCCCCGCCACCACCACCACCTCCCCCAGCTTTCCTGAGATGTAGAAGAAATCAGTCTCAGCTCGGTGGCCGTAACACCCGTGAGGTTCGGTTCTTCTGGGACCATCCAAAGGTGCTTGGAGCCACCGTGTCCCCCAGGTCCATCTCGCCGGCGCCTGCACAGAGCCACGGCGCAGCCTCCCACGCTCGCCTCGCCTCGCCTCGCTGCTGGGGCTCAGGAAACCAGAGCCTCCCTGTTTGTAAACTCAGCAGCTTTTATCAGAGCCCGGGCCCCAGCGCGGGGGAGAGGACACAGGCTGCTTTGTTGCACTGGGAGGAAGGAGATGGCATGAGACCTAAAGCGTGTCCCCCAGCCACGGCTGGATTCATGGAGCCCACACGACGCGACGCTGCCCGCACGAACCTGCCCATTTTACAGATGGGGAAACTGAGGCAAGGTGTCACAGGAGGCTCTGTGGCCTGAAAAACCTGCCTAATGCCCACATTTATTTTAGAAAGCCACCTTAATCCCATGCATCTGGTCCAGGCGGGTGGCTCTCACCGTAGACGGTGTTTTTGGAACACGGGTAGAGCTTTCAACGCCATTTGGCTCATGCCTAATCACGCCGGGCTCTCATCCACGCTGCTGAGAGGCTGCCGGCTCAGGGTCCTCACCGCTGCACACAGAGAGCAAAGGCTTTGTGAGGCACATCTACCCATCCTCATCCTCACCCGCGCTTGGCCCTGCAGTTTCTGCTACGTGAGGTCACGTATTTATTTTTAACGGGACACTACAGCTGCTCAGAACGGGGCTGCAGCGCTGGCAGAGGCGGCTGCTCTTCTCCAGGGAAGAGAGGTGGCTCCAGCACGGGGATGGCAAGAAACAGGGCATGAAACCCCAGAGCTGCAGAACTTGGGGCAGATGCTTCAGGATGACTCCAGGGAGCATTTCCAGGACCAGTTTCCCCAGGGCAATCCGAAGTTGTCTGGGGTGGGGGGTGTGATCCATTTTACCTATGGTAGGGGAAGATGTATCATTTCTAGGATGGATTTTTCTTTCTGTGAAGGGAGCATGAGTGCAGCTCTGCTGCCTTTCAAGCCCAGGGAGAAGCTCCAGGGTATAAACATTTCAGGGATCTGATGGGAAAAGGGATTTAGAGGAGCAGGAGAGCTCTGAGCACAGGGGGTTATGCCAAACGCGAGATCTAGCAGCAAAGAGGGGAAGAAGCCAACAACAGGGATTTGTGGATGTTTAGAAGCTGGAAAATCGGTGGATATGCCAAATCCCACAAACACCCATCCTTTTTTTTTTTCCCCTGCAAGACGTTCGTTTGCCTTCCTCCGCTGGAAGCTAAGGCGGCGCAGCATTTCCAAAGATTTCCATAATCGTTCCGCTCGGAAGCAGAGGTGTCTGTGGCTCCCTGTGCCTGGGGGGGGGGAGGGTCGGGAAAAGGGTGCACGATGCTGGCTGGCATGGGACAGGGAGGCTTTGCAAGGGTCTTGTACGCCACTCTGCAACAGGACTGACAAAGCCTGGGCACCCCCTGCAACAAGGGAATTTTGGGAAGAAATTCATGTTTTGGCCAAAAAGCCAAAAAAAAAAAAAATTATTTTTTTCTTCTTAATTAACCATTACTTCTGGTGGGGAAGGAAACAAGTCTCCTGGAAATGTGTGTTTTCAATGAAAACCAAATCCCTGCCCCTCCTGAGCTTCAACAAAACCTGTCGCATCCATTTCTGTCGAAACATCCCTCTCCCCGCACCAGGAAAATAAAAGTCATTCCTCACCAGCCCTTCCAGAAACCTTCCCAAGCCCTGATCCCTTCCCCCAGTATTTCCTCCAGGATCGTCCAGGCTATGAGGAACCGGGATAAGCAGAAGATTGTTTAGACGGGAGGATAAACACCATTGTGAGGAGGAGACGTGTGCGGTCCAGTGACATCCCCCCACTGTACGCATCCATGGGGCACGGGGACATCGGCATGGGACCCCTGGTGGGTGGCTCTAGGCAGGTCAGCAAAAGCCCAGCTTAAGGCCAGGGAAATCCAATAGCTGCTCCGAAACCTGCCTCTGGAGATGTTTAGCTTAAGTCCAGCTTCCCTGGGGATACATTTAAAAATCCTCATCGATGTCTTCATGGCAGCACCGCTGCAATACCAGCAGGCAGGGAGGAGCACCCCACAGAGAGCTTGCCCCACTCCTGCCTCAGTTTCCCCAGCCGCTGAGTTGAGATTAATGACCTTTTCCAACGCAGCTCAGTGGACATCTCTGTGGCACAAGGGATGAATACAATAAATACGCTTTTTTTAATGCCATTCTGGCATTTAACATCTTAATCTTTAAAACAACGGAGCTGGCAGACGGGCACCTCTGCGCTGTGAGCCATTAGAAATCCATTGTGGAGAACTTTGAGGGGGACAGGAATGGAGACGAGGTTGTCTTGGTTTGTTTTCCAGTGTTTTCTTTTGTTTCCAGTGCACTTCAAAACTTTGGTGAAGATAATCAAGTCGCTGAGATTTTTTTTTCCCCGGTGATGTTAATCCCTTTCCATCTACGTGCTGAGCAGAAAAGGGTGTAGAAGGACCATGTGTCTGCCAAGCCTCATCTGCGGCTGGGAGACGTGATTCCAACATTGATACAAGGTGCTTTGGAAAAAAGAAGAAATTCCAGAGAAATTAAGGAGTAAAGCAGGATAATGCAATGCCCTGAATTACTCAGAGAGAGCTGGGCTGGAGCCTGGGTGGGTTCCCTGTCCCCTGCAGCCCTTGGGGCAGGACCACATGCTGCTCCAGGAGATGTATATGCATAGCCCCGATATAAAGAACAAGTTAATTTGGGAACTACAGGATAAATTTCCTACATCGGTCAGTTCAGATTGTCCCACCACTACATTGTATCCTCTAAAGCTTATAAACCTATTAACTGAGGACTGCTAAGCTAATTACAGCTCGTTACACTTCCAGCTAATAAAATATTTGTCATTTTTAAAGCACATGGGAGTTTTTCTTCAGCTTAACCAAATCACCCTGACAATTCTTTCAGCTAAAGAGATTCCCAGCAGCATTTTTGCCAGAGGTAGGAGAAATCTGATTAGGTGAGATGAGAAAAAAAGTTGCATTCCTGTAGTTTTCCTGACCAGAGCATAGCGGAGTGGATGCAAGAGATGCGCGGCTGCATCCCTCCAGCATCGCTCCCATCAACAAGCCAGCAGCGGGAAGCAACAGGGATGGAGGTGCGAGGAAATTCTGGGTTTGAGACCTTTTGGGCATTTAGGTTTGTGGGGATTCATCATAGTCACTTCATCCTTAAGCCACGTCTTGCTGAGCCTGGGAGGGTTCAAGTTCACCTAGATGTTTTTTTTGGTATTTATTCATATCCCAGTATGCTTGAGACAGGTTTAATTCAACAAGGGAAAAAGAAGCCTTTTGAATGAGTCTCTGCATCTAAAGACAGCTTCCCTCCCCCATCTTTCCTTATTTTTTAATGGACTTAATAAAGAAAGGAAATGTATTAGCCAAGTCCAGCCCATGTGTTTTTAATAACTCAATTTAATTAACATCTCCCAAACTGTCTTATTAAAACTAAATTAAATCCTTATTTGAGATGTTTAATAGATCACACAGACTTTGTGCAGAGACAACTGCAGCTGTGGGTGTGCCAGAAAAAGATGAGATTTTCCTTGCTCACCTTGGCAGGGGCCAGACCTGTTCCTTTTTCCCATTTCCAGGCCATGGTCCAGGTCTCTCCTGCTGGGATAAATCAGCCCTAATCCAGTGGGGCTGGAGAGAGCCAGGGGGTAGAAATGGGCTACGAGCTCCACAGTCTACCCAAGAAGGCAACAAAAACTGGCGACACAGAAAATTATGCAGCAAAATACAACCCTTTTCACGGTGTTTTCTACTTACCTAACCCACATTTTTTACAAGATCACTTTTTGACTTAAAAAACTGAGGTTAAACAAGAATTATCCTAAAAATCACACCGTTTACAACACATGGTCCATGAGAAAGGACTTTGGCTTTGGGTTTTGCTGGAAATAAGTCATTTTTGGAAGAGAAATGGGAAAATAGCAATTTTTTTGCAAATGTTTGCTCTCAACAAGAAGTCAGCAGGGAAGCCCTTGTCCTTCCTTGAGGATCTGGTGCCTTCTCCTGGTGCCTCGTCCCCCCCATCTCATCTCTCTGTGCCCTTTTCTCATTATCCTCCTTTTCCCCGTTGCTTCCTTTCTGCTTCCTGTGGGTTTTTGCCTTCGCCCCTCACCTCGCCCAGCTTCCACGGATGCTCGCCCACCACAAAACCTCCGGGCAAATGCTTCCTATCGGGCTTTTCCCACCAGGACCTCCAAAGCCAGAGAGCCAAGGAAGACAGCATCTGCTTTCCATCACACCTGCCAGGCAGGGCTTAGATCTCCTCCAGTTCAAGACAAGTCGGTTCATTAAATATCTCCAACCAGATTAAAACCATGTTCAAACAACGCTCGCTCGTGGCCGCCGTGGGCCAGCGGGTTGGAGTTCAAAGGACCTTGTTGGGGGCGATGGCCTGAGATTGCACAGCCCAAAGCTGTTGATGACGATGCCTTGGACCTCTTGGGCAGATGGACGGGGCTGAAACTGCTCACTGGTGGTTTTATTTGGCATCTGCTGGCTCAGTCGACCACGGAGGTGATGTCAAACACATGGCCGAGCTCTTCCCCCTGTGCTCTGGATGGATGGGTTTGGCAGCAGGGTTCAGCTACTGCTTTCACCGCAGGAACACGGAGCTGGATGGGGGCACCCGTAATGGTGGGAATGGGCAGCCCCAGGAGATAAGGTCAGTCTGGAAAACGTCTAAACTAAATACAGAAGACACTGTGTAAAACAGCAGATGCAAAGGCCACGGGGCTTGGGGAGAGTCATGCAAGTGGGCTCGAATTCCTTAAATCCAGCTGGCCAGAAGGTCATCTCTGAAAGCGGCTGGAAAGTCCTGCTCCTCGGCGGGTGTGCGGAGCCTGTTGTCCCCGGGCAAAGAGCAGCAGTGACAAGTCTGTGATTCATTTTTCTGTCAGCCCAAAAGATGCCCCATGCTCATCAAAATCCACATTGCACATCAGCCCAGAGCATGGGGCACGCAAGGGAGGGCTGCCAGGATGGGTCAGACACAGGACTCCAGCACTTGGACGTGAAGCCCAAGCACTTGGATATAAAAAACATCTTTAAAACACAGTAATTGGTTAAAAAGCCATTGTTTCATCGTTTTGCTTTAAGAGACCAACTTTAAGCGAGCAGCTGGTCATTTTGCAATTCTGTTGACAATGATTTTCCAACCTCATGTCCATTACTGCTGACGTCGTGGAGATCTATCACCTGGAAATCTACTCCAAATGTAGAGCATTGTTTACTGAAGATTTTTAATCCTCCAATTACAGCTCCTCTGATGCAAAGCTACACTGAAATCAGTAAAGGCATCTGTGAAAAAAAAAACAACAACAACAAAAAAAACTCCTTTGTAAGTGGAAGGGGAGGGAGATTTGAATCATCAAGTGCTGGAAAACTTCTGTCATCTATTTGTTCCTGGACTTGACATCTAAAAACAACAACAAAAAAGTAATAACCAACCACCTTCCAAACTCAGAGGGGTCTGAAGAAGTTAATCCTGGCAAAAATTTACCACCAGCCCTTCTGGAAGCTGTTATAGCCCTGCTGGAAATGCTATCTTTGGGTTGGGGTGTCCCTGGGTGCTCTGCTACAGGGAAGCACAAGGATCAGCCCCTGCACTGGGTTTGCACTGGAATCCCTTTTACTGGTGGGAGATAATGATCGTGTGATAATTGCCTTGGAGCAGGGGGGGGGAGATAAATGCTCGTGGCTGCTGTGCCATCTGCACAGCTCCAGCCTTGCACCAACGCTGCTCACGGAAAAAAACTCCCCCCAAAGCATTACAAAGGTTGATGGAAAACCATGGCTGCGCTTTTTTCCTACATGACACCTTCCAGGGGCAGCACATGACTTCTCCCAGCGAGGATTTTGGGGTACTTTCATCATAGGGTGGCAGTTTTAGGGAGGGTGTCACGGCACGTGCTGATGGTTGCAGCAGACGGTGGCACCTCCACCGGCTTTGGCCCGGTGACCGTCAGCATTTGGGATGAAACACGATGTTTCAGGGCTGGACCTCAAGCTAGAAGACAGAAACTGGGCTCTGCAGGTTTTAAAGCTGCTGTTTTCTTTCTGTAACGTGTCCTTTGAGGCTCTTCATCCTTGGTATCCAAACTTTTTCTGCTTTTCCCTTTCCTGGTGATTAACAGCTCTTTGGTAAAGCCAACTTTGCCCTTCCCGCATCCCAAGGAGGTGCCACCATTAAGGACAGGCCTGTAAAAATTCAGGCAAAAGAGGACAAAACATAGAAATTATTTTTCTCTCTTTTTTAAACCCCCTTTCCCCTCTCTGCCACCTCCACCTTTTTTATCTGACTCTCTTCCTTCGGCTTCGAGCTCGGTCCAACTGTTCATTTTCAAACCGAACTTTTCTTTTAGAACTAAAAATTTTCAATCTTAAAGCAAACAGTTCTAGGAAAATAGCACGGTAAAAAATATAAATCACTGTCTTAAGTGAAAAATCAAAGTAAAAACCAAAGTTATAGGCAGCCCACTTATCGACCCACTCCTGTGCGATGACAATATGCAACCGTCGTCCTTGGGGTTATTTTTTGGGGGTTGTTTTTTTTCTCTTCCCCGAGCCGCCTTCCTCCACCCCAAGGACCCTTTTAAGGGTGTGAGCACCAAGAAGTGCCGGTGGAAGTAGGGTCACCTCTGGTGGGCTCCTGGAGCTTCTCCCTGCCCAGGGAAATGTGATAACCTGAACTTCCCAGGGCGAACTGGAGCAAACATCAAAGCCGCGGGGAGCTGGGGCTGGTGCGCAGAAGCCAGGGGTTGGTTTCCAGGGTTTCAAGCTGTGGAATCCCCCCAGCAAACCTCCAGTTTGAACCGGAGAGGTTAATGTGGCCATTTATAGACGGGAGCAGAGATTAGACATGTTGAAAGAGGAGAGGAGGAGGAACCCAACGTTGCTTTTGATCCCACTCCGCTGTTCCCCCAAAAGCCACCATGTGCCCAGCACCTGATAAACGCTATTTATAAACCTGGAGGAGGAGAAGGAAAGCCATAAATCTTCCCGCTTTCCTTTTCTCTACGGATCGAGAGGAAAATTAAAACCATGTGTTTGATCTCCCAGGGATGCCCCATCCTCCTGCCCAAGCACAGAGGTGGCCGTGGGGACCTGCCTGTCCCAACCTGGCCATACCCGATTAAGTCAGGAGGCAAAGTCCACACAGTGGTGAGGTTTCACCCAGGTGAGACACTGCCCCACAAAACTAGCGGGGAAGGAATTTTATGGACATTTTGGTGGGGTTTCATGTCAAAAACAAGGCTCCGGGGCCATAAGCTTTGCTGCTGAACCTCCGTCTCCACGGCTCCTTTGAGGACCGTGTTCCCTTGTGTCATTACCAAAGCGATTCTATCAGAAAGCATAACGCTGATCACTGCTGACAGGCAGCCAGACTCTTGATTTTACCAGGCAGGAGCCACAGAGTTTCCACAAAGGTCATGGAAGTTGCAGTGGAG
This sequence comes from Microhierax caerulescens, assembly GCA_035590215.1. Lineage (NCBI taxonomy): Eukaryota > Metazoa > Chordata > Aves > Falconiformes > Falconidae > Microhierax > Microhierax caerulescens. The sequence continues at coordinate 4,932,996 of JAVJGJ010000036.1, read as the reverse complement.
ATTCTCTGATGTCTAATAAAGGGTTGAGCTTTTGCTACGACCCAGCGCTTCTACGTTCATGATAAATGTGGTTGCTGGACCCAAAATTCTGGGTAGGAAGGTGGATGCCAAGCAGGCAGCGTGCTCATACTGCATCAGGCTCAGCGATGCACTGCACCGTGCTGGAGCGACGATGTCTTGCTGACGGAGAGAGAATTATCTGATGGGGAAAGCTGCTTTCTTTGGGAGCAACAGGTCAAAGGCCAGTGCCACCAAATGTGACCTGCACGGATGACCTTGCACGGGGGCGAGGAGCACATCCAGACGCCAAAACTCATCACGGGGGTGTTGGAGGCAGCAACAGGGGGAGATGCGGAGGGAGAGATGTTCCCTCTCCCCATCCCCACCGAGCAAGCCAGGGTGAAAGGGGAGATGAGCTGGGCAGAGCCGGTGACCCAAAAGGCCACGGGAGAAGTAGGACCAGATGTTAAACAGAAGCTCACAGTGTTGCTGTGGCCAGCAGGAGCCTGCCCCGGAGGAAATGACCCTGCACAAGATGCATTGTCACCGAAATTTCTTAACATGAGATAGCGCCTGACTGATTAGGGCGAAATGCCCAGGGGCAGCAGCTGCTAAAAATACCAGGAGGCAGAAGAACTGTCTCCTCCTGTCCCTGCAAAAAACGGTGCCATTGAGAATTTGTTGGGCTTGTTGGGTTGTTTGCACGGCCATGGAAATAGCACTTTCTCCCAGTTTTTGGGGTGTTTTTTCTTTCCCATTCCTCCATCCTTTCCGCTGATGTCATTCAGCTCTGTGCTCTGGACCTAAATTCAGAGCCTGGGCATTCCTTCTGCCAAAAAAAAACCAACAAAAAAAACAAAAACCAAAAAACCACCACAGAGAAGCACTTTTTGAGATCTTGTTTAAGATGGGTAAACTGAGGCACTAAGCAGGGATGGGTATTGCCCTCCCTTGGTATCCTGGGGGTGAGGCAGTGCACTCCCGTGCAAGCTTTGGTGCAATCCTGGCCAAAATCAAAGCCGCTGCCCGGCTCCCCGCAGGCACGTGTGATGCCCACCACCCACAGCAATGCCACCCACGCTGTGCTTCCCGAACCCGCCGGCAGCCCCTTTCTGCCAGAGGGGGGAAAAAAAATAAAATCCTAAAACCCAAGTTCTCCTGGCCAACAGCAACCAGCCAGCAGCGAGGAGCATCCCCACGATGCTTTCCTTGGAAAAACTTAGGGATTTTTATCCGGGTAGGATAATTGGAGCAAAAAAGGGGTTTATTTCGAAGCCACAAGTGCCACAGTGAGAGAAATGAATTCAACGTGGCAAGAGCGAGGTGCCAACAGCAGTGCCAGTGCCTGGCTGCACATCTGGGCATCAGGCCTGCGAGAAGCACGTTCTCGGGGTGTAGTTGGGCATGAAACTGGGAAAAGCAGCAAAAGAAAAAAAGGAAAAAAAGGTAAAATATCCTCCAGCACCAGTTCAGTGTTTCCTCAGCCTCCCAGACCGGGCTGCGCGCGCAGGAAAACAGCAATAATTCAGTAAATAGGAGTGGGATTTGAAGCATTGGGAAAAGCAGTGTCTGAAGTTTCCAGAAACGTCCCACAGCACCTGCGTAATATTTTTTCTTGCTGCCTTCCCCTTAATTGCATCCATCTGGGACAGAGTATATCTTTCAACGCCGCAGTGCGTGGGCAGGAACCATCGGTTTTTGCCCCGTTTTTTCTCACAGATCACAGATAAACATGACCTCTTCCCTCGGAGAGGCTCTCAGATGCTACGATCATGCAAATACACAGTACCATTCCGACAGTGCTTTCAAGGGAGCCTTTGAAAAGGGAGGTTTTTATAAAATAGTTCATTTTCCTTCTCTTTTTGTCATGTTTTTGGGAAAGATGGGGGCTAATGTTGAAGGTAGAAAGGAGGGGGCAATCTCAGCTTTCCTCTTCCCCAGGAGCATCCCTGGGGGATACAGGCACTCGCAGCCAACTTCTGTGCCTGTGTGCCTGGCTGCATGCCTCAGTTTCCCTGATTCTCTTAAAGAGACGCTAAAACTTCATGGCTAGGTGAGCTCTGCCAAAAAAAAAAAATGCTTAAAGTAACATTTCCATGTGCCATCCCCAGGCACGATGTTCCCTCCGTTGGATCAGCGTCAAACCAGCAGGAATTCAAAGAGAAAACGCTCCCACTATGCACTAAAACCTCTGCTAGAGGCGTAACTC
>JAVJGJ010000036.1:4902978-4913618 GCA_035590215.1 Microhierax caerulescens | reverse complement strand
TTTAAATAAATTATTTTTTTTTTTTTTTTTTTTTTTTTTTTCTCCTCACTGTGATAAAACTCTCTGCTGGCATAACAGAAACAAATACACACAATATTGCAATACTGAGACCATCTTAGAGCTTAAGACTATTTAAAAAAAAAATACTGGCACAAAATTTAATAAAATAAAACTTTAAACAAATTTTTTTTAAAAAAAAAGTCTTGATCCCTCCTAGCAAATTTTTTTTCCTTTTGTAGAAAAGAAGACAACTGACAGAAAGGTGATGTAACAAGAACAAGAAACAGTTCTTGGATTTCTCCTATATTGCCCCTCCCCGAAGCAGGAATATTCACCCACTTTGGTTTTCTTTCCCCGCCCCAAAAGAAAGTTTTAAATCTTCAAATGCTTGGGAATACCGTCATTTCCTGAACTGTCAGTTTGTGTGTGAATAACACCAAAACCAAAGGGATCATTCGATAATATTTTTTCTAAACAGCAAGGGATGGGGAGGGGTTTGTTGTTGTTTTCTTTTTGTGAGCTACATTTTTCTGGCTTTCTTAAAACTCAGAATTTCACCCCAAAAAAGCCTGTCTTGGAGCTTTCACGATAACAAAAAGCCCAATCCTTCTCCGAACCAAACTTTTTAGGTTTCAGTCAAAAGTTTGCCTCTTCCACTACCCTCTCTCCCAACATCCTGAAAGCATCAAATCTGAGTTGCTCTTTAAAAACAAAACCGTAACGAACAACAAAAATAACAGCAAAAATAAAAATAAAAAAAGAACCAACAGAAAAAGTCCCATCGACTCTCCAAAATGACACAGGGTGATCTTCTCCGCCCTGGCTGGCCACCTTCACTCATCTGCATCTGGCTTGACGTCCAGCATGGCGTGGAGCTCCTCGGGCGTGTAGCCCAGCAGGCTCTGCAGGTCGCAGACGAAACGGTAGACGTAGCGTTTCCCGGCCGTCTTGTGGATGATGTTCTTGTCGTAGTAGTAGCGCAAGCCGCGGCTCAGCTTCTCGTAGTTCATCTTGGGTTTGTTTTTCCGCTTGCCCCATCGCCTGGCCACCTGGGAGAGGGGTGAGGAGAGTTCAAGGGGGGATGCGCATTGCAAGGAAGGGAAGGAAAAAACCAGTTTGGCTCAGCGGAGCTACTGGTGAGCAGCGGTGCCAGACATGAGGAAGGGGAGAGCACTTTCCTCATCTTTAAGGTGGACACGGATGGGTCACAAGCATTAGCGTCTGGGAAAACCAACCTCCATGCAGTGGCAGAACACTGCAGAGGACTCTATGAGGATATGTAAGTCAGGGAAGGGAACACATGTCCCATCTGTACCCCCAAACCAGTAAGAGGTCCCCCCTTTCACCTGTACACATCCTATTTGAAGAGCTCTGGCACTATGCCTCTCTGCGGTGCTTCAGCTACTTCCCACCAACTTTGGGCACAAATACTGCTTCCTAGATATTAATGCAGCCCAATTTTTAACAAGTTTTCAGCTGGGCTCTAATTCACCAGTTTCCCCTACACATACCCAAGACCAGAATAACGTGACTGCGCAAATCTCATCCCTGAAGGCAGGCGGGGAGGGTTATCCACACCAATATTTCAAAGGAATTTGGGCTGTGCACTTAATTCCAGGACACACTACCTCATCTGGGTCAGAAAGTTTGAATTCCCAGCCATCACCCGTCCAGCTGATGAAGGACTGACAGGACTTGTCAGTAAGCAGTTCCAGCAGGAATTGCCACAGTTGGATGGGTCCACTGCCTAGAAAGACAAAGGAAACATAAGACATTAATGTTAGGAAAAGCACAGCTCCTTCTGTCCCAGGGAGGGGGAATCACATACAAATGGCACCCACTGAAAAAAACCAAACCTTCTACTATCAAAAAAAAAAAAAAAAAAAAGCATCAGCAGCCACAGGGCAAGATCCAGGCTGAGATGACAGCTTGAGAGTTAAATCCTGCAGGTAAAAGAGCTTCCTATTTGCAGTGAGAGCTGAATATTCATGCACTGGAATGCTTCACTTCGAGTTACATAAATAGGATTATTTTCCTGGCATCCAAACAGTAAGGAGTCATTGTCTTGGCACAAGAGCACCACTATTTCCCCTGTGCCAAAAAGCTGCTAGCCATCGCATGAACTCCAGCAGACTCCTGCTTCCCGACCTTGACTCTTTGCTCTGTCACTGTTTACCAAGATAAGGGGAGACCCAGGTATGAAAATTATTTGGCCTCTTTCCGGGGCATGTCGCTGCAGGAATGGGCTACATGAGCTCGCTAAGCTCCGTGTGGGGAAGGCGAGGGCTGGCTGGCTCGGCAGACAGATCTACTAGCTCAGGACGGGTGGATCTCCCCATCACGGTCTTGGCACAGCCTTAGCAAAACCATAAGCAAACCTCCCTGCGGCTGCTGCTTCCCCTAATGCAGCCAGAGAGGCACGAAGCGGCGTGCAGCATCCCATGCCAGATACTCCCAGCCTCTCCTTACAACGCCGCAGTCTCCATCTTTCCCCTGGGTGCTAATTTTGGCCAACAGCAATTTGTCTCGGGGTCCTGAGCCCGACATATCTAACCTGCAGTACCCAGCGCACTGCACTGGGAGCCTGCGGCTTCGCAGCCCGGTTTGGGCTGGATTAATTGTGTACGTGGAGTGATTTCGAAATACTTATCTCTTCTTTGCACTCGTGTCCCAACCAAAGGTAAAGGAGAAGCCTTCAAGCCAAAATCTCTTTGATGAGCAACGTCCAAATGCAGCCGCACCCAAAATACTGCACTTAAGCTCTGGGCAACATGTTTCAGGAGAGATTTTGCCATGTTTTAAACACAGCTTAGAATATATCATTAATAAGAAGAATGACAATAATAATAATAAACAGAGCCAGAGGTTAGAGGAAATGATTTATCACAAAAAGAATTGCACAGGCTGGATTAGGATGGCGGGCTGGGGTAAACCCGCCTGCTGACAGCAATGAGCAGACGCTTCAAGCAGGGGAAAAAAAAAAAAAAGAGTTATTACTCAGAAAAAGGGATGGAGAACAGCCTCCTTCCATGAATGACAATGAAGACTGTCACAGCTATGGCTGCAGGATAACCCTGAGAGGGAAGAGAGGGCTGTTCCCCTTTTTCCACAAGGTTTAAAATGACTCAGAAGCAGACAAGCTGCTGGGGAGGAGGAAATGAGAGAGCTGGCTCTGGGACAGGGCAATCGCTGTGCCCCATCCAGCCCTCCCCAAATCGTTTCCCTCCTGTTATCCCTAAGGAATCATTCCAGGGTTTTGCAGGCACCGAATCCTCCACCAAGCCCTGGGTTTATCACACAGGCAGGGGCAGGACAAAGCAAGGAGCTCACAGCATCTCTCTGCTTGTAAACGGGAAGATGACACTCAGCAGGGAAAGGCTCCAGCCCACCACTCTCGGCAGGAGCTTGCCAAGACGTTGAGTCCACGGCCACGTTCTCTGGTAGGGATGGAGCTGGGTTATCCGCTCCAAAATGAGGGAGGAAATTCAGATGACGCCTTTGCCTCTCATCAAAAAGGGAAGAGCCAAAACCCTGGCCTGAAATGCCACCGCATCTCAAAGCTCAGACCTATTTATAGCAGCAAGTTTTAAATGCAGAGAAAACATGGGACCAAAAAGGTTATTTCTGCCTGAGCTCCTCCACAGGGAATTGCAGGTGAATTCTGGTGGGAACAGTTTCTCTTGGCCCATCTGACTTTACACCAATTCCCTACACACATACAGAAAGCACCCGAATCAGGTTAACAGAGAAACAGCCCTAGGAGACAAAACTGAAGCAAGACCAGGTTCATCACCCCTCACTGATTTCTCTCCTGCCCAGCTGAGAACAAGGATTTTTTTTAATTCCTTCCCCAAAATAAGATGGATGGAAGACCACCACCTAGGCGCCAGGCTCTTGGATACGCAACTGCCCTCGAAATACCCCTGGACCACCCTGGCTCTGCAGGAGCCTTTCAAGGTTCAAGTGTCATTAACGCTGAGCCAAGCAGCCAGCGCAGTTCACGCTTGGTGCTCACAGGTTGGTTGCCAGCTGGCATGGAGAGGTGTCGGGAAACCCAGCAATTTCTCACCCTCTCTCCAGTAAGAGAGGTAGAGCTGCTGCACCAGGTGTCGCTCTGCTGGGTATTTTGGGATTTCGAAGGAAGCCGTGTCATCCTCGGAACAGGGATTCCCAAGGTCTATTCCGAGCTGCCTGCAGGACACGCGTAAAACCCCAAATTCCTCTGTGTTGGACAAGCAATTATGTCAAGAATGTGTTTACTGCAGGGCTCACAGGCATGTCTCAGCTCCTATAAACACACGCCCTGCTGGAGGGGAAGGCAGCGGAGGCCCTGCAGATGTGCCGCTGCCGCTGGGGCACGACTCCAAAATGTCAGCGAGGCAGGCGATGCACAAGGTGGCAGGAACCAAACCCCGGCACATGCCCGAGCCTGCGTGCCCAAAAACAGCTCTGGTGAGTCTGCAGGGCAGGAAGGTGAAATGCTCAGGGAAGGGATGCTGGAGGTCCCTGCATCACCTGGTGGGCAAGCATAGCTGTAATTAGTGCTGAGAGGGCCGGCTTCAGAAAGAAGCTGCTTTAACCCGCTCTGCAGCCCAGCAAGGAGCAGGGAGGTTTTCTTACCCAGTGTCTAAAAGTATTTCAAGGGGACCCTTGGCTCATGCAGGGATGCCACCCTCCAACGTCGCGTCCCCCAAGCTATCACGACAAACACGAAGCTGCCAGGCTTGTTTCGGCACCCCAACCCCCCCACCCCCTCAGGAGCTGGGAGCAGCGCCCATTTTCCATCCCTTCTGTTTCAACGATTCCACTCAGTCCCTGGCCAGGGCTGGAAATCCCCACCACCGCCTGGCCCGGATCATTTCATGGCACAAGCACACACAGCCCCACTGACTGCTCCAAGGCCGGTGTGTAGCGCAGCGGGTGTATCCCACCACACAACCTGTTGCCTTGGTTATCTCCAAAAACAACCATCGCTGGAGTGTTCTCGCAGCCTTTTTTTTTTTTTTTTTTTTTGGACGCAGCCTCAAGCGTGGGGTGGAGGGACATGAGCCACATTTTATGGCGCCGGTCTTGCTGCACACAAGCAGGGGCTTCCCAGAGCAAGCCCAGCCCTGGCTGGGGAACAGGGGCAGCCCCCACTCCACAAAAGACAAGGCGAGAACTCAAGAGGGTGGTGGGATGCCCTCCCACCCCACCAAGACCTCCGGCACCCATGAAGACTGCTAAGAATAGTGTTGGCTGGAGGGGCTCGCCCACCCAACAGGGCCACAATGGGGGCCCTGTCTGGCCTCGGTGGCACTGAACAGGGTCCTTCAGTGGGGAGTGTCACACGGCAGGAATTCTCCCGCATCAGGGGGAAAATATGCTTCTTAAGCCGGATGACGACCAGCTGCTACAGTGGGAACTGCTGGCTGACCAGTGCCTCTTTGGCACCAGTTCTCTGATGGCACCCATGGGTGTCCCCAGAGCAAAGGGTCTGGAGCCACCCCATCCCTGTGGCATCCTCCTTTAGTTGGGATTGGAGGTCCCCTACCACTTTCCTACCCTGTGGCTCTGGTGGGGTTTGAAAGCCAAAAATGCACGATGGCCACTTTCACTTGCACGGAGATGGTGGTACCACACGGCTGGGCAGACAGGCGCCTGCGCAGTACCCAGGAAGGCACAGCCCAAAACACGTCATCCCCACTCTCTCTCTTGAGACGGTTTCACACCCCCACCCCTCTCAACGGCCTCTGTTTTGTTTTCCTTCTTTCAAACAAGAAAAGAAGAAGAAAGAAAAAACCCTACTGAAAAAAAAAAAAAGAAAAAGCGGCGCACCTATGCTTTTCGCTCTGTGGTTTGTGGTTCCAACCCAACAAAACAATTGGGCATAGCAACGTCTCCAAAACAGCCTTCGCCTCACTCCTGTGCCTGCCCTGCCCGAGCCCCCTTCGAGGGCACTGTGACACCAAAGGTCCCCAATTTCGCCCAGTGTGAGGACAGCAAAGCTCATCCCCATCGCTCCCTTGTTTGACCAAGCCCAGTCGCCTCCTCCCCAGTTCTTGCCCAGACTGGTGCAGGTAGTCACGCCACCGTGAAGTCCCAGCTTTGCACAGGTGGGAGGTCAGCAGTGGAGCTCAGACAGAAGCATTTCCCAAAAGCAGCCATGGAGAATGTGGGGAAGGACCCAGAAAGCACCTTTTTTGGGGAGCTATGTGCTTTTGGCCATGCAGGAGAGCAGCCAGGCTGGCCAGGCTGGGCCAATTTGACTTTCCTGATGCATCTCCTCTGTTTCAAGGAATGACATGCTGGGAGGACTACTCTCACTCCAGAGGCATCTGTCAAAGCTCAAAGGGTTTCGTGAGCTTCCCATCTTCCGCTGGAGGTGGTCCTGCAGGCCAAGAGCTGCCCTGCAACGCTCCAGCTTGTTGCTCGAAGGAGGGGCAAAGCCACAGTTGGTACTGAGCCATCACCTCTGGGCTGCTAAGATGCTGCTGCCAGGGGCTGTAGCAGCTCTGGTGTGAGCTGAGCTGCTGTCACGGTTGGGCAGTGTTGCATGCGGCTGATTTCACTGTCATTTGCACAAGTCTGGCAGGTGGAGCAGAAGCCACTAAACCAGCCCTGAGCCCCACCCTTGAGCTCCCCACCTTGTGGAGGCAAAAAGGGCTGCTGGACCCCTGCAGGCTCTGCACCAGAGGCTGAAAGTGGGCAGGAACCACTGGCTGGTCACATTTGAAGTCACCCTGCAAGGGCAGGTGAAAGGTATGACCCAGGATGACCATGCTAACAACATCCGCTGCATTGCACAGGGGACTGAGGTGCTGTTGTGCTGCTTCTGATTCCCCTAACCCAAGACACAAGCGGCTACGGCTGCTCGTAACAGGCACACTTCTCCAGAAGTGCAGGCAAGCAGAAAGGATGCTGATGTTTCTAGGAAAGCTACTGCACAGACTCTGGGTGACAAGGACAGCCGGATCACCGGACCGTTGTGGGAGAGGAGCCGGCAAAGCAGCTGCTGGTGGTTTTTTGGATGAGGATGACCACAGCATGTCCTGGGAGTTTACTGGTGGAAGATTCAGGCCAGCAGCATAAGCACCAAGAAGAGGGGAAGCAGCACACAAGCTCTCTTGAAAGAGACCCACTTTCTTTGGCACCGACTTGAATTTCTTGCAAAACAGCAGCTGCGTGCTTTCACTTCTGTGTCACAGATAAGCATCACTCAGAAGCAGAGGCTTGCTGAGGTCTTCAGGCTCTGCACTGCAGACAATTTGGACAGGGCACATGGGTTTAACAGGCAAATTTGGGCCCTATTAACATGGTAGCGTGAATGCTGATAGCAAGGATCAGGGCTGGAACCCAGCCTGGACACAACCATTTGGTAGACAGAAGCGCTTCAGGATGCTTGGGCAGTATAGCACCTGTGAGATGCGGCTATTCCCTGCACTGCTTTCTGTCTTTAAGGGCAGCATGAGAATGAAGGTAGCAGCAATCTGCAACTAAGAGAAACACTCAGGTCATGTGTGATACCAGCAGGGAAGGAGGCATTAACTCTGTAGGTGCTGAGATTGTCTGTAAAGGCATTTGGCAACTTCCTAACCATGTCTGTAACAAAGGACAGCATCAGAACGCAAAGCCAGCCTTGCAGATAGAGGCATCAAGGTTTGGTGTACACTCGGTTGACCCTTCTCATCCCTCTTTCCTCCATTCGCCTCTCAAACACGAGGGGAATTGCTCTGCTCTGCCTGTTCAGCTATGTGGAGCAGCAGCTCGGCACGTGACAGCTCTGGTGTGGCAATGCAGACAGCACCGAGGTGGAAAGCCCCAGCCCACACAGACGATGCTGAGGCCCTGTGTACCACAGAGCAAACACCACGTCTTGGCTACAAACCTACAGAGATGCTTCGGGGCTCTCAAGAAAAGCCGAAAACAATTCAGCCCTGAGTGGCTATCGCCAACCACAGGGACAGAGGGAGGGTCTGAACCTCTCCTGGACCTGCAAACACCAGGAGGGCAGCCGCACAAGTAGGTCGGTGTAGTGGAAAAATGAATATAGGGCAGAAAGGCCAAAGAACAATGTGATCAGACCCGCACCACCTGCCCTCTGCGTGGGCTGCCCACTACAGACCAGCCGCATTTATCCATGTGGCATCAGGTCTCATGAGGGATGCTGGTGGCCACGGTACCCATCGGAGGCAGTGGCTTGCAGGGTCCAGTGATGGACCAGCCACAGGCTGGGCTGCAAAGCTGAGCTCGACTGAGCCCTGCTGGCCTCAGGGAGGGGATCTACGCCCATGTGCCAGCACGCACCTAGCACAAGCCGCCTGCCCACACCAAACACTGCGCTGCTGCACGAAGAAGGAAGCTTAAACTGAGCTCAGCTAAGCCCATGTGAGGTTTAGCACATCTGCCTGCAGAGAAGACGGATCCTGACACACCACTTGCCTAAATTTAATAGACTCACTCTGTCTCCATTTCCTACGTCATCTCATAAAGAATAAAATATGGCTTAACGTAAGACTCAAGCTGGCCAAGCTTTCAGAGAGCTGGCTCCAAAACCAGAGGTGTCCAGAGCTGGCCCTCACTGCAGCTATGGAAACTGAAGTTCACCAACTCCTGAGCAATTACATTTCTCCTTCAAAAAAAGATAAGAAAATTGCATCAACCTCTATCTGAGCAACCATGGCAACTTGTTAAATTAGGTCAAGATGTGGGGGCAGATAACGCAGCTTTGTAAAGCTGCTTGCGAGCTAGGTGAAGAACACATCAAACGCAAATGGAGCTTCCGCCAAAATGCACCTTCTCACCAAAGTATGCGCCTCCCTGGGCAGATACCATCAGAGATCTGCCACCATGGCTGCGATAAAGCGCTGTGCCACCTCCCTGGGCCACCAGCAAAAAAGGCCCTTGGTAACAAAACCTGAACAATATTGTCTTGAAGTCAAGTTCTTGAAGTCAACCTAGAGAGCCCTAGAGATGAAGGGCGTGATCTCCCAGGCTTCACCCTTCCAGTCCTAAAAGGTGCACACCATGGCACGCTGGGTGCTCCACTGGCTGGTGACTGGTGTTGGACACATGCTTGAGGCATCATTGGAGTGAGAAAGGGAAAACAGGGGTCCTCGATGCTTTGGGACCCTGGGCTGGTAATCCCCTGCTCTGCTCATTTGGAGGCTCCACCTCCTCACCAGAGCTGCAAACAGAGCCCAGACTTTAAGTTCCTCTGCTCTAGCTGCTAGACAGCACTTCCTCCCCCGAGTAAAGTAAAAGTAATGTAAAGCAAAGCAAAAAAAGAAAGACCTAGGAGTTCTGCCTGAGAGTCCTCACACTCCTTGCTCAGCTCGCCCAAGAAAGAGGTCCAGCACTTCTCAGTGGCCAGCCTGGATAATTTTTTTTTTTTTTTTTTTTTTTCAGAAATACGCTAATACAAAACACTTTTGAGAGTGCCCAGTTCTCCTACAGTTTGTAATGCAACGTGTTCTCACTTGCTTTCACTGTGACCTGCTTTCACAGCAACTGGGCTTCGGTTTGCACCTATACTGTGCTCCCCTTACACTGAAAATTTAAGGCGCTGACAGGTCAGTGGGCTTTAAGAAGGGACAGAGGACCCCTCTGGTCACATGCCTGCAGAGATCATCTGTCCAAAGATCATTGCCAACAGTAAATGTGGGCTGTGATGGTTTGAGGACTGAATTACTGCTTAGCAGCCTTCAGAGGAAGCAAGCCGTGCTCCAGCCCAAGGATTTCCAAGTGACTGCTGATTCTGGAAACTTTTGGTTTTCCTCTCCCCATTTAAAGATTCTCAAGTGAAGCAATGCAAAAAAAGGAAGAAAAAAAAAAAAAAAGAGGCGCTCCCACTTATTGATCATACCGAAAGGCCTGAGCCAAGGCATTACCTTCCCGGCACAAAACAGGGTTTGAAATGAGGCAAGGGAAAATATTACGCAGCACAAAGCGTTTGGAAGTGTGCTCTGGCATTGCATTCAGCGAAGTCTCCCCTTCCTGGCGGCACGGGTCCAAGGACAGTCTTTGGGGTGCTAATACTCCTTGGCAAAACACAGGGGCCAGCCAGCCGCTGACTTCAGCTCCTCGCTCACGGAGGGAGCTGGGAACATCACCTCTCTGTGGGGGCGGCTCTTTTCCATCAGCTACAGCTGGGATTCTGGGAAACATCCAGCTGGGAAAATAAAGCTGGTTTTGCCAGTGCCTCTGTGCCTCAGTTTCCCCAGCTGTTAAAATGCAACCAATGCTCCTGCCCATACCCTGGGTACCCAAAACACTTCCACGGGCTGTAGTGAAAGGCATGATCTGGGAAAATAGGAATAAAACTTGCAAGTGATGCTCACCCACCACTCTCTTTTCTTAGGAACATCATCTTCCATGGCACAGTGCGGAGGATGGTGTCTCAGGGCACGGCCCCTCTTACCACTCATGCCTCTCCCCACCACATCCTCCGGCCAAAAATCATTCAGGAATAGCAGAGCACACTTTTATTTTGCATACACTTGGTCGAAACAGGCTCATTCAGCAAGCAGGTCTGAGCTTTCTGTCTAACTAATGCTATAGCAACAAACCACTTCCTTTTTTACACATAGCTCCTCAAATTATCTCTCCACCGCGCCTCCCCTCGGCTTCGCTCTCTCTCTCGCGCGCCGGGGGGGGGGGGG